>JAPFQT010000039.1:665000-1115000 GCA_027627225.1 Congeria kusceri
TTTCCGGAAGTATCCGAATCACGTTGCGAGCATGCGCACGTATGCATGGAAACCACTGATAATTAAAGTAAGTGTTTAACGATCATTTATTTTTTATGTTTAAGATTCTAGAACTCGTATTTAGAATTATACTTGGAACCGCTCCAGTGTATCTCGGGCAACTGTTCACTCGCAATTCAGGTTAATACATACAGATTATTACGGTAGACAATTGCTCCAAGAGTATATATTAGTTGAGTTGCTTATTGGATGACGTATCACATGAGAGGCGGAGCCAAGAGACTGATACATAATCTTGGAATAATTGACTAGCGTAATATTCCTTTCATTATATACCACGATAAGCTTCGAATGTGAATTTACCTTATTTTATTTGTTAAAAAACTACAATAATTACTAATAATTGTAGGTATTATTTTTGTTTAAATAACTCTATGATGACGTCATTAAATAGTAGTCCAGATAGTATGGTAATACGGGATCGGAAAAATAGCGAGTAGCATAATACGGGATTTTGTTTCTGACGACATATATTTCACCGACTGATAAAGCATGTATTTCGTTAAGATTTTAAACAGGTATATAATACAGATTAAGATCAACAGACGTAACTTACTTTACTTTTCTCAGAACCCGAACAAAAATGGCTGAGAGATGCATAGCTGTTATTGGACCTAAGTGGTAGAATGCTCTTCCAAATGAATTGAAGTGCTTGCAGAATGAAAATCAATTTAGATGCCCATTTAAAACACATCTGTTCAGTGTTTACTTTGACTGAAAACTGCACAATAGGATTGTAAAACACAATTGGATATTGAACATTATTTGTTACGCTATATAAATGTAATTGAATGTGTATATTTGTATTATATTACATTATAATTATACTAGTGACGACTGGTACATATCTTCTCTTGTTTATGTTTGTGCATCAGTATTAAGCCATTTTCGACTTTTGATCGATATAAACCATTATATGATATTCACATATTCCTAATAGGATTATTGTAACACACGTTTTAATCTGTATTTCTCAGTATGCCCAATAATGTTTGCTATCATAGCGTATTTATTCCCCATTTTACTATTTTATAGCTATATTTCTACTTATATAGTGTTCAAGTAAACTAATAAGCAAATGTAAGCATACAATATGCAAATGTATATAAATAACATTTGAATTACATTTGACATTGCAGGAATGTATTGACGTCCAACTTTTTAATTACTACTTTAGTTGTGTGTAACCGTTTTTCAATTGTTATTTCCCAGGATTCATTGCGCGACTACAATTGGGTGTGGTGGATGGACAGCTCAGCACGAATAACTTCCGGTGACCTTGACCGTGCATTGGAATACAGCCGTAAACACTCTATTCTTCATTTTACATACGGGCCTTCGTTGTCTATTGCTCGACACACGGACAAAAGAACGTTACATTATTTAGGCGAAGATGTGTGCAAGTTTCGACACTTCGGTGAAATTGAGGCCGGGTTTGTGCTCTACCATTTTGATGACGTCACCAAAAACCGTGGTTAATATCTGGAGCGCATGCGCGTTAGACAGTACATGCATCGCTCCGCCACGAGCGAAGATATCGTGCAACCGCTTTGTATCAACCGACGGACAGTGCCATAGATTTGACCAGTCAGTGTTAAGCATTATTTTAAGGCGTTTATTCCATAAATGTAATGACTACCCGCTAGTGGAAGTTCCGATTAGAATTCACGAAATACGCCGGGGAGAAGAAGTGTCCTTCTTTCCAACAAAATAGTCCTTTATCCAACGTCTCGCTAGAGAAACACTGCTAATGTATTTATTTAATTTAATTCATAACTGTTGCTATCATTTGCGATATATGACACATTTTTTAAAACTTGTCAATTTGCCAATTTGTGAACAGGTCCCTTTAAAGAAAATTGTAATGCCAACAGAGGATAAACGTCTGATTACAATTGATTAACATCGCTTTGGATTTTTCAGTTTCAGAATGTTTCGTTAGTAGCATAAACTTTACAAGGAAATACATTGACTAAACAAACAACGCAATAATTCATAATATATGTTAATACAAAATAACGTATCTATTTAATGGTGACGCACAACGATGCAAGCTATTAAAATAATCATAATGTGAAATGTTGCCATTGTAAGCAAGAACTGTCAGTGTCATGGCGCGAATCCCCCTCGCCCCACCGCATGCCGCTATGGAACTAGGATATACAAGCAACATGTATTTCATCGTCGGAAGCCACGTTCGCTCAAATACGCTATGTTTCTTGATCAGACCGTGGGAGATTAGGCTAGAAAAACTTCATACTCATGAATAATTATTGGAACATTTCATTGGTTCCATGTCCAAGTAGGCACGGTAAAGTCAACCAATGAAACGACACGTTATTAAAACAGTTACAGTAGTGATGTTCGCTTTTGTCATATTTTTCGTTATCCTGCACGTTTTGACAGGCAATTCTCCCACGGTATATAATGTTGTGATAACGGTATATATACCGTGGGTTTCGACGATATACGCATTTCTGATTTGTAAAAATGTAATCGTTTAACTGGGGAAAATTAACACAGGGTAAATAATGCAGTTACATTTATACTTCTTGTGCACAGCAGTCTACATAACAATCTATCCATGTATGAAGTTTGAAGTCAATCCCTTCAGTCATGGGGTGAACGTGAATGATGCACGTGTAAATTTTAAGTGAAAAGCAACGTCTGTGTCATAAATATGGCCGTCGTTTGCTGACATTACCTTTTTTATTAGTGCGTTTTGTTCTCAAAAAACAGAGTCTACGCGCAACGGGAAGATATTGGATTTGAATGGTCACGGTCGAAATACATACATTTAAGAATAAAACACTCACCTGAATAAAATTGTTATACATTTTCACAAAACGTCAATAAAAAACGGCAATATTTATTGAAAAGACATTGTGGTCTGACTTTAAATTTAGAAGTGCATCATTCACCTTCACAGCATTCTCGGTAGATTTTGAGAAAATGGCCGAACCAGGAAAATGGACAAAGGGAAACAACTCTATAAATGCACAGATATATTATAATGAGGAACTTTGGTGGCAAACATATTATCTCCATTGGTAGATAAAGACCAAGGTAGACCAAATTTCACATTGGTCCTAATTATTTGGAATGATTCAAATTGTATTGCTCTTTCTCATTCGGATATTATCGCAGTTGTGCTAAGAATAAAGCATTTTAATATATATCTTTTTGAAATTCATTTATACAAACGCACTTCCTAATTACTGTACATTTTGCTGAGATATTAGATATAGATGTGCACCATGCAGTGCAACAGGAACAACGATCAAATCCGAGTAAACCGATGAGTCAGATTAATGTGTTTGTAGTGAGTGTTCAGGGGAGGTAAATGACCAGACTCCCATTCATGTGCATTGCAGTCCATCTAACACACATCTATCCATGTATGAATTTTGAAAATGATATCTTAAAGGGTTTCGCTTTATGCTCCGGACAAAAAGAAACCCGATAGACAGACACGCGGATTCCAGTTTAAACCCACTTACAACATTGTCGTGCGGGGAGTATACATATCACTATCTATGTGCCATTTAAAGACATACGCACACACACATGTACTGAACAATCATCTACATATAGTAAACAACGAATCGCATACGTTGTACAGAACAGCATGCATAAGACAAAACAAAAAGTAATCCATAAAAAAAAAAAACTAATTTTGCGGGGTCTTACATTAGCGTCAATCCGATTTGAAAAAAAAACAACGTCAGATATGTTTTACAAACAATATGCGCCAATTTTGGCTGAACGCCAGCAAAGGGTCCATTGGTGATTGTTATTGCAATAAACGCGTACCATTGCTATATTAGGCTGTTAATTTTATAACAGTGATTCAATTCTGAAGAATCAGGGTCGCATATTTAGGATGAATAATAGACAATTTATAACTTATTACTTAAACAAGGACACTTACGGTTTCGCTTTTATATGTTCATTAAAATATTTACATCGCGACAATCACATATACCTGCGTATATTTCTGAACTAATACCCTTGAACATTGGAACAAATTTGGAAACTCTCGTTGCGTTGCTAAATTACGCAATCGGTACATATTCTCGGTGGTGCTAAATTTGCGCAATGGCGGGAGCAAACAGCGCGTAAATTAGACCTTCGCGAAAATTAGTGATTCCACAGTACACACACTGTACTCTTCTCCCTGAAATTGTTTTGCAATGCCAATTTCAAACACACGGACAACAACGCCCTTTGGTAACAATAAAAGGAAAAAAAACAACACGTGCATCGTAGAAGTGTGTTTCCAAAGACGATCAGCAATTTAAGAAGGAACATCTGATGTTAAACATGCTTTTTATGAGTTTTGTTTTCGATGACGTTGAAGTATTATATCATTCATATTACTATATTTGAAGTATTATATATTCAGTTTCCTTATGATTTAATGCATTTTAGAAAAAATCAATACAGTGTAATACGTGTTTTGATTATGCAAATATCGACAAATAATAATATTTTTTCTACTGCTGTACATGTACAGTAATCACGATTTTTTGACAGGGGCCGTATTCACAAAGCTCCTTAGGGAAAACTTTAGTAAATGTCTTAAATTCTTAAAATTAATTAAGGCTGTGGCTGTTTCATGTAATTTTACATTAAAGTTATCCAAACTTATTGCTTATTGCTGAGATCTTTCATATTTTACTATTATGTAAGCATAAATTATTGGATTTCGCACAGACAATTTGATCTGAAATTGCACTTAAGTATGCCTTAAGTTAAAATTTCCCTCAGGAGCTTTGTGAATACTGGCCCATGTCCGTTATTGTCAATGGTCATCTTCAATGAACAAAAAATGGCAATCATTCTTGAAGGATAGTTTTTGAAGCGCGTCGTCAAGTATCTGAGCAGTGTATTCTCTGCTGTACTCATCGCCTTCAGGCAACATCGTTTCTACATTCGACACATTTTAAGATATAGATTTTGTTTATTGTTAACAATATCTTAGACTCATGTTTAGTTTGACAAGAGAAAAATGCGGAAACCGCATTAAGGACGGATTTTTTATTTTGCCGATGGGGCTACATGTAGAAGTCAATGTTGGTGAAGAAGTATGGACGTTTCATGTCGATGATCTAAAAGGTATGCAGTTTGGTGAGACTTGACAAAAATTTGATCTCAAAATAAAATGGGAAAAAGTGTGGATTAGAGAGACGACATTAAATTACTGACATTGTTTTCACAGGTTGTGTAGAGGACCATCCAAGGAACATTTGTTTAATGTTGTATCAAGATTGACCAAGAACTATAGAAAATATGACAGGAATACAAAACTTCAACGCAAATTCTATTTCAGCTCTAGTGGCGATTTTGTGTAATCACCTGATTACATATTGGTCACAGAATGCTTTTTTGTCGTTTCCTTCTTTTGATATGTATATACATTTATTTTATTTTTTGTTTTGACGGTGGATACGTCAAACAAGTAATAAACATAAGTGGTCTTTCGAGAAGAATATTGACGTTATGCTAGGAGATTTCTGTATATATGGAAGCGTCCTTGGTCCACAGTCTATATTATTTTTGTAGTCCATTATCTCATAAGTAGGAGATGCGAATTCATAATTAGGAGATAGTATGTCCTAATCACGATATACCAAATCCTAATTAGGAGCCAGTATTTCCTAATTAGGTTTTATTATCCCCTTATTATGAATATGACTTACTATGTACTTATTATGATATATTATGTCATAATTAGGACTTAGTATCTCCTTATAAGGACTTGGTATCTCCTAATTAGGACTTAGCATCTCCTTATTAGGACTTAATATCTCCTAATTATAAGATAATAGAATACAAGAACATGTAGAATGTGGCACTTGCACGCTTCCATGTCATTATTTTATTCATCAAATGCATGTTATTATAGTATCCCATCATTTTCTGTCTCTGCTTTTCAAAACATTCGAAATAAAAATAATAAATAGCACGTACATATATGCATTTCATTATACTTCGGATGTTAACTTTATCTCACAATGTAGAAAATAAAGCAAAGTTATTTCAACGGTGGTTTATGTGGTCAATGCACGCAGAAACGAAACCATTAAAAAGTATAAATACTCGTACACATGAAACATTAACTTCACAATAAATATTTTCTTCTTGAACATATAGTGTTAAATGTTTTCTTCTTGAACATATAGTGTTAAATGTTTTCTTCTTGAACATATAGTGTTAAATGTTTTCTTCTTGAACATATAGCGTTAAATGTTTCCTTCTTGAACATATAGTGTTAAATGTTTTCTTCTTGAACATATAGTGTTAAATGTTTTCTTCACCTTTTCACCTCCCTCGTTTTACAATTATGTAATATGATACCCTAATGAATATGTTTTACAATTATGTAATATGATACCCTAATGAATATGTTTTACAATTATGTAATATGATACCCTAATGAATATGTTTTACAATTATGTAATATGATACCCTAATGAATATGTTTTACAATTATGTAATATGATACCCTAATGAATATGTTTTACAATTATATAATATGATACCCTAATGAATATGTTTTACAATTATGTAATATGATACCCTAATGAATATGTTTTACAATTATGTAATATGATACCCTAATGAATATGTTTTACAATTATGTAATATGATACCCTAATGAATATGTTTTACAATTATGTAATATGATACCCTAATGAATATGTTTTACAATTATGTAATATGATACCCTAATGAATATGTTTTACAATTATGTAATATGATACCCTAATGAATATGTTTTACAATTATGTAATATGATACCCTAATGAATATGTTTTACAATTATGTAATATGATACCCTAATGAATATGTTTTACAATTATGTAATATGATACCCTAATGAATATGTTTTACAATTATATAATATGATACCCTAATGAATATGTTTTACAATTATGTAATATGATACCCTAATGAATATGTTTTACAATTATGTAATATGATACCCTAATGAATATTTTTCGACCAGTATTAAACATAGTTTTATTGTTATTTAAAAAACACACATAAAATTACGCTGTCTTTGATATTAATTCACATAATAATTACCTGGTCGCATTGATCTGAAATGAAAAAAGAAAATAGTTGAAAAATAGTTGAATTGACAAACAAATATGTGACATATATGAAGTAAATAATGAGTCTATCTACTTGTATACAATTATTAAATATTTTCATACATACTAGAAGAAGCCGGATAATTTCTGGCTGACACCCTGCAATATGTTTTAAATGAACACATAAGTATATAATAAATAAATAAATGAATGAATGAATGGATGAATGAATGAATGAATGAATGAATGAATGAATGAATGGATGAATGAATGAATGAATGCATGAATGCATGAATACATGAATGAATGAATGAATGAATGAATGAATGAATGAATGAATGAATGAATGAATGAATGAATGAATGAATGAATGAATGAATGAATATTAAAAAAATATTATAAGCTTAATATTATTTTGACTATTGTTTACTTCGACCATAACTTATAACGAAGTGTTTTTTTCATTAAACAATATTTACGTATAGAAAGTAACAGAACAAAAAATAAATTATTTTACCTTTGTGCATGTACCTAAAATGAAAATATGCTTAAGAAAGACCAAACAAAAACTAACTAACGCCATATATTAAAGGGGCATTACCATTACATTCCTGACACAAATGTTAATTGATGTATACTAATTAGCAATTGTACACTATTTTTATGTATATCAAGGCGAGCGAAATTTACATATAACTTTGGCATAGTGAAAATAACTCGCATTAATTGAAACCAAAATATGAACTCGAACATTATTTCTTAAATAATAATATGCAATATGTAAACAAACATTTAGTCGTTCTTAATCGGCCAGTAAACAACGATTTGGAGTTCTGATGCGTAGGGATTCAACCACCAGGGTGTTAGCAATAATGAGAAGTTATTTCGATTTTAACATGATTTGACAAGTATTTTTTGCAAGTGTAATGCGATCTATATTTAACTATTATTTATTATAATAGTAGTTGGCAACTTCAGGTTTTCAACTCTCGAGTTGTTATTACATGCGATATAAATAAAACGTCAACGATTTGTCCGTGAATCGTTTTCAACAGGTCTTGTTTTGACCGAATTTCCTAAAAAAAATGACCGTTTCAGTAGGTTGTGGGATATTGCGTAGAGTAAGTAGAATAACCTGAATGTCCCTAAAACGATCTGACAAATTTAATCAGTTAATAAAGGACACAAATAGCAAATCAACACAAGCAAATACAAAAGCATCAGGCAGTAAATGTAGATCATATTTTCACAAAAACAAATTGCCTGAACATTTTACGAAAATGTCTACAAGTCAACGCGAAAAGTCAGTATAATCTGGATCATATAATAAACAGTTATTTACTGAGAAAAATGCTGTTGATACGGGCATCGCCTCGGTGAATGATTTTGGTCTATATCGCAACATTGATATTGTAGAGTAGAAATTTAACCATACTTGTAATGCAATACATTTTAAGCTATTTAAAACTTTGTATTCATAACATCTTTAGATAAATATGAACACATTTACGTACATATAAATTTAAATAATGCACATTCAAAGCAATAAATAAATGGGCGAAAAAAGACTTACCCCCGTTGGTTTTGTAATGACATCAATTAAGTATTCGAATGCCGTCAGTTTACACTGAACTATTTGGAGTTTTACTATATCCAAGTGGAGGCTTTCTGTAAAAAAATATATGTCACGAATCAATTTACCGGTGCTGCTTAAATAATTGATGAAATATTACGTCGCAAATTGATAGCAAAGATGTTTTGTACATTTGAACCAGATAAACATCGTCTCAAGTCTGTAACGCCAGTTTAAATAATATTTCAATAAATATTGATTTGATTGTAATAAATATAATAATCAGTAAAGTGGTTAACAAAATCAACGTTTGTCTTGTAAATTAAGATGAAATGTAAAAATAAGTAGTAATAAATTTGATAATAATAAATATTGATCACTTCATACATATAGTGTTTCCTTTAGTCCATATTATATAGTGTACATTAATTGTAAACAATAAACTAGTATGCATATAAATATCATATATGTTTTACATTAAATATATTTAATATTTGATAGTGATAAATACAACAATAATAAATATAGATCCTTTTGTATACAACAACAACAACATTATACATAATGTATTTATTAGTGTATATTATATGTGTAATTTAATTGTTAACAATAAATTAGTGATAAAACAATAATAATAAATATAATTAGTGATAAAACAATAATAATAAATATAGATCACTATATATACATAGTGTATTAATTACTTGATATTATATTGTGTAAATTAATTGTAAACAATAAATTAGTATGCATAGAAATATCATATATGTGTTTCACTATATGTAGTAAATTTTCAAAATGTGTAGATTAGTGTATATTTTATATTGTACATTAGTTGTAAACAACAATAAGTATATATAGAATTATCAGATATGTGTACATGTACGAAAAGTGATAGCCGTGCTTTATCTTCAGTTATTCCTTTCCTACTATGCACTTATTTCTTTTATAGTATACGTCCTGGCTACACTTTCCTTGCAAAAATTCGTCAAATACAGTGCCTTCCACCGTTTTCGTTAAAAAGGGCAAAACGGAAGCATTAATTAATTTGTTGTTGCATGTTGTTTGAATCTCAATGCCTTTATTTGTTGGAAGTATTGTTGTATGTTAAACACGAAGGTCAATGAACAAAAATTCAAATTAGACATAAGTTTGCATCACATATAAATACTATTTCTTTTTACTAAACGAACTCTATATAATACATTTATTGACATGTATAAGACAGTGCAAAAGATATGTATAAGATCATCTTAGCGAAACATAATTGTGTATAATATATACAATATAAAATCATTGGAATGTTTTCCAATCCTCTTTTAAAATATATTTTAGCGAAACATAATTGTGTATAATATATACAATATAAAATCATTGTAATGTTTTCCAATCCTCTCTTAAAATATATTTCTTGATGTTATATATTTTTTAGTTCCTAAACTGCTTCTCTTTTTTCGTTTTCGCTAAAGAGGGCAAATACGGAAAACGCTTTAGTAATTTAAATATTTAACAATGTGTAGTATCTCCATATGTTTCTTCTGTTGGAAGATGCATTTACATGGGGATCCACATATATTGTTTTTTCGACAAACCTTTTAATTAAATAACATTCATACTTAATACATATCTGCAAAGTTCATAACCTGGTAACACTTGAATCTTCATTTGGGTTGCAATTTTCTTTCACTTGCGAAGAAATTACTGGAAGTGAACTCGTTAGCTTGTGTTAAAAATGCAACAGTAATGCAGTCGAATTGATGTTTTTCCTTATTTAAATTGCAAACATTTTAATTATTAGTTCGCGTCATCTTGGTAAAACTCTATAAATGGGATCAGATCCGGTAATTAAAACTAAATTGACACGCATCTTTAGAGTTCATTAATTTTTAAATGTTAACAATAACACAAATGAAATGTTGTTCTTCTCCCTACAAGAAATGTATATGCATATTTGAAATTCTTGTTTTTATAAGATACATTTATAAGAAATTATTACAATGCACAACATGTTCCAATTTTATTCTCTGTTCAGTTAATAAATATTAATATGATAAGATTTATAAGAAACTGTTCCAGGGCACTGCATACTACAATATTATAGCAATAGTAGCCTTTTTATTCTAGAACGTTATCAAATACAACACGCTCTAATACTAGTTTTTTTTTCACAGCTTTCAATAAATTAAATGATAAATGAATGTTTTATTAGTAAATATAGAGATTTTTTTCATAATTTATCCTGAATAGAAGTGTATACAACTGCTACATTTCTTAAATTTTTGGTCTATTGAGACATTGTTGTATCTAAACCTGATATATTTCCAATTGCATATATATGCCAATATATTAATGCACGATGATTAACTTCCTTTTAAGTGTTTATAGAGGAAATCCATGCTTAGGTTGTCTGCCAAAGTAGTCAGTATTCTTTTATGTTTATTTGTTTATTGTTTATACTTTTTTGTTGCTTCCGTTCCTTATATGGAGATCCTGCTTATTGCGTTCAAACCGATGCACCTGCTTTTACATATCACTATAATCACCTATTTCATGCTTCTCGCTAATGTGTTCCCTTAAAATATTATCTTTAAACTGCAGAGGCATCCAGGGCATAAAGAAAAGATTACAAGTATTTCAATATTTAAAAGATACAAATTGTGACATATTATGTCTTCAAGATACACATTTTGTTTGCGATCAATATAAAACTATTTACTCAGAATGGGGGGCAGAATGTTTTATGAGTTATGGCTCTTCCAATTCCCGCGGTGTTGCAATTTTCCTTTCAAAGAAACTTGAGTACAAAATACATAACGTTTATTATGATGACCAAGGAAACTTTATTCTGCTTGATTTAAATCTCGGTGAAACCAGAATTACCATTGTTACTATCTATGGGCCAAACACTGATATCCCGGACTTTTTTAACAATATCTTCCAAAAAATTGACACAATTAGTAATGATTCTTTCTTGATTTGTGGTGACTTTAATTTAGTATTAGACCCAAATCTGGATTACGATAATTATAAAACAGTGAATAATAAAAATGCAAGACAAACTGTTATAAAGCATATTGAAGAACGCAATCTTTCCGACCCTTTCAGAGTTAACTACCCTGTTTCGAAACGATACACATGGAGACGAACAAACCCCATACAACAGGGCTTGATTTTTTCCTTTTATCACCGCTTTTATTACCAGCATTCGTCGATGTAAACATTCTACCAAGTTTCCAATCCGATCACTCAATTGTAATCAGGTCTTTACAATTTACTAATTTTAGCCATGGCAAAGGTCTATGGAAGCATAATAATAATCTGTTAGGTGATATCGTCTACTTAAACACTATTAATAAAAAAATAAACGAAATTAAACAATATATGGTCCCCGTTTATAATTTTGATAACATGTCTGATATAAAAGATCAAGACATACAATTCACGATTGATGATCAACTTTTTCTCTATACTTTACTTATGGAAATAAGGGGCAAAGCTATATCTTACAGTTCCTATAAGAAGAAATCGACTAACAATCGTGAAAAGCAACTTAAACTCGAAATCGAAGAACTAGAAAAAACTCTCACAGATGATAATGTTCAATATATTAATAATTTAAAAGCTGAACTTAAAAATATATATGATGAAAAATTAAAAGGGTCCGTTATTAGGTCGAGAGCTGAATGGGTTCAAAATGGTGAAAAACCCTCGAAACTATTCTGTAACCTTGAAAAATACAATTATACGACAAAAACTATGACCAACTTAATTAATGATAATGGAATTGTACTAGATAACCGATCTGACATTTTAAAAGAAACTGCCTTTTTCTATAAAAAACTATACCAGTCTCAAAATGAAAACGTGTACGATGAAGATTTAAATAGTTATGCAAATGACATAGAAATACCCAAACTGTAAAGTGAACAGTTAAATAATTTAGAAGGGCCAATCACATTAAATGAGGCTTCTATTGTTTTAAAAAACATGGCAAATAATAAAAGCCCAGGTTCATCCGGTTTTACAAATGACTTTTTTAAGGCATTTTGGCCAAAATTGGGCACCTTCGTTTGCAGAGCTTTAAATCATGCATTTACAAGTGGAAATGTATCCGTTACTCAAACACAACGTATAATTACCTGCATTCCAAAAGGTGACAAACCTAGACAATTTTTGCAGAACTGGCGGCCAATAACGTTACTAAATACTGTATATAAAATCGGTTCTGGATGCATAGCAAACAGGTTGAAACTGTATATAGATAAACTAATAAACAATGACCAATCTGGATTTATCAAGGGTAGGTTCATAGGAGAGAACACCAGACTCATTTACGATATTCTTAATTACACAGATGAAAATGAAATCCCGGGTCTGCTGTTGCTAATAGATTTTGAAAAGGCCTTTGACTCTTTGTCATGGGCATTTGTTAATCGGACTCTATCATGGTTTAATTTCGGTCCTGATATAATAAAATGGTTTAATGTATTGCATAAAGACGGAGTATCGGCGGTCACGCAGTGTGGGTTTTTATCAGATTTTTTCCAATACAACGTGGCTGCAGACAAGGGGATCCGCTCAGTTGCTACATTTTTATACTATGCGCTGAAATATTGTCTAATAAAATAAGGTCTAATCCTAAGATTAAGGGAATCAAAATTAATGACATGGAATATAAATTATCACAATTTGCCGACGACACTTCGATACTCCTGGATGGCTCTGCAGCATCTCTCAATGAAACTTTAGATGCATTGTCACACTTCACACACTACTCAGGGTTAAAAGTTAATTTCGACAAAACGAAAGTAGTCTGGATAGGTAAAAATAAGTTTAGCTGCGAAAGTATTAAAACAAGATGGAAATTAAATTGGAACCAACAAACATTTGACATGCTTGGCTTAACATTCCACATTGACCTTAAAAAAATGGTAGAACTAAATTATGCTGACAAAATAGTTAAAATAAAAGCCTTATTAAAAAATTGGACCAGAAGGATTTTAACACCGATAGGAAGAATTCAAGTAATTAAAACTTTAGCATTGCCGGTGTTAAATCATCTCTTTCTTTCCTTGCCTAATCCACCACAAAATTTGTTAATAGAGATCAATGAATTATTTTTTAATTTTGTGTGGAATGGTAAACCACGAATTAGCAAAACTATTTTAATAAAGGAATATACTGAAGGAGGTTTACAGATGATTGATTTGTTTTCCTTTGTTAGCTCTCTGAAGTGCTCATGGATCCGTAGAATTGTCACTGGGAATGGAAAATGGATAAATATTGTTAATTTAATGATTGATCTTCAAAAATTATACAACTGTGGCAGTCACTATCCTGAAAACTTAATTAACAAGATACAAAATGAATTTTGGAAAGATACATTGAAATCATTTGCTGAACTTTGTAGAAAAGAACCATTTAAAAATCAGCTTTTGCTACAAAATCCAATATTCTATAACCCAGACATAACAATTGGTAACAAAAGTGTATTTTTTAAATCATGGTTTGAAAAAGGCGTTCATTTTGTTGGGGACTTGATGCACAATGCTGAACTTTTAACCTTTTATAGTTATGATGATTTTGCAAAGTATATAACTTCCATCCAAACTACTTATTTTTCCTAGGAATTATTAACGCAGTTGGAAGATATATGAAGCTTAGAAGCTCTTATGATACTTACTTTATGAAGCCGTTTATTCCCACTAGCCTAAGGTCCATCTTAGAAAACACAAAAGGTACAAAACCTATGTATGATATAATTAGCAAAAATGAGTCTTCGCCAGTGTGTATAGATAAATGGTCGAACATTTTTAATTCTATTGAAACAAAAGAATGGCGACATATTTTTGATATGCCTTTTCGTATTACACAGGATACCAATTTACAGTGGTTTCAATATAGAATTGTACATAGAATCATCGGTACAAACTCCTTCTTATTTAAAATTGGTTATGCCACTTCAGCCAACTGTACCTTCTGTCAAACTGAATGTGAAACTATTCAACATATATTTTGGGAATGTAAGCATGTCAATCAGTTAATAACAGAATTTTTTTCTGGATGTAATCATTTTTCGAACTTTCTTAATATGCCTTCCTTTATACTGGGACATGCAAATACAAATGGACACTTAAACTTAACATTTGTTTTGATCAAAATGTTTATTTATAATTGCAAAATGAACCAAACTAGACCCACTCTTAAAGCAGCAAAATCGTACCTGTCCTTGCATTGCCATGTACTAAATGAAATTAACTATTTTAATGATTTGCGTAAAAGTAAAGAATGGGAACTATTGTTACCCCTTTTCCAGTAGTTGTGATATGAGACCTTAGAAATTTTGTATTGTCAACTTTTTATTAACAAATATTGTTTATATTGTAATGTAAAAGCTATTGATGGTAAAATGTATAAAATGTGTTATAATATGCATATATTTCTTGTAAACTCTATACGGTGTGGAGTGGGATGCCCTCGACCCTCACACACCTATTGACGAGGAAAATAAAATATATTTTGAACGGAAAAAAAAAAAAAAAAAAAAAATTAATAAAATAATGTTCTTTCGCTTGTTTGTATATAATGTATAATTTCTTTTTGCGATCTATGACAAAATTGTTAAAACTTTTCAATTTGCCAATCTGTGAACAGGTCCCTTTAAAGAAAATTGTAATGCCAACAGAAGATAAACGTCTGATTACAATTGATTAAAATCGCCTTGGATCTGTCAGTTTCAGAATGTTTCTTTAGTAACATAAACTTTACAAGGAAATAAATTGACTGAACAAACAACGCAATAATTCATAATACATGTTAATACTAAATAACATATCTATTTAATGGTGACGCACAACGATGCAAGCTATCAAAATAATCATAATGTGAAATGATGCCATTGTAAGCTAGAACTGTCAATGTCATGGCGCGAATTCCCCTCGACCCACCGCATGCCGCTATGGAACAAGGATATACAAGCAACATGCATTTCATCGTCGGAAGCCACGTTCGCTCAAATACGCTATGTTTCTTGATCAGACTGTGGGAGATTAGGCTAGAAAAACTTCGTAATCATGAATAATTATTGAGACATTTCATTGGTTCTTTGTCCAAGTTGGCACGGTAAAGCAACCAATGAAACGACACGTTATTAAAACAGTTACAGTAGTGATGTTCGCTTTTGTCATATTTTTCGTTATCCCCCACGTTTTGACAGGCAATTCTCCCACGGTATATAATGTTGTGATAACGGTATATATACCGTGGGTTTCGACGATATACGCATTTCTGATTTGTAAAAATGTAATCGTTTAACTGGGGAAAATTAACACAGGGTAAATAATGCAGTTACATTTATACTTCTTGTGCACAGCAGTCTACATAACAATCTATCCATGTATGAAGTTTGAAGTCAATCCCTTCAGTCATGGGGGTGAACGTGAATGATGCACGTGTAAATTTTAAGTGAAAAGCAACGTCTGTGTCATAAATATGGCCGTCGTTTGCTGACATTACCTTTTTTATTAGTGCGTTTTTTTCTCAAAAAACAGAGTCTACGCGCAACGGGAAGATATTGGATTTGAATGGTCACGGTCGAAATGCATACTTTTAAGAATAAAACACTCACCTGAATAAAATTGTAATACATTTTCACAAAACGTCAATAAAAAAACGGCAATATTTATTGAAAAGACATTGTGGTCTGACTTTAAATTTAGAAGTGCATCATTCACCTTCACAGCATTCTCGGTAGATTTTGAGAAAATGGCCGAACCAGGAAAATAGACAAAGGGAAACAACTCTATAAATGCACAGATATATTATAATGAGGAACTTTGGTGGCAAACATATTATCTCCATTGGTAGATAAAGACCAAGGTAGACCAAATTTCACATTGGTCCTAATTATTTGGAATGATTCGAATTGTATTGCTCTTTCTCATTCGGATATTATCGCATTTGTGCTAAGAATAAAGCATTTTAATATATATCTTTTTGAAATTCATTTATACAAACGCACTTCCTAATTACTGTACATTTTGCTGAGATATTAGATATAGATGTGAAAATGCAGTGCAAAAGGAACAACGATCAAATCCGAGTAAACCAATGAGTCAGATTAATGTGTTTGTAGTGAGTGTTCAGGGGAGGTAAATGACCAGACTCCCATTAATGTGCATTGCAGTCCATCTATCACACATCTATCCATGTATGAATTTTGAAAATGATATCTTAAAGGGTTTCGCTTTATGCTCCGGACAAAAAGAAACCCGATAGACAGACACGCAGATTCCAGTTTAAACCCACTTACAACTTTGTCGTGCGGGGAGTATACATATCACTATCTATGTGCCATTTAAAGACATACGCACACACACATGTACTGAACAATCATCTACATATAGTAAACAACGAATCGCATACGTTGTACAGAACAGCATGCATAAGACAAAACAAAAAGTAATCCATAAAAAAAAAAAACACATACCGCAGAATCACTTAAATGTGCGCGGTACTAATTTCGCGCACTTGGCGGACATATTTGCGGGGTCTTACATTAGCGTCAATCCGATTTGAAAAAAAACAACGTCAGATATGTTTTACAAACAATATGTGCCAATTTTGGCTGAACGCCAGCAAAGGGTTCATTGGTGATTGTTATTGCAATAAACCCGTACCATTGCTATATTAGGCTGTTAATTGTATAACAGTGATTCAATTCTGAAGAATCAGGGTCGCATATTTAGGACGAATAATAGACAATTTATAACTTATTACTTAAACAAGGACACTTACGGTTTCGCTTTTATATGTTCATTAAAATATTTACATCGCGCAATCACATAAATGCGTATATTACTAATACCCTTGAACATTTGAACAAATTTGGAAACTCTCGTTGCGTTGCTAAATTACGCAATCGGTACATATTCTCGGTGGTGCTAAATTTGCGCAATGGCGGGAGCGAACAGCGCATAAATTAGACCTTCGCGAAAATTAGTGATTCCCCAGTACACACACTTTACTCTTATCCCTGAAATTGTTTTGCAATGCCAATTTCAAACACACGGACAACAACGCCTTTTGGTAACAGTAAAAGGAAAAAAAACAACATGTGCATCGTAGAAGTGTGTTTCCAAAGACGATCAGCAATTTAAGAAGGAACATCTGATGTTAAACATGCTTTTTATGAGTTTTGTTTTCGATGACGTTGAAGTATTATATCATTCATATTATATATTACTGTATTTGAAGTATTATATATTCAGTTTCCTTATGATTTAATGCATTTTAGAAAAATTCAATACAGTGTAATACGTGTTTTGATTATGCAATATCGACAAATAATAAACTATTTTCTACTGATGTACATGTACAGTAATCACTATTTTCTACTGCTGTACATGTACAGTAATCACTATTTTCTACTGCTGTACATGTACAGTAATCACTATTTTCTACTGCTGTACATGTTCAGTAATCACGATTTTTTAACAGGGGCCATATTCACAAAGCTCCTTAGGGAAACTTGAGTAAATGTCTTAAATTCTTAAAATTAATTAAGGCTGTGGCTGTTTCATGTAATTTTACATTAAAGTTATCCAAACTTATTGCTTATTGCTGAGATCTTTCATATTTTACTACTATGTAAGCATAAATTATTGGATTTCACACAGACAATTTGATCTGAAATTGCACTTAAGTATGCCTTAAGTTAAAATTTCCCTCAGGAGCTTTGTGAATACTGGCCCATGTCCGTTATTGTCAATGGTCATCTTCAATGAACAAAAAATGGCAATCATTCTTGAAG
This sequence comes from Congeria kusceri, assembly GCA_027627225.1. NCBI lineage: Eukaryota > Metazoa > Mollusca > Bivalvia > Myida > Dreissenidae > Congeria > Congeria kusceri. Next base: position 683,545 of record JAPFQT010000039.1, read on the forward strand.
GATAGTTTTTGAAGCGCGTCGTCAAGTATCTGAGCAGTGTATTCTCTGCTGTACTCATCGCCTTCAGGCAACATCGTTTCTACATTCGACACATTTTAAGATATAGATTTTGTTTATTGTTAACAATATCTTAGACTCATGTTTAGTTTGACAAGAGAAAAAATGCGGAAACCGCATTAAGGCCGGATTTTTTATTTTGCCGATGGGGCTACATGTAGAAGTCAATGTTGGTGAAGAAGTATGGACGTTTCATGTCGATGATCTAAAAGGTATGCAGTTTGGTGAGACTTGACAAAAATTTGATCTCAAAATAAAATGGGAAAAAGTGTGGATTAGAGAGACGACATTAAATTACTGCCATTGTTTTCACAGGTTGTGTAGAGGACCACCCAAGGAACATTTGTTTAATGTTGTATCAAGATTGACCAAGAACTATAGAAAATATGACAGGAATACAAAACTTCAACGCAAATTCTATTTCAGCTCTAGTGGCGATTTTGTGTAATCACCTGATTACATATTGGTCACAGAATGCTTTTTTGTCGTTTCCTTCTTTTGATATGTATATACATTTATTTTATTTTTTGTTTTGACGGTGGATACGTCAAACAAGTAATAAACATAAGTGGTCTTTCGAGAAGAATATTGACGTTATGCTAGGAGATTTCTGTATATATGGAAGCGTCCTTGGTCCACAGTCTATATTATTTTTGTAGTCCATTATCTCATAAGTAGGAGATGCGAATTCATAATTAGGAGATAGTATGTCCTAATCACGATATACCAAATCCTAATTAGGAGCCAGTATTTCCTAATTAGGTTTTATTATCCCCTTATTATGAATATGACTTACTATGTCCTTATTATGATATATTATGTCATAATTAGGACTTAGTATCTCCTTATAAGGACTTGGTATCTCCTAATTAGGACTTAGCATCTCCTTATTAGGACTTAATATCTCCTAATTATAAGATAATAGAATACAAGAACATGTAGAATGTGGCACTTGCACGCTTCCATGTCATTATTTTATTCATCAAATGCATGTTATTATAGTATCCCATCATTTTCTGTCTCTGCTTTTCAAAACAATCGAAATAAAAATAATAAATAGCACGTACATATATGCATTTCATTATACTTCGGATGTTAACTTTATCTCACAATGTAGAAAATAAAGCAAAGTTATTTCAACGGTGGTTTATGTGGTCAATGCACGCAGAAACGAAACCATTAAAAAGTATAAATACTCGTACACATGAAACATTAACTTCACAATAAATATTTTATTCTTGAACATATAGTGTTAAATGTTTTCTTCTTGAACATATAGTGTTAAATGTTTTCTTCTTGAACATATAGTGTTAAATGTTTTCTTCTTGAACATATAGCGTTAAATGTTTCCTTCTTGAACATATAGTGTTAAATGTTTTCTTCTTGAACATATAGTGTTAAATGTTTTCTTCACCTTTTCACCTCCCTCGTTTTACAATTATGTAATATGATACCCTAATGAATATGTTTTACAATTATGTAATATGATACCCTAATGAATATGTTTTACAATTATGTAATATGATACCCTAATGAATATGTTTTACAATTATGTAATATGATACCCTAATGAATATGTTTTACAATTATGTAATATGATACCCTAATGAATATGTTTTACAATTATGTAATATGATACCCTAATGAATATGTTTTACAATTATGTAATATGATACCCTAATGAATATGTTTTACAATTATGTAATATGATACCCTAATGAATATGTTTTACAATTATGTAATATGATACCCTAATGAATATGTTTTACAATTATGTAATATGATACCCTAATGAATATGTTTTACAATTATGTAATATGATACCCTAATGAATATGTTTTACAATTATGTAATATGATACCCTAATGAATATTTTTCGACCAGTATTAAACATAGTTTTATTGTTATTTAAAAAACACACATAAAATTACGCTGTCTTTGATATTAATTCACATAATAATTACCTGGTCGCATTGATCTGAAATGAAAAAAGAAAATAGTTGAAAAATAGTTGAATTGACAAACAAATATGTGACATATATGAAGTAAATAATGAGTCTATCTACTTGTATACAATTATTAAATATTTTCATACATACTAGAAGAAGCCGGATAATTTCTGGCTGACACCCTGCAATATGTTTTAAATGAACACATAAGTATATAATAAATAAATAAATGAATGAATGAATGGATGAATGAATGAATGAATGAATGAATGGATGAATGAATGAATGAATGAATGCATGAATGCATGAATACATGAATGAATGAATGAATGAATGAATGAATGAATGAATGAATGAATGAATGAATGAATGAATGAATGAATATTAAAAAAATATTATAAGCTTAATATTATTTTGACTATTGTTTACTTCGACCATAACTTATAACGAAGTGTTTTTTTCATTAAACAATATTTACGTATAGAAAGTAACAGAACAAAAAATAAATTATTTTACCTTTGTGCATGTACCTAAAATGAAAATATGCTTAAGAAAGACCAAACAAAAACTAACTAACGCCATATATTAAAGGGGCATTACCATTACATTCCTGACACAAATGTTAATTGATGTATACTAATTAGCAATTGTACACTATTTTTATGTATATCAAGGCGAGCGAAATTTACATATAACTTTGGCATAGTGAAAAGAACTCGCATTAATTGAAACCAAAATATAAACTCGAACATTATTTCTTAAATAATAATATGCAATATGTAAACAAACATTTAGTCGTTCTTAATCGGCCAGTAAACAACGATTTGGAGTTCTGATGCGTAGGGATTCAACCACCAGGGTGTTAGCAATAATGAGAAGTTATTTCGATTTTAACATGATTTGACAAGTATTTTTTGCAAGTGTAATGCGATCTATATTTAACTATTATTTATTATAATAGTAGTTGGCAACTTCAGGTTTTCAACTCTCGAGTTGTTATTACATGCGATATAAATAAAACGTCAACGATTTGTCCGTGAATCGTTTTCAACAGGTCTTGTTTTGACCGAATTTCCTAAAAAAAATGACCGTTTCAGTAGGTTGTGGGATATTGCGTATAGTAAGTAGAATAACCTGAATGTCCCTAAAACGATCTGACAAATTTAATCAGTTAATAAAGGACACAAATAGCAAATCAACACAAGCAAATACAAAAGCATCAGGCAGTAAATGTAGATCATATTTTCACAAAAACAAATTGCCTGAACATTTTACGAAAATGTCTACAAGTCGAAAATGTCTACAAGTCAACGCGAAAAGTCAGTATAATCTGGATCATATAATAAACAGTTATTTACTGAGAAAAATGCTGTTGATACGGGCATCGCCTCGGTGAATGATTTTGGTCTATATCGCAACATTGATATTGTAGAGTAGAAATTTAACCATACTTGTAATGCAATACATTTTAAGCTATTTAAAACTTTGTATTCATAACATCTTTAGATAAATATGAACACATTTACGTACATATAAATTTAAATAATGCACATTCAAAGCAATAAATAAATGGGCGAAAAAAAGACTTACCCCCGTTGGTTTTGTAATGACATCAATTAAGTATTCGAATGCCGTCAGTTTACACTGAACTATTTGGAGTTTTACTATATCCAAGTGGAGGCTTTCTGTAAAAAAATATATGTCACGAATCAATTTACCGGTGCTGCTTAAATAATTGATGAAATATTACGTCGCAAATTGATAGCAAAGATGTTTTGTACATTTGAACCAAGATAAACATCGTCTCAAGTCTGTAACGCCAGTTTAAATAATATTTCAATAAATGTGTTTGTTTCGATTTTTTATCCCATCATCAGGCGTGCATTGACGAAATAACACCCCATGAAATAAACATTGCTTTATTTAAACACTGTGGTGATAAAGCAGTCACGCGCAGTATAATGACGTTATTTCGTTGATTTTGTGACGTCATTTTATGTATTTCGCAATATTTTGTACGTTTTCTTTCGTTCTTTTTCAAAATAAAGACAGAAAATGATGGGATAAATAGGATACTATGTAAGCGTTGAATAAAGATACGTTTATTTGCTTGACATGAGAACGTTAACAAATCGCCAAGGCTCGTGGTTCAAGTTTTCTAAGCCTCGCTAAATAAACCTATCTTTATTCAGCACTAACCTAGTATTCTCTATTTTCCGAATTTATATTAAGTATAAAGGATAAATGGTAACGACGCTTCAAATAAATAGCAGACAGATAGTTAGTGGCGAGCTTACTGACGAATTTCCTGGACGAGTTTAATAAAATATGGTTTGAAATGACATCGATTGTCAGATCTGTTTTATATTCAAAATTATACATCTTTGCATATTCGCACTTACCTAATTCCGTTTGTATTTGTCTCTCCTTATTTCTAATGATATCTATTTCCTTTAGATATATTATTTCCCTCAATGTAAGAAACAACTGCCATATACACATATCTGTAAAAAGAAAAAAATATCCGTTCCAATTATATTTGTAATCTAGACATTCGTTTTTAAAATTAACATCTGTGTATACTATATAATATGGTTTTATATGCAATATATAACTACTATTTTAGCTAAGTATGACTGGTCTTGCTTTGATCTAATGCAAAATATGTTACCGACCAAATGTTGCCACTGTCGTTTTGTTCTAAACTTAAATAGTGCAATATTGATACTTTGCACTTACCTTCTGTGTCTGATTCAGTTAAAAGAAGTTGAAAATGTCTGTCAAATCGGTTGGAAGGTCATAAAGCATCATAATACTTTTGTCGGGCTGTCAAACACATACAATAATTTAATTACCGCTCTTACGAGTGTTTGTTGTTTTCTTCTAAGTCGAACGTTATGTACATGTTTTGTATAATCATCTCAACCTCGCAACATCCAATTTAAGTTTAATATATATTCCACTATTTTATATTTAAGAAATATTGTTTGATCTATCGTTGTTTATCGGCCAATAAACAAGGAGTTTGAGTTCTTGAGTAGGAAATAAACCACGAGTACATTAGTCCGAGTGGTTTAATAGCATGCATCAGAATGACAAAGAGTTATCTATTGGCGCTTTAACAACGATAATGCGAAACATATTTCGATTCTAACATGATTTGACAAATATTCTTGTAATTGTAATGATGAACTATATTTTACTATATTCCGCTTGGAATAAGGAACTTCTTTTTGCGTTGTTTATTGGGTAGTTTAACAACGATAATTTTGTTATGTGTCAAATATAACAATTAGCAAGTATCATATTAGAATATAATATAATTTAAAAGAAATGTATAAATGTTTTACCTGTATTTCAATATACACCTATTTCCCTTTCTTCCTGACGTAGTTCAATTTCACTCATGCACCTTGTTACTTCAATGCATTTTTGTGCCAGTATTTCTCCACATTCAGATTTGTTAGAAAGACATAACTTTCCGAAGATTATTATCTTCTGCTTGAATCGCTCTCACTACATCTTGCCAGTTACCTACATCTAACTTCACGAGGAATTCTTCAAATATGTTCTATAAGAAAGCAGCAAATATAAACACAGACGTCAGCAGGAGAGAACTATGATCAGCACGAGGTCCTTTACTTGCCAAATAGCCAAAACAACACGGCACACTACAAGAACAAATAACAAACACAAACACACATGAATAAAACTGGAGCCCACCGCCTTAGAACGGTCAATGCAAAAGCATTGGGGTGGGGGGGTGGGGGGGTTAAACCAATTTATTGTCACCCAAACCTCACACAAGGCCCAGTTATATTCCTAATACAGTTGACTGTAAATAAAGATTAACCTCATAGCATCGCAATTAAAATTAAACAACAATAAAAAAGAACACTTATTTAATTTAATTAAAATTTAATTACTCAAACATTATGTTGTACACACACAAATTTACATATTTAATAAAGTTTATTTATACATTAAAATGGTATCGTAATGAAAGGTTCGTTTCAAAACCTATTTAATAAATTGAATTATTTACTCTGATTTAATAGTATATGCTACATATAATCTTATTTATTGGAATGATAGGATGATATATTATACTTACCAGTGCTTCAAATTCTAAAAAAGAACACCCGCAGTTTTTTTTTATATGCAGTTGTAGTGTATTTACGTGTGGTAAAAAAACATTGTAAAAATGAATATCTAATCTTTAAAAAAAAAAAAAAAATAACAACAAACCCCAAGTACCGAAATACCTCAGAGACCCAGGTATTGCCAAGATTTTATAAATGCGTGTTTAACCGTCTGATATTGTCTGTGTTGATAAATTTATTACATAAAACAAAATAATACATTGCTTTAATCATTGCCATTTATTGCAAACACATTTTTTCATTGCTGATATTTTACAGGTAAATTTGAAATATCTTGTTTAGTTTAGTATCAGGACGACGACATATAGTTAACATGGCAAATATCTATAGATACAAGCTAATGTGTGCATAAAATAGCAACCAATGTAAATAAAAAATTATACATTTGAAGGATACAACATAACTCATTTTTGTTTATTTTGCGATGGTAGGTTCCGGTTGATAAATGACTTTTAATATCGTTAATTAATATAAATAGTTGTAACGATGATAACTCCTTAAATATTTGCATTTGAATAACAATCCTGTTTTATTGTTAATTTTAAATTTATATTTAAGAATCTCGAATGTCCACTTAGGTATTAATAAAATATACAACGTGTAAAAGACACACTTAAAACTGTGTATATTTTGTACGTACCAAAAAGTCTTCGCCATCCTGAAACGTTGAATAATTATTACTATCAAGTGAAATGGCCTGGTCGCTGGCCGTAGGTCCACATACAAACAATTAGTTCTTGTGTTCGAAATCCTTTCCCACCAACAGTGTAAATAAAATACTTCACTTATCTTCTTTCTTCTTGAGTCTCGATTTTGTATTTTTATTTAATAACAGTACACAATAGCACCTTCAAAATGATTGCATCTTTACGGTATTTGGTTTCCGATAAGGAGTAAAGAAGTAAAGAATTTGCCCTACACTCGTATTAATCAATCCGCACTAAATGATCAGGTTATAAATAGTATTTTTCATTATTTAAAAACGTTGCATGTAAAACTACAGAAATGTTATCAATTTCAACAGTAAATCGAATATAGTTATAGATAGATGAAGAATATTAAAGAACAAAACTCCGTTTTCATTCATAATCTTATGTAGTGCATCTTTATTTTTTATCCAAATTTTGCTATCCTTTATATCCTTAAAAATTGATTTTCCTTTATATCCTTAAAATTGATTTTCCTTTATATCCTTAAAAATTGATTTTCCTTTATATCCTTAAAATTGATTTTCCTTTATATCCTTAATATTGATTTTCCTTTATATCCTTAAAATTGATTTTCCTTTATATCCTTAAACTTGATTTTCCTTTATATCCTTAAAATTGATTTTCCTTTATATCCTTAATATTGATTTTCCTTTATATCCTTAATATTGATTTTCCATTATATCCTTAATATTGATTTTCCTTTATATATAATAGTAATGTAAAACTGTAATATTTACTACAACGATATATTGTATTTCCTGTTTAGAAATTAACTAAGTATATGCAACTAAATGACACACTGGAAGACGTAATAGTTGTGCCAATTCGAACACTAATTTCAGAATTAATTCAGGCTTAATGGACACTCAAACGGCCCACACCTTTGTTCGTAAAATTGGGTCCAACCAAAACTGACAAGTAACATGATACTCTTTAAACATGGACGTATCCATAACCGGTTTAGATGGGCGGCGCGGCGATCCCGCCAAAAACATCGTCAAAGATTGTTTACAACTTTTTTGTTTAATCTTTTGCTGATATTAATCTTTTCTAACAGTAACAAAGAATAACGCAAAACGGCAAAATGTCGTCTCTCATAAAGCGAACATAACTAAGCTTACTTCTGACTAATCTTTAACTACATATAATAGATTGTTATTTTTGAAAAATATATAGAACTACTGATAAAACCTAGGTCCAGACAGAATAATCAATGACAACTTTTTGAACCCCGGATTGTAACTAATATTTTGTACGGTTCAATCCGTATTCTAATAAAATCGAAGCTCCTTTGCAGCAATTGAAAAACGCAGAAAAAGGCGAACAGAACATAATGATGTCGAAAGTGCTTTAGGAGGAAAGTTATTACTGTTTTTGCTAATTTTTTATATTAACGATCTACCTGAATTCCGATGATTATTAATCAATCAACTTTCTTATTATGGCGTTTTAAACAGATACCTAGTACATGACTGTAAACCATAGTATGCGTATTTTTTAAACATTAACCTTAATTTTATTTTCCAAAACAAAGAAGTTATATTTAACCCCACTCTCAAAAGCCGGTGTAACGCGCCTGGTGTATACCTAATTTCAATTCGATCTAAGTGGTTCAGATAACACGGATCTAATCTGAGATAGTATATTGTCGCCTTACAATACAATCAATACTCGCTGGCGTAAACCTGTTTATTAAATCGATTTGTCGTAAATCAGGAAGTGTATTTGGTACACCGCATACGTATTTATAATCACGGAATCCTCAACATGATTAAATCTAATGTAAATATTGCACCCAGAGCGGCGATAGTATTTTTCAATTTATGGTTATTTCTTTCGGAGTTGTGTCTGTGCAGCCTTTGTGTTGTGGAAGTCTGTTCAATTGAATAATATTTCGAAGGTCTGTACATTGCTTCCTTAAGGCACACTATTTCAAGCTCATTAAAATCAAATCCTTACATACTTTGGATCTGAAAACGTCACGTTCAAAATGACCTTCCGAAAAATAAAATATCAGCCCCAGCTTTGCCCAATAAAATTGCCTTTTCCACAGCAATGTTTGGCCACGGGTTTTGAAAAGTGATGCATTTCCAGCTGATCCTCGTGAATAAATCATTTGCAGTTAAGTTTCGTGTGGATAACAATTGGATATAGTGATACCTTCGGCGACTAGACACCCGAAGTTCACGTTACTTTCGTGCATAGTTTTTGTTTTATATTTATAAGTTATACCTCAACATTTTGAAGGCAACAATTTGATTGGCTCCGGAACAGGTCATCAAAACGTGACCCCTACTGCGGATAAGCTAGTAGCGTCAGACTGGAAATGATTTTAATGAGATTACACAGTATTTCTGATTGTCCCAAAAAATCCAAATAACATTGATGAATATGAATATGAATGTGAATATGAATATGAATGTGAATGTGAATGTGAATGTGAATGTGAATATGAATATGAATATGAATGTGAATATGAATATGAATATGAATATGAATATAAATGTGAAATATGAATATGAATATGAATGTGAATGTGAATATGAATGTGAATATGGATGTGAATATGAATATGAATATGAATATGGATATGAATATGAATATGAATATGAATATGAATGTGAATATGAATATGAATATGAATGTGAATGTGAATGTGAATGTGAATATGGATGTGAATATGAATATGAATATGAATATGAATATGAATATGGATGTGAATATGAATATGTATATTAATATGAATATGAATGTGAATGTGAATATGAATATGAATATGAATATGAATGTGAATGTGAATGTGAATATGAATAGTAAATATGAATATGAATGTGAATGTGAATATGAATGTGAATGTGAATATGAATGTGAATGTGAATATGAATGTGAATGTGAATGTGAATGTGAATATGAATGTGAATGTGAATGTGAATATGAATGTGAATGTGAATGTGAATATGAATGTGAATGTGAATGTGAATATGAATGTGAATATGAATGTGAATGTGAATGTGAATATGAATGTGAATATGAATATGAATGTGAATGATGTGAATGTGAAGCTAATTTAAACATTTAAATCTCCGATTTTTTCATCCAAGTGACATAAAGTAATATCTATTACACATACGTGTCTGACCGTTCTAATAGGCATGGCATGACGAACAGTGTATCAGTAATCATTAAAGGGGGCATGTGTACAGTATTTGGCATACATATATATTATAAAAATACAATTCCCTAGTTTACTATGTTACCATTTTCAATTAGTATCAACATATTTATGGAATTTTGAGAGACATGACTCCAGTAGGATTTGAACTCTACTCTGCAATGAAACGTTTCCCGCGCTAAGCAACGCTTATGAACAATATGCATGCGCGTCACGGGTACCTCATGTACATTTCATTTACATCGATGTTACTAACTGACTACTACTGATTGTTTCGCAACCGCAACATTATCACGATGACAACTGTTTACATCTTTAATATTAAGTTTCTGGAACATAACATTTAGTTTAGCTAATGCTAATGTTGATCTACCGTCAATACGCCTACTGTGATTGTTTAACCTGCATATGCCATATGCATATATATTTTTTGAGAATTTCATTAGCTACAAGTTTCGGTAAGTGGGGTTAATGTGCTCCCAAGTTGTAAAAAGGGGGGGGGGGGGAGAGTTACAATTCGAATTTCGCCACTCGTATAATGTCCAAACTTCACACATTAGTCTAAGATATTTAGATTTATAAATTATACAAAATACTTAATTTAAGCGCTCATAATAAAGCCAGCAAAGCATCAATGTATAAACAACGAAACTTCATAGCAAACCATCAATGTATTAACAACGAAACTTCATAGCAAACCATCAATGTATAAACAACGAAACTTCATAGCAAACCATCAATGTATTAACAACGAAACTTCATAGCAAACCATCAAATGTATTAACAACGAAACTTCATAGCAAACCATCAATGTATTAACAACGAAACTTCATAGCAAACCATCAATGTATTAACAACGAAACTTCATAGTTTTTCTTTTATTTCGTATTAAGTATCAAAATTACATGTTCGTCAGCGTCACGTGTGTTCCTTTACGATATCTTAACATAAATACTATTAGCTTTCAAACCCATGATTGTGTGTATTTTGGGCCACTATGGAGATGCAACGTATTTGTACCTATTCGAACGTAGTTTCGGATTTCGTTTCATTTCCATAAACAAATAAATATAGTATTATTTCTTAAAATATGAAACCAAGACCCATTAATACCGAACTACCTATACACCGGAAACCTCTGAAAACCAAATAGATGCTCCGGTCCCGTTTTTGCCCTATCATTTTAATGTGTGAACCACCCCAGTATACCGGAACCTCTGTATTCAGAATATTGAACAGCAGAAGCCGTACATCGCTTTGTTTCAGTGTACAAATGGACCTCAGTAAACCGAACAGGGTGGTAAATGTGACAATTTGCTGTTATCGATTGTCTTCAGCGAGTGGCATCATTATCCGATAATTAGGTACCTAATGCCAAGTGTTCGACACCATATTAAGACTCGAGGTAAGACTGTACTGTTTTCATTGTTCATCTACCATTTAACGTTCAATTAATTTTTAATTTCTCAAGAACACAAATGTTGTTCATTTCTTGAACTATTTATGATTACATTATACGAAACATAATTTTAATATTATCCACATGCAATATTGTATAAGTTTAAATTATAGTCTGATGTTCAAATTGGTGTGCAGGTTTTGCAATCTCTTTGATCATGATTGTACAATGTGCTGCATTTTATAAAAATGTGTCGCGTGTTATGTTAGTACTTGCATAATATGCCATGTTCGAATAAATCCGAAAAAAATGTTTAACAATTATTTACATGCATTACCGTATTTGGCCTTAAATCCTCAGTAAACAGGAACTTCTTGAAAACCAAACATTTGGTACGGTCTGGTGTTTGAGGGAGTACACTGTACTAATTATCAAATAAATAAAGTAATTATATTCAAATATATTGTCATCTATCCATATACCCAACTATGCGACTGGTTACATAAATATGAAACATTGTTAAAACATTGTTATTATTTATTTATGTTTTATTTTCTGTCTACATGTAAAATGACACTGTATTTGTTATGGATTGATTTAAATTGATGTATTTCCCTCTTGAAATATATTTTTGTTTTTCCTAGGTTTCTCCCGCTGCCAATCAGCCTTCCTTACGTTTAACCCGTGTACTCCATCTCACTTTCTCTCTCAAACACCTTCTTCCTTCCTCTCCATACTCACCTTACCTGATCGCCACCCTCTTATTTTGTTATCTCTCTATCATATTCCCTTTCGGGTCACGGAACATCAAAGTGCACAGATGACGCGTCGTAGACATCAAATAAACATGTTAAGCAGTGCTCGTTATGAGAAATGTCTCTTTTAAGAGAATGAAAAAACGATCTAGTTCATTGTTTATACGTCCTACATTCAAATGGACCATCGGGGGATTCCCAACTATTTACTTGTATCTAACCTAATAATACAACACATGAAGTATTGATGCATTTATTGAAGTATGATGCACCAATAAAAATGATACCAGTATTGAAAGTTTAGGTTTTATTTAAACGCAAATGTTGTTTAATATATAAAAGCTGGTTTTACATGTGGAGGTTTGGTAAAATACGGGCTATAGCATTGACCGCCTATAGGTATCAATTTAAGCATATATATTGGAAACGACAATATAAAGCGTATACATGTGTGATGTAGTGACAGGGAAAATATCCTACTGTTAATGGAGTGAATGTGTAGATATCCCTTAGTCAAAATATTGTATTACCTTCTTGAAATTTCTACACTATAATTGCTTTAATAATTGCTTGGCATTTCGTAGACGCATACAACCACTGCCTCTGCGTCTAGCGATTCCGTCATCCGTTTCCGATCAAAACGCAACAGACGCTACTCATATTGTGCTGTTACACATCTCCTTGGGTGTTCGTGCGTCAAAATCGCAATTTTCCAAAAACGAGCGCGTGCGTTTTTTTCTATCTCTCAAACCCATGATATCGTGTGAGTCAATTGTGTACAAATCAGTTAAGGAGCACACATAGGTTTTAATTTAAATATTAACAAAGCGAAACTCCAATTGCGACAGCAGGAGAGAACTCTTATTAGCAGCCCGAGGTCCCTTATTTATGGCAAGTGACTAATTGCCAAACAATTACACAGCACATCACAAACACGCTTTACAAACACAAAACACACATGAATTTAACGGAACGGTCAATACAAAGAATTGCGGGGTTTAAACCGGTTTACGTTCGCACAAACCTCACACTTGGTCCAGAATTATAAACAAAACATGTAAGTTTACATAAAAATTACAAGTTTACGCTGAACACAATCAATAATTGAAATAATATAAAAGTGAAGCGTATCGAAGCGTATCGATGGGAGGTTATGCAGATTTGCGAATATGCTACTCTTTGGAACATGATTATTGATAAAGTTGATCGCTCACGCACCTGTCGAATTTTTCTGATTTTATCGATTGATTTTTCGCAGAGGAACGGAATTGTATGTTTTTTAGTTAGTCAATAATAACACACTTTTATTTTAAAAAGGAGTCACGGATGTTGAACGTTTATACGCAGGAGTTTTAATTTATACCTTAAGAACCCAAACATGGTTCGCCAGCGGTGATCTGTTTTCTCGATCTTGTTTGAGTATGTTTGGTAAAGCAGTAAAATACGTATTTATTTATTTATTTATTTATTTAGGCCACACCAAATTGAAAACTTGGTCACCGGATTTTTTTCGAAAAAAATGGAGCTAGAGAGCGCAAAACAATTAAAACTATTATTTTTTAGATTTTGGTTATTTTGGTGCGAGCGCTTAATTTTCGCGAATTTACAGATATGAAAGTAAGTATTTTTGCCTTGAACAAGCGAAATTTAAGTAATAAATGTATACAATAATAAACCATGAGATAAGCAGACCCCACGTAAGATATATTTTAATACCAAACGTGTTTAAAGTTTATATCTTTATTTAGACAGTGTAACCCGCTTTATTATCATGTATATGCCACATATGTTTATTACTTTTCAAAACTTTGCGTAAATTTGCGTAAAAACAACAACAACGTACCACACATATTCTTTAAAAGGCTTTGGTTTTTATTTAGTTTCAAATAATAGTTTATTTTTATAAATATTAGACCAGGTGTTTGTAAAATACTTTATAGTTCTTTAGAATTGTATCATTTATCTACTAAACAAGTGCTTTTATTGATGAAATGTTGAAGTTTGCAGCTGCTCAACATCAGAAATCTTAAATATAGGATGAACAATACATGGTAAACAACATGGGTTATTATGCATATTATTTAAAATGGAATTGATCTTTTAGATATCAATTAAAGGAAATGTCCAGATAGTGATTCCATATCACAAGTAAATATCAGATATCAATATTACACGTATTTTATTTAAACAAAATTAATATACAATTCATGTATGCATAAACTAAACATGGAGTTATTGAAGTGAACACACATGAAATGCAATTTAAAAGTACATAAATGTCAAAAACATATATTGTTCATGCTACTTGCACAAAGATGTTCATAAGTGCAAATTTAATGAAACTTTAGCAACATCAACAGTAGACGACAATAGTAATTTATTTAAGGTCAAGTATTAGTAAACCATGCATCATGGTACATCACAGTCAACAAAACTCACACAACATAAATCAAAACACATTTGAAATAAAATAACGCACACCATCTATTGTACACACCACTTTTCAACGTCAGCTATTACTCTGCTTTTACTTCATATGTATAATCATGCTATTGTATAAAGTAAATAAATGATTGTTTATTAAGACAATATTTGGACAGTCAAAATTACGAACAATGTTTATCTTTATTTAAACAGTGTAACCCGCTTTATTATCATGTATATGCCACATATGTTTATTACTTTTCAAAACTTTGCGTAAATTTGCGTAAAACAACAACAATGTACCACACATATTCTTTAAAATGTTATGCGACCTAACGTCATACTCATCATTTCCAGAATATGTACTAAAACAGCTTGAAAGTTAATAAAAAAGACAATTTATACAAGAAAAAGCACGTTCAATTACGTATTATTATTATATGCAAACTATTGATTCAAACATTTTTCGCGTTTTGTATGCGTTAATTTAGCACTAAGAAAATCAACATTAATAAAATATAATAATTGTTTTGTTAAAGTTTCACCGTAAATATATTACACCGTTCAGTAATAATATTGTATTTCATTCGATTCTTTGTACACAGACAGTGTTAACGCAAGTAATGCTTATTTCAACGTAAACTTATGAGAACGTTTCACAAAGATTTATACAGCCTCTTTGTACGATATGGGATCCGTGCGATATAAATGTTAGTACAATTAAGGTCAGTGATTGTCATCCTCAATGAACACATACTCGCACTCATTCATTATGGAAAGTTTTTGAAGCGCATCGTCCAATATGTGAGCAGTGTACTCTTTGTCCAACTGATCGCCTTCAGGCCGCATCGTTTCCACAACCATTGCAATCGCGTATAACATTCCACCATAGCGAGGATTGTAGTAGCAAACCATGGCCCCACTATCTCCCTCTTGCGCGAAAGGGGATCCATGTTCTCGGTCACGAATAATGATTTTCAGGCCATTCAGATCTCTCAAGTCATGTCTGACCAATACACCTAGGCCAGGGGTAGATTTTGAACCCCAAACGTGCACAGGTGCTCCCCTTAGCGCCTGTATTTCTTCTTTTTTTCGAAGCTCGGTAACCATCATTCTAACACAATGTTCTGTCCTGAACTTTGTGTCACAGAGATGTCTACACTGATCATACACATCTACTGGCAAAATGTCTATTTTTCCATCATACATAATTGGAGCAATACGGCCAACTGGTTGCTGGATGTTGTCCACAGTGAGAAATTGTAGTCCTTGTGCCACGTGACGTGAAACAAGAGCTACTAACGTGCCATCATGCATTGAATATCCTGTAGCAGCAAGAGTCGTTTGTTCGACAGTAGCATCTCTAACTGAGACGGTTGGTAAGTTTACCTTCTTTACAAAACCCCCAATAGTTCCACGACCATCAAATGCCGAATCACCGGAGGAACACAACTGTTGTGTTATTCTGCGCAGAAAATGACACTCTGTGACGCCATGTTTCTTTAGCTCGCTTCGGATATTTTCTTCAATGTTAGAATCAGCAGATGCTTGAATATAAATCTGAAGTATTCCGCGTGTCTTTACGCTTCCAATGATGGCAGGTGTTTCGAGTATAGCCTCTACTGCCTAAAAAAGCAATGTAAACCAACTGTCTAACTAATAATTTTTATAACTTTGCATTACCTTGCATTCATTCTTATTGCCACCTTCTATATTCACAACTATTAATAGACATATATCGAGAAGACTAAAATTAGATATGCAAACAAATAAGGCTTGTAAATATCCTATATGATGTACTAACACTACTAAATGTTATATTAAAAGGAAATAGCTTTATTTTGTTTTACACATTTTGCAATTAAATAAATCATCAATTTAGCAGTAGCTTTATTAAAGGCCTAATTTGAGGAATATCTGGCGTCTTCGTAGGTTATTACACCCTGTTTATTGGTCGACGAAAAATCGCTTATTATTATCAGCAATATTTTCTCTCAGCTGACTGAACGATGGCTAAGAGCACTGTTTCCTCTGCAGCAGTATATTGATATCAGCTGATAAGGGTCGCCACACTGTGACCACAGCAGGGTGCTAATTGCCAATACACATGGGTACAAAACCCCAGATTTATTTTGAGGGGTGTGCTAAATATAGAAGGATTAAACTAGGCCTTTAAAGGAAAGATTTTGTGTCAGTAACTTTCAAAAACTCAATTAAAACTTCCGGCAAAACACAATTTTAAAAGATTGCACAAGACAGATAAACACAGGGCAATAACTCCGTAAAAATATAATAAGTGTCATGAGGGTCATGTACTGAGATGTCAATAAAAAGTTCATTCAAAATTCGTAAATACCATATTCAGTTAAGCTTATTCATTCTTTAAATTATTAACGCCAATGTTAATGCGTTTGGCGTGAAGATGCTCACTTCATTTACATATGATTTATACTATGTATCAGCATTGCAATAACATAACGCATCACATACATTATAGAGATGTTAAACGTATTATGGATATTTATGTTAGAAAATAGAAATCAGTATCACCCTCAGCATTGTTACATACCGTGTCGATATTTGCTGGATATTTAAAGTTGTCTGTTGGAACGTCTGGCCATTCGGCCATTGGGATTCCGGTCCTTTTGAAAGATAGATTAATCATTTCAAAAACATCTTGCAGGTTGCTTTTCTCTCGTTCTGTAATTAAATATTAAACTAAATTTAATTAAATAAGTTACATGGACATAATTACAAGAACAAAGTCATAACTATCTGCCGTACTATTTGTTAATTGAAAAGTCTTTATACTATTAATTGTATCTTCATTTCGTACACTCTGGCTTTAAGACAAATATCATTTACAAACCAGAATTTCTAAGAATCACATGCATACCAGAAATAGTTTTGTTCGTTTCGAGTCTCTGTAAATTCAAATGTACTTGTTTCAGTATGCCAAATGCGCAACGTTCCAGTAAACGATCAGCATCGTTTATAATCTCTTTTGACTGGGTTTTGCTGAAGAAAACTTTGGGAAGAACTGGCAATTCCTTGATATCGCCGACTATTAGGACTCCTGAGTTGCGGATGTCTGATGTTTTCAAAGCCTCAACAACTGATTCCAGCAGTGTGCTATCTATAACAATCAAGGCAAATTCGTTTATCTGGTTAATGGTTTCGGCTACATGATGAGTTGTCATGTCTTGAGTTGTCTTCTTTGAACCAATTTCAAAATGCTTTCTTAACTTCTCTGTTGTGTAAACATGGACGCAATTCGCTGAAACGACTCTGTCGTCTGGCCACTGTGTAGCGTTTGGCAGATCCTGTTTACAAATGGTCAGTATTCCTTTAATTGTCTCTAAGCTGTAGCTAAAGATTTGAAATGTCTCTATTTGGCATTCCAGACCGATTAATGCGGGTTCATTTGTTTTCCTGGTTACGTCTGAAAATGTATTGACATCATACTGTAGACGATATAATAAGTATAGGCATAATAATAATAATAATCAAGGCACATTAGTAATTAAGAACAAAATATTGTGTCAAATACACATATATGTATGTAGCTATAAAGAAACAAGATTTGTACATTTAAAACTGTTCTGCTCACAAACAGAGTATATTATAGTTAAAACAGTGAATTGGCCCGTTCTTTCATATACTTTAAAAACTGCTTTAAGACCAGGTTTAATTAAAACTCTGATGGTATAAGGGATAAAATGGAATATTGACATGCATACAAAATGTACAAGGGCATGAGTGGTCTCCCTTTTACTATAAAAGAGTTGTCTTAAGTAAAAGCAGGTAAATTAAACATTTTAGGGTTATTTCCCTTTAACTGCAAATTTAGTAGTAAACTGAATATTATCCCTAATTTCAGGGAAAACAGGTATTTTAGGGTAAAAATGATGTTATTTACACAGTTTAACTAATTGCATGTTGAATAAACGTGCAGATGGAATAAAATAGGGCAACATACAGCCAAAATGTTAATAAAATTTCAATATATATGCCAAAAAAGTTCACATTGTGGTAACACAACAGGCTGCCCATAGAGAATTAAATTGTGTCAGTGATCTGACAGTGCAAGAGAAAGATGGCAAGGGCTCTGTAATAGAGACACCAGTTTGGCCCACCAGGGTTCAAAATAGTGTTTAAGTTAAAAAGTACAGTATTTTCAGTAAAATGCTGCTTAAAAGTTGCTCTAGGACTGTCAAACTGGGGACATTCCAGCAGCGGATGACCAGCAGTGATGGGTTTCCCGCACTGGGTGAAATTGGGATCAAGTCCCACAACAAAATTGCCGAAATTACCCGGCAATAGTGTTGCACCCACACTCAGACGTGTTATGCACCTATCCAGTACAATACTGGTGGAATAAACATCTGGGCGCCTGAGAACCTTGGAGGATCTATCAAATGTATGGCCATACGCAGATGCACTGGGTGTCAGCTTGTGCCACTCCCCAAGTACAAATGCTCTGGCCAGTGAATAGACCTCCGAAGGTGCTAGTGGTACTCCCACATCCACCACCGGTCCATTGAGGCCCCCCGTTGCCTCCCTGTCCGCCATATCATTACCGGCAATGTCGACATGTGCTGGACACCAAGCTAAAGTGACATCTAATGACTTTTCTAGGCACTGTGACTGTAGAGCCAAAATTTCTTGTAAAATATCAGGCCTAGATCTGTTATTCCCTAATTTCAAAGACTCAAGAGATGATAAGAGTCGGAGAGAATAGCAGTTTTAGCTGGTATATTAAATAAGATCCAGCACAAGGAGTACTTAATTGCCAAAGGTTCAGCCGAATAGATTGATAAATTGTTGCTGAGCCTATGTACTCTTTTGATGTTTTAGAAGGAATAACAAATGCGGAGGCTTCTTTTCAAGAGTTAGGGTCTCTTGAGCCGTCGGTGTAAATTTTTAGATGACAATTCCGTTTCTGCCCTCACGAGGTGCGGAGGGTCAGCTTTCGTTAACTTGTTACATAATGAAGTGTCGACACTGACCGGATGAAGGGTCCAGGGAGGCGTGAGAGAGGGCCTCAAATCTGCCACTGTGACCTTATCGAGCCGGCACGCCTCAGCAGGTCCTTGGTGCTAGCACCAAATGGGTACTGAACATGCTTGTTGCCCAGTATCTTGGAATTGATGTGGGTGCCAGCCCCGATAAGCTTATTTACTGGGTTTAAGCCGCGCCTGGTCTGGGCCCGGGCATAGTACTGAATGGTCTGCTGCTGTCGGCGCAGCTTGAGGGGCAGGATCCCTGCCTCCTCCTCGAGCATGCTAATAGGAATACAGGGCGTGGCTCTCAGGGCTATTCTAAGGGCCTTATTCTGGATGGTGTCAATGATCTTAAGGGCGTTTGGCGTGGCACAGTTATAGATTTCGGCGCCATATTCTATTTTTGGACGTATGAGGGACTTATAGAGAAGCAAGAGGCTGTTTTTATCTGACCCGTAACCTGTGCCTCTTAGCATTCTCATTAAATTTATGCCCTCTCGCACCTTTCTGCCAAATATTTAAAGTGGTGCGCGAAGGTAAGTCTCTTATCTAACCACATTACTAAGAATTTCACCACTGTTTGGAAACCAATTTTGATGCCGCCTAAATATACGTCCAAACTGTGAAGACTTTGGTTGCCAAACAATTCATCTATGGTTTTAGCCTGTGAAATTTTAAACCCCCATTCGGTGGCCCATCTCCAAATGGAGTCCAGCCCTGCTTGCGCCTTCTTTTGTAGGGTTGACAGGTTGGACCCCGTTAACCATGTGGCAGAGTCATCTGCAAATTGAGATATGACCATGCCGGTTTTCACGGTATCCGGCAGGTCATTTACAATGATGGAGAACAACAGGGTGGAGATAACAGATCCTTGGGGGGACCTCGTTGAGTTATGGCCTCAACAGAGAGTTCTCCATCCACCTTGACCTGTATCTTTCGACCTTCCAGAAAAGCCCGTATATAATGGAAACAGTTTCCCGTGAAACCATAATCAGCTAGCTTATTTAGTATTGCAACGTTCCAGGTTAAATCGAAGGCAGCCGTCAAATCTAAAAATATCCTAATACTGATTTCGTTCTATTTTTGGCAAAAATAATGTCATGACATATAGATGATATATAGTGGAACGCCCTTTCCTGAAGCCAGACTGGAAGGGGTTCAAAATATGTTTTGACTCCAATAAGTGTTCTTATCTGTTTTTAACCATTATTTCTAATAATTTGCCTGCATGGGATGGATGTTAAACTTGTTATCGGACGATAAGATTTGGATTGTTTTGGTCCTTATTTGGTTTTGGAATTGGTATCACTGTGGCCTGCCTCCATTCCTGTGGTATGGTCCCCGCGCTGTCAACCATGTTAAACAATTTTAGCCAGACGTTTAGTGCAATGTCTGGCATATGTTTAAACAGTGCATAGCTTATTGAGATGGGTCCCGTGGCGGAGTCCTTCCTGGTGCCAATTGCTTTTTAAAGTTCCGAAAGTGTGAATGGAATGTTTAATAGAGTACTATTATCCACAGGCTCATTCAAAATGTGTTTGTTATGTGACTCAAAATGTGTTTGTTAGTCCAAAGTTTCTGAGGGTAAATTTGAGTCACTAAAACGGAAGCATGGTGTTTAACCAAAAATTGAGTCTTGTCTCTGGGGTTAGTTGCAATTTTGCCTTGATGTTTAAGGAGCGGTACAGGTTTTTTTTTAATTCCTTTCAGTCTGTGAATTTTTTACCGAAATTCCCTAGTGTTATGTTTATCTACTACTGTTGCTAACTGGAATGTTGTACCCAGGGGTGTGGGGGGGGGGGGGGCGTTGATTGGAGCCTACCTAAGATCTCCGGGGATTCAACGATTAAACAACCAGGACTGCCTTCAGGGGCCAATACCTGTTTGTTAGGCGTAGCGGGAGATGACCTTGTAAAAGTGTCTGCTTCTTAGTGGGGATCTCTGCCACGGGTTTCTCTGACCGTACTAGTATCCGCTTCTCAGTTTCAAACCAGGTTATCCCCTCCGTTGTGACTAGTGTGGCCACCATTTGGGCTCGTTGATAAGAGGGGCATCCCTGGTAGGCTGCTGAGTGCAGATTACCGCAGTTTGCACAAGAGTGGTAGTTTTTACGGCAATCTCTGGCCCTCTGGCAACCAGCACACCGACTACACCGTTGTTAATGTTTACAGCCAACGCGACCAGCTATATTTCCAAAGGACTGACAATGAAACCAGAGAGGGGGGGGGGAGGGTAAGTTTCATGGGCCTGACTCCAATGACTATGTTTGTGTCTGCTACTGTTAGGAATTTGGGTATCGAACCGGCAGTAGCAAAGGTTACACGAACAAGACGTGGGAAGCCTTTAGGAGGAGGTCTAGGGGGTTAAGTCTATCAAGAGATAAAATTTCGCAAATAAGATGGGTACCAAATCAAGGGAGTTACGAAGTTCGGCAAGACCTTCATTTTCTGGTATGCCTGCCAAGGTGGCATAAACCGTCCTTAGATTTCTAGGAAGAGTGGCACGGACGGATACATTGCCAAGTTTAAAGGTGTTTTTGCTAAGTACCGATTGAAGACCTTGAGCAGACTTGAGTTGGAGCATGATACTTACCGATGCCAGTGGAATGGTCTTTTGGACCAGGCCAGGCAGGGCATTAGCCAGGTGTGACGCTAACTGGAAAATAGTGAACAGGGAGGCTAGTTTCCCTGCCTGGCCGAATGACTGTAGGAGGCACTTGAATTGCATAGTGTTATGCGATACATGGTGCTGATCATGCATGCTCAAAGCATCCCTCAGTAAGGGTGATAGATTTTCACTACTGCCCTGGATACGGGAATCACGTTTACCACCTACCATCATTGAGTTATGAGTGAAGAAAATTAAATTTTAAGATTGGAAGACTGGCAATAAGCCTACACAAGAGGGCCATGATGGCCCTAGGTCGCTCATCTGGCTAATAACAAGAGGAAAAAATGGAACTAAACGTATTACCTGAGTATAAAGATCTGGGCGTTGCAATTTCGGATATTTTTTTTTATAAACCATGTGACCCACAGGACATGGCCACCTTGTACCCCAGGGTCATAATTTGAACAATATTTGTAGTGGACCACTTTTCAATGTTACATGCCCAATATGATTCCACTGGGCCTTGCGGTTTCAGAGGAGTTTTTTCAAGTCATTGTGTTATTTAAACGTGTATAAACCATGTGACCCCCAGGGGGTGGCCAATTTTTACCCCAGAGGACCACTCCACAATGAATCACGCAAAATATATAACCTCTGGGCCTTACGGTTTCAACAAGGAATATTTTTAAGGCCCACTTGTCATATAAGTCTATATAAATCATGTGACGCTCCGGGTCATGGCCACTTTTTACCCCAGGGGCATAATTTGAACAATCTGTGTAGAGGACCACTATACAATGTTACATACCAAATATAAAACATCTGGGCCTTGCGGATTCAGAGGAGAATATTTTAAAAGTCATTTTGCTATTTAAATCTATATAAAACATGTCACCCCTGGGGTGTGGCCAATTTTGACCCCAGGTGCATCATATGAACAATCTTCGTAGAGGGCCATTATGCAATGTTACCAACCGAATATGAAATCTCTAGGCCTTGCAGTTTCAGAGGAGAAGATTTTTAAATTCATATGGCTACTTAAGTCTGTATAAACCATGTGACCCCCGGATTGTGGCCAGTTTTGACCCCAGGTGCATCAGTTCAACACGCTTTGTAGAGGACCACTATGCAATGCTACATACCAAATATGAAACCACTGGGCCTTGCAATTTAAGAGGAGATTTTTAAAGTCATTTTGCTATATAAATCTTGTGACCACTGGGGGTTTGGCCAGTTTTGACCCCAGGGGCATCATTTGAACAATCTTTGTACAGGACCACTATACAATGTTACATACCAAATTTGAAACCTCTAGGCCTTGCGGTTTCAGAGGAGGTGATGTTTTTGCGTTTGCGTTCGTCTGCGTGTTCATAAAAGTCCTGTTTGCGTTTGTCTGTGTGTTCATCGATGTCTTCCTTACATTCGTCCTGATATTCTTCGATTTTTGTCCTACATGATTTTATGTTTTCCATGATCTCAGACAATGATTTGTCGACAGCAGCTTTCCAGTGCTTCTTTACAGTTTCATCGACGTCCAAAAGTAAATGCATCATTTCTTTTGTTGTTATCTTTAACATGTCCTTTTCCAGCTGTAAAAGAAAAAGGCATGGTTTTCTTTAATGCTTTCAAAGAACAACTTCAATCAAAATAAAGGACCTGTATTAACATGAAAGTTAAATACATCATTTGGATTGTATATAATTCAATAGCTACACATGCGTTCGTAATTAATTCCAGTAAGCTAAAAACGTACATATCAGCAAAGATAATGGAATATGTGCTATATCGCAATGAATTGTTTGAAGCAGTTGCATATGTATAGTAACATGACCAGTCAGTGTTGTACGAACCAACACGTATCTATGATCAAGAAAATGGTAAATTATACAATATGGTTCATTCGTAGGTATGATGGATCACTAACAAATTACCAGTGCTAATTTTGACACAGCAGCCTTGGCCTCATTATCATGTGCTAGACACGTTCGATCACTCAGCAGACCATTCAGTGTTGTGAAATAGTCCTGGAGATCAGTGTCTGAGACTTTCAGTTGAGAAGAGTGACGGACAGCTTTCCCAACTTCACGAGCCTGAAATAACACGACAAAATTGTATACTAGTAAGTCATGCAGTTTGCCAACTAATTTTGCAAATGTCATTGCATTAACCGATTGAATAATTCAATATTCAGGCAAGCACATTTGACATAGTTTGCTTATTCAGATAAAGCTAGAGTTAAAGTATTTTGTATATTGCAGAAAAAAACGACACCTTTAACATGCAGTGTTCCTGAAAATAAATTGTATGCATTTGTATTGTAAGTTATACAGTAAGTACAGTGTTAACATTAATTGCAAGATGTTTTACTGTCTGCATTGCAAAAAAAAACACTTTTTTATTTCGGTCTACTTTGTCTAAACAATGATAAGCAAATTGTATTTGAACACAGCAGTGAAAATATTAACTCCAACAATTATACATTAACATCAATTCGTAATAATCAGTGAATATGTACAGATATGGGAGGTTTTATCTTCAAGGTTTCGTTGTGTTTGATTATTTTTAGTTTATCGTTTTGAACCTAATGATTATGAATTTGCAGTTAACGATTATGAAAAATGCCACCCCTGGATACATGTTAACATGAGGGTTTGTTACGTAAGCATTTACTAAAGTGAATATATATTCAAAACTAATGAACAATAACATGACCATACCTGGGCTCAAAAAGTAGTGTACCCACTGCCTGTGATATATATGGATTAGAATTTTCTTCAATACAGAAGGATTAGTTGTGTTCGTATATATTTGGCATAAACTTAAAACCACCCAAGTATAAATATGTTTATAATTTTAAAATATACATCTGAAAAGCGTTTATGAGGCACGTCTCATAGTTTTGCATTTCATTCAATAATCCATTGACATGTTTATCCAAAAAAAGTTAACACAACATGCCTCCTTCAAACCAAAATAATAATACCAACGGTTTCAGCCTATTAAATAAGAAAATCACAAAATTACTTTTGTAGTGAATAGACACATTCATTATGTTTTATCGTATTATATATATAAAGTATACTTACGCTCATATTTGGTTATCGACTAATAATAACAATAATAAGCGTTTCATTACCGTGTAACGTCATGTAATTTTACGAAAATCCGGTTGTTTATTTCACGAAATTGAAGTATAGACAGTGAATATTGGCCAGTATCATGTTGTTTATGTGACTAAAAAATAACATCTATCACAGAAGCGTTGGTTTTGAAGTTTATATTTTGATACCGCTAATAAACTACATTGTATATATACAACTATAATATGCAAGTAGTATTTTGTTGTATTCACGCCGTTCACTACCAGTTCGAAATACTACAATTACTTGTATGGAATTTTATAGCAATTATAAGTTTGGATAATCTTAAATCGTTCAAGTATTAAGTATGTTTATACCAATCGAATGTATATCCTATAATAGAGTATTTATCTAAGATATAGAGTTTATTTTATATCGCAAGAATCTTCGCAAAATAAGGCATAACAATAGTGACTAATGCTTATTACCTTCGTCAGAAGACAGGGCGGCCTCAAAATTTTAGGATCTATCATGAAAGAAAACTTGCTGTCAAAGTGTTTGCAGTTCATTATAAAACTGACGACGCCGTTGAAATCTGTATCATGAACAGAACTCTTTCCAGCATATCCGTCTGGAGGTAAATAAGCCTTGGCTATTTGCCAAGGATTCGAGGCCCAGTAATTCGCCGAGGTATTTTTCCAAGCAGGCTTGGAAAATCTATGTTGCTTTGAAATTTCGTCAAGAACTTTGTCACATATGCTAAAAGGGCATGGTCGAGGTTGTTTTGGCGCTGTATCATGCATAGATGTGCAAGTGCTACGCATTGCTTTCTTGTTGCAAATTCCAGGCGTGGGGCATTTAAGCAAGTTTGCGATGTTACAGCCAATACACACGGCTGGCGCCGAAAGACTTGCCCAGACAGTGTTGTAAATATTGGTGTGCAGGTTCTTAGCTTCGTTTTCCACAAACGGTTCTAAGCCAGACTTTGCAATGTCTACTGCCAGCCACGCCTTCAGCCAGTTCGTCCTTTCCTTCTCATTGAAAACATCAGCTAGACTCGCCATTATTTTTATGTCACAAAAATCGCGTTATAGAAGTTTTACGTCAGGCCCCGAGGATCATCTTGGCAACTATAAATATCAAAATAAAATAGTCAGCATATAGTGGCATTCGACTTATTAAAATTATTGAGTTAAACAAGAGGCCTAAGTGGTCACGTGACGCTTACCTGACTGCACACAGTGTCGCAGTGACACATTAAATATTTATGGTCAGGAATCACTACCGGTGCCAAAATTGTTAACGTATCGAATATGATGATTCAATTTCAGACAAGACACATGTAGAATGTTGTTATATAGACATAATAAATGGATAACTGCCCCGGCCCAAGGCGGCCATGTTAAAATGAATACAAGTAGTACGAAATGGGAATTCTGAAGAGGCTCATCCAAGGAATATATTGCTGCGAAATATTTTAGACAATGTGCTTTTTTTTCAAAAAGACAATTATACAGGGTAAATTTCATCATTTAACCTATTGTCTATACATTGACGTGCAAGAATGGCGCATGTAATCGTACGTTTGCAAAGATAAGCTAACGTACAACCTGAATCCAACACTTCTTTAGTAAGTCATTTACATATACAAAGGTCCGGTTTTCTGTGCGCGCGAAAGCATCAGTTTGGCGCCGTGGTATTGTTTATATTATTCGTGTTGCTACAGAAAGCACTTGGCATGCGAGTTACATTCATCGTGGATAAAAATATACGAAAACTATTTAAATCATCAAAACAATGACAATTACTATTAACGAAAACGTCAATAAATTATTTATGAATAAAAAAGTATCATTAAACTTTCAAATTGGATGATAATAACAATTATAATCGAGCTGGCTCGACTGTATTTTTATAGGGCATTCAACAGTGACATACGCTTCAATCAATAATTAGTAATTAACGTTAATGTCTTATTTTCTTTACGTAAGTTTATTGTTCTGTTCAGCAAAAAATACAGTACCAATAAGCCAAGTCTCCCGATTTAAAACAAATACAGCAAAGTTGTTTATATCCTAGTGTTTCGGCAGGTAGTTTATTTTGCATAGTTTGATTTTAACCTGTCTGTACCTGTTTATAGTGTACACATCATAATAAAAGCATTTACTGAAATATAAATATCCACTATATATCCCAACAATAAATAGTATATTTTCATGAACACTAAAATGCTACATTATCACAAACAATTGTTTTAACTTTCGTCTTTATGTTTAACTCTATGACGTACTATGAGGGTCGTAACTGTAAGACCCTGTATGATACAGCATCATATTTGTATGTTCGGCATGATACAGAGTCGTGCAGGTATATTTCTGAGACATACATAAACGTTCAGTATGATACAGGGTCGTACACGTCTGTTCCAGCATCATACATGTATGTTGGGTATCATATATGGTCGTACGCGTATGATACAGCATCATACTTGTATGTTCGGTATGATACAGGGTCATACACGTATGTTCCAGCATCATACATGTATGTTGGGTATCATACAGGGTCGTACACGTCTGTTCCAGCATCATACATGTCTGTTCAGTATGATACAGGGTGGTACAAAGTGTGATACAGGTCGTACACGTCTGTTCCTGCATCATACATGTCTGTTCATCATGATACAGTGTCGTACAAACTATGACACAGGGTCGTACACGTATGTTCCAGCATCATACATGTATGTTGAGTTCAGGTTCAGACATTCGAGTTTGATTGACAGGTTCAGTATGATACAGGGTCGTACAAAATACCATAATGCACTGAGAATTTTGACCAATCGTTGACATGTTTATATAAACTTCAAAATTATGGCGTAAGAGTAAGACCAATGGAACACACTTTTTATTGATTAATATTGTGGTGATTCGATCATATTTTGAAACTATATTATGAACTTAGATGGTTTCTTGCATGGAGCCCAAGGCATCCTCTCGTCAGTGTTGCGAACGCTCAGAACAGACAATGGTTTAGCTGTTATCTTCAATGCCGAGATTCGCATTGAATCACTGTCAAGAAATGTCATCAGGATGACGACCCAGTATCCGGCCTGCGACACAGTGATGCCAGCGATTAGCGAGGCAATTGACATAGTTCATGAAATGAAAAGATAATGTCTGCTTTTAAAAGTCTTTAAACAAGATCTATATGCTTTGTACATATAGGGGCCTATGCTATGATTGTCAGATCATCATATCATGACATATGCGCCATAATTGTTTGTCCACACATGTCATCGGGTGTACACACAATGAATGGTGTTGCTGACACAATGTGCAAATTTGTTTTTTCAGCCATTTTCCACTAGGCCCTAAATTCTCGCAGGTACAACATTGTCGGCAAATAGTCATATCCTGGATAAGTGTATAATTATATGCACTGATATATGTCACAGACTAAAACGCAGACGCTACACGCATTGGATATAGATAAAGAAGGAAAACGCATTCGATGTAAACAAAGAAGCAAAACGCAGACGTGATACGGGTTTCCAAAAATATTTTTTAATTGTAGTTTCAAAGTCGTAAAGTTGTCCAACACCTGTAAATATAACATAATATTGATAAAATGTACGGTAAAATAAACTGCATATCATGAGTACCAGCCTGTACTTGTTATGTGAAAAATCACAACAAGCAAATATTACACAACATTCAAATTAGTCTGGATAAGTCTGTTTGCATATGAAGGGAGTAAGTGAAGTTTATTGGTAGAAAAGTATAATGTTTCATGTGTACAGCATTTTCTGTGCACATATTTAGGAGTATGAAGCATATTTACTATTTAGTAAGTTAACAGTTTTTTAGCAGTGACTCGTTCAACTGCTTTACATACTTTTAACCTTTAAGAAGTTTGTCGCCCAAAATGCATGTATATGATGCATATTCTATCATGAAATGCTTTTTTTATAGACAGAGAACAAAATTATCGTTGTTAATCCATCCCTAAACAACACAAAAAAAGTCCCGATTCAGAGCGGAGCATAATATAAAGTTATTCCATTTACAGTTGCAAAAATATTTATCAAATCATGTTAGAATCAAAATAATTTTCACATTATCATTGTTTATCGGCCAATAAACGACTGTTTGACGTGCTGATGTGTGACTATTAAACAGCTCGGGCTAACGCCCTCGTGGTTTAATTCCTACGCATCAGAAGTCCAAATCGTTGTTTATTGATCAATAAACAATGATAAATCAAAAATTATTTTTTTAATGTTCGGCTGTCATCAATGTTCTCTTTATACAATATGTAGGCAACATTTCTTGTGAATTTAACTCGTCCAACAGAACAGGATTTCCATGAAACTTGGTTTCATTATTCTGGGTGATGTGTAGTTGTGCATAAAAATTGTGTTTTATGTTCTCCCCATTCATTCCTAAGTTTATGGGCCCTTTGATTGTTTTACTTTATTAAATATATAACGAATATGTATTGCGAACACAACTCCTGCTATAGTTTAATTTTGACATATGTATTAGGAATCATTTTCTTTTCCATCATAAATATGTTTCAATAGAAAATGAAAGAAGTTCACCTGAATTGGTTAAGTGCTGGAACTGGTGAAACAGCTATTCTGATGGTCACCGGCCTACAAGAGCTGAAAGTATTCATGTTAAATTTGTGTGCATTTAAGAGACTATGAAGGTGAAACAGAGGATGTGCGCCCCCCTACAGTAAGAGGTGGCAGAGGAAGACCTCATTACCAGATTTCTGAATCTCAGCTAGAACTTCTTCTAGAGCTGAAATTCACAAACAAGGACATAGCTGAAATGCTGCATGTCAGTGAAAGTGTCATAAAAATACGTTTAAGGTATGATTTGTTGATCCCTACCTGTATTTGTGTATTATTTTCCCTTTTCGAAAAACGATTAAAGATAATGCTCTAGGTGAACTGTTGATTACGTATCTTGTTTAAGAGTCAGATTTCAATGGTAGGTAATTTTTCTGCATTTATCCAAAATGTCTTTTGTTTAGGGTAATGTTGTCTTCCGTGAAGGTTATTGTTTTTGGCCATTTTGATATCAGATTGATTTTGTGTATAATAATCAAAGGGAGGAGAGTTGATTTTATGATGGGGTGGGGTTAAATCCTAAAAGTCCTTACAATGTGTGTTGAATACCCTAACCGATCTATAACTAACTTTGACAATAAAGACTTTTCTGTAGACATACAATTTAAATTGTTAAATACCAAATTCAATGACATTGGCTGGTCCACATGTTTTCAAGTTTCCTGTTACAATGCCAGCCCATTTTGAAAACAACAACAACACTTTGGTTTAAATATATCATGAAAATTAAAATGCCACTACCCACTATCCATAGGATATTGTGGCACTATATTATCTAAATAATTTGTCATTTAGGAAGGAGTTTTATCTTCTACAATTAATGATGATAATAATAATAATTATTATTATTATTATTATAATAAATAAAACTAAAACTAAAACTATATATATATATATATATATATATATATATATATATATATATATATATATATATATATATATATATATATATATACAAAATAAACTAAAACATAGGGTTTATAGGTAAATAATGGTTATTATAACACTATCACAGAAAAGTTAAATAATATATGTAAATTATTGATTTTTATACAGAACCAGGTTCAGCAAGCGACTCGCGTCCGCCTGCATGGGCTGATCCCTGGCTTTGTGGCCTGTGTGGGGGAATACTTGGTAACACAACAAGCACCCATAGGAAATTTAAATTTTGTCAGTAATCTGAGAGTCCAAAATATAGGTGCAAGGGCTCTGTAGAAGATACCCCAGTTTGGCCCACCAGGCCTCAGAATAGTGATCAAATTAAACTGAACTTCATTTTCAATAAAATGCTTTCTGAAAGCGTTTCTTGGATTGTCAAATTGGGGGCATTTAGGAAATGAGTCTTGTATATGACATATGTCATCTCAAGGTAGTGAACATTTGTGGCAAGTTTGATATGGATCCATCCATCCATGGCTAAGTTACAGTCTGGACAAGCAACTCTGATGCAGTCACAGACAGACTGACATGTTTACAAACATACACCTTACTGCAACCGTGGCAAGCGGGCTCTAAGAAAAGCCTAACATCGAAAAGCTCCAAAATAAAGTACGGTATGAGTTTATGATTCCCGTCAATATGCCAAAGTGCATTTGGCCCGGGCACCTGGTACGTTCTTCGGTGTATGGTCCGACACCAACGCATAGCAACAGCAGCAGCATCAACTCTAACCAGCGACTCTGCAACTCTTTCCCTCTGAAGCACGTGGCCCATTGCTCTTAGCTGGCCTTGAACATTTCTTTGTCCTGATGTTTTAAATTTAAAATATAGGCAAGTATAGGCAAGAAACGTTTTATTTATGAATGTCTGAACTAAAATGGTTACACAGGCAGTAACAACTGCAATTGGTAATTTGCAAATGTCCATAAATAGGCCAAAATACAAAACAGAGTTATGGGGAATGTTGCACCTGATGCTGGAATCGATGGATAAGGTATATTCCAAGTTTTAAGTGAATAACTTGCGTAGTTTTGAAGTTATAAGACTTTAGAATATAAACTTTAAATCGATGTCAAAAAGGGAAATAACTTTGTCAAAATACAAAACAGAGTTATGGGGAATGTTGCACTTGATGTTGAAGTTGATAACAAAAGTGCATTCCAAGTTTCAAGTAAATAACTAATGTAGTTTTCAAGTAATAAGACTTTTGAATAAACTTTAACCAGAAAATCGATGTAATAAAAGGGCATGACTCTGTCAAAAAAACAAAACAAAGTTATAGGAAATGCTGCACCTGATGCTGGATTGAATGACAAAGGTATATTCCAAGTATGAAGTGAATAACTTATGTACTTTCTAAGTTACAAGATTTTTAATATACTTTAACCAGAATATCTTTGTGAAACAGGGGGTAGTATGAAAGCTCATCTATTATTCAAATAGTTGAGCTAAAAATCTAGCCAGCTTAGTCGACCATAAGTCAATCATCAAACTTTTAGTTAAAAGTAATGATCAATAATAAAATCTGAAGTGAATTCCAACACTGCTATGTCACTTTTTTTTTTAACTTAAAAACTCTTATGAAAACCAAGTCAGTACCTAAATGTGGGTTTCCGTCTGTAATGCATCTGACATCCATCAAGTTCATCCTCAGACATTGTTGAGTAGTGGGTACGACGACTTAAACCAAACTCCCTGAAATGCTTATTACATTTCTGGCTTCTATAATTTGAAAAAAAAAAGAACTGAACATACATGTATGATGCTGGAACAGACGTGTACGACCCTGTGTCATAGTTTGTACGACCCTGTATCATACTGAACAGACATGTATGATGCAGGAACAGACGTGTCCGACCCTGCATCATACTTTGTACCACCCTGTATCATACTGAACAGACATGTATGATGCTGGAACAGACGTGTACGACCCTGTATGATACTACGTACGACCCTGTATCATACAGAACGTACATGCATGATGCTGGAACAGACGTGTACGACCCTGTATCATACTATGTACGACCCTGTGTCATTCTGAACAGACATGTATGATGCTGGAACAGACGTGTACGACCCTGTATGATACTATGTACGACCCTGTATCATACCGAACATACATGTATGATGCAGGAACAGACGTGTACGACCCTGTATGATATTATGCACGACTCTGTATCATACCAAACATACATGTATGATGCTGGAACAGACGCGTACGACCCAGTATCATTCTATGTACGACCCTGTATCATACTGAACAGACATGTATGAAGTTGGGTCAGACGTGTACTGCCCTGTATCATCCTTTGTACGACCCTGTATCATACTGAACAGACATGTATGATGCTGGAACAGACGTGTACGACCCTGTATCATGCTATGTACGACTCTGTATCATACTGAACAGACATGTATGATGCTGCAACAGACATGTACGACCCTGTATGATACTATGTACGACCCTGTATCATACCGAACATACATGATTGTATGATGCTGGAACAGACGTGTACGACCCTGTAACATACTTTGTATGACCCTGTATCAAAATGAACAGACATGTATGATGCTGGAACAGACGTGTTCGACCCTGTATCATACTATGTACGACCCTGTATCATACCGAACATACATGTATGATGCTGGAACAGACGTGTACGACCCTGTATCAATAATTGTACGACCCTGTATCATACTGAACATACATGCATGATGCTGGAACAGACATGTACGACCCTGTATCATACTATGTACGACTCTGTATCATACCAAACATACATGTATGATGCTGGAACAGACGTGTACGACCCTGTATCATACGGAACATACATGCATGATGCTGGAACAGACGTGTACGACCCTGTATCATACTATGTACGACCCTGTATCATACTGAACAGACATGTATGATGCAGGTACAGACCTGTACGACCCTGTATCGTGCTATGTACGACCCTGTATCATACTGAACAGACATGTATGATGCAGACACAGACGTGTACGACCCTGTATGATACTATGTACTACCCTGTATCATACTGAACAGACATGTATGATGCTGGAACAGACGTGTACGACCCTGTATGATACCCAACATACATGTATGATGCTGGAACATACGTGTATGACCCTGTATCATACCGAACATACAAGTATGATGCTGTATCATACGCGTACGACCCTGTATGATACCCAACATACATGTATGATGCTGGAACAGACGTGTACGACCCTGTATCATACTGAACGTTTATGTATGTCCCAGAAACATACCTGTACTACTCTGTATCATACCGAACATACAAGTATGATGCTGTATCATACAGGGTCTTACAGTCACGACCCTCATAGTACGTCATATAACTCCGCTAGGAATCCCATCGTTTCAACAACAGTAACAGTTGGATTTCCGTTATTAGAAATGACAATATACCGAGTCTGAAAGTGAAATAAAAAATAAAACACGCAATTAGAAGTTTACTTTAAAATGTTGGTTTACATAACCTCATTCATGTTTCAGTTATTAGTAGCAAGTTAGTAATGTTATAAATCGTATATTTAACCATCACACACGTACATATACTACTACTGCCTTAATGGTAGTCTTTTTAAAAATGAAATTGCATACCTGATTTCGATTCGATCTGATACGACAGGTTTGTGTGTTCAGTTCCCGGAAATATTGAAATGGGGGCCAGTTTGTCCATTACGAAAGCAGGCTAAACGTAGTTTATCTGGACTCCGATTTTTTTTGTAAATCTCCAGTTTTGTGTTTGTTGGTTAGTGCAGGCATAAAAAGTGTTTAACTTAAATGCATTGATACGTTTTTTTGATGTAGCAATGTGTTTCGCATCCGATTAAACCAGATTTTAGTGGTGTCATCTCCATCATCGCTAATACCATTATTTTCAAAAAATGTTATCTTCTACAGACATACAATATCTTATGTTTTCTATGATATATTAATCGCAATCGACATGAATCTATTATTTTCTTTAATATGAATAATGCAGACCTACGCGAAGATTCAAATCATCCAGTTTGGCCGTCATTATAGCGAGCCTGCAGTTAAGTGCTTCCCTTCAGTTCCGTTGAATGAGCGATCACCGGAAATCGTTTTAACAAAATTTTTGTTGAATGAGTAATCACCGGAAATCGTTTTATCAAAATATTACACTGCTCAGCTCAAAGTTGCAATACACTATGTGATATAGTCGTAAAGTCTGTATACTACTTTTGGTGAATATACTGCGGAATGTTTGTTACATTATTTGCGTGTGATTTTTATTGACACATTTGTACGGATTGACAGATTCAACGTTGATATGAGACGTATTGAAGCGTTCAGTATAACAATATCTCAGTGACTTAAAAATAGTACGGTTTACTGCTGAATATTTGCCAAAAATACCATGATTACTAGGAGTTTGAATTCCGTAATTAAGAAGAAGAGATCGGCAATACTAACTTCAAACACAATTTTATATGAACACAAACGACTGAACTGTTAATTTATAAAAATAAGACTTTGCATTTCAGTAACTGTTACTGAACATAATGTATTATGACGTGTCTAATCAATGGTGGAATTACACCAGGAAGCACGATTAAACCTAAGATACGTATTACCACTTAAGCGCTTAATCATACGTCTCTGGCATTTCCCCTAAAGAACGTATTGAAGAACGTGTCGCATTTATAGTTTATGTTATTATTATCGTATTATTAATTATTAAAATACATTATATAAATGAGTGTGTATTGTGTTTTATTTAAAGTCTAGAGTTACAAATGTCAGTATTTTTTTTTTCCTGTTTATTGGTCTGTTTAAACTACGGAATCCAAATTGGCCATGATATCAGTTTTTATTCCCAAATTTTCATTTTATGTGTATATTTAAGTTTGATCATTTGTAATGTTTAAGTCATTTGCTGTTCTTCGTTACATCTGTAAATATGTATATTATTACACCTTGTTTATATGTCTTAATAACACTACTGCTTCTAAAACTCAAAATAGTAATAAAACAACGCTGTGTATAATCATGCATAATTGTGAACCAAAGCGAACAACGCTGACATTTATGTTCCCAATACAGTACATAGGCGTATCGTGTTGTGTGTACAGCGCGTATAGTGTCTGGCTCTCTAGATAGCTATGGTAAAAATACATGATATTTTCAGCGTACGAATAATATCAGTTTTAATTATTTATCCCTGCCTTATAGGCCTTATATATTCTAATACTAGTACACGATTGTACGATGGCAGTTTATAGAACATTATAATTAAATAATCATTAATATATGTTACAGTATTGACAACACCGGAATGATACGCTTTCGAGATGTTGCTCGAAACTTGGTCAACTATGCAACGACGTATTGTGTTATTATATCCTAATTTCCGTAATACATGCACAAACTGGCTATAAAACTATCAATTAGGTACACATAAGTGTCCGAACGCATGCAATCACACATAGACCGCCGTTTGTCAAGTATATATTAAATGAATATGTGCACTTAGTTTGACCAAGGTTTTTCAAGTATTTTTTAACTGAATATTTACACTTAGTATGGCCGCGGTTTGTCAAGTATATATTATTGAATAGTGCACTTAGTATGACCGCGGTTTGTCAAGTATATATTAATTGAATATGTGCACTTAGTATGACAGCCGTTTATGAAGAATATAATAACTGAATATGTGCACTTAGTATGATCGCAGTTTGTCAAGTATATATTAACTGAATGTGTACACTTAGTATAATAAACCTCTGTTTGTCAAGTATATATTAATTTAATATGTGCATTTTTATAAAGTTATATTTTCGACATGTGCCAGCAGAGAGGCCAAACTCCAATAACCGTGTTGACACATTCGAACCATTTAGCTCTAAGACCTACTAGTAACAACAAACTATGTAGGACCATATTTTTCCACAAATGATATTTTTCACAACTGGTGTGAAAATTGAGATCTTATTCTTAACGCATTAAATTCGTATTGAATTTCATCACATTTTCTATGAAGTGTATGATCGTATCCAGTTTTTTGATACGCGATAAACTAATATTTTTCTCTGATTCTCGCGCATAGTCCGGTTTGGGTCAATCTCATTATTCACACTTAAAAACGTGACAAATTAGATTATATTCTCCACAGATGTATGGAAAATATTGCTTGTGAAAAATATCATTTTATATGAAATAGACAAGGAATCGGGATCGATGTCGTCTTTTTTAATGAATCCTTTTTAAACTTGCACTGCCTTTCAATTTAACTAGACAACTCATGTGTGCATATACTGTTAAAGTGGTTACTTAATGTGAAAGCCTCAACACTTCAAAAATATTGAATTATCGTGTTAAAAGTGTGTATATATGTCGTTATTTGCGGATAATACGAACAGTACAGTACTTTTTAAAAACTGTTTAACAAAAATTGACAACTATAAGTTTTATGAATTTGATGTTGGTATGTATATTAAATTTAACATAAACAAATATAAAATAAATAAGCGTATGATAGTAAAATAAATAACAACGCACCATGAAATCAGAGAGGCGCAACAACACAAAATGCCACTGCAGCCATAAGAATATCGAGTAAACGACTGTCAACTCTTGTTACATGCATGCATTACAGTTTTCGGCTGTATTTCAGACATCAGAAACTTTTACACGGATTTACAACTGGCCTAACATGCGTTGTACAACTCAAGTTCTGATGTGTTGAAGCGAAATACATGATATATTACTTTTTTCTTTTTTTCTTATTACTTCTATTTCTTTGATTAGACAATATATGAACCCTTGAACGCACGTCTCTGCACGTGACGTCAATCGACCAATCGAGAACTTGGAAACTATAAAGAACATTTTACGGAATATACCGATATGTTTAGGGTAAGTAATAGAAAACATCTAACCAAAGCACTCATTAACACAAGGACGCAACATGTTTAAAATGAAATAAATACATTCCACCTCGTATCTGCACACTTTGAAAATGTTTCCAGTAACAAAGTCTTATCTTACAAAGCGTATTGTTAATACATAGCTATAGAACAATAAAGCAATACCATACTTGAAGCCGTTTTGTGCATTTTTCTGTTACGATATAATATGATTGCGACCATCATCATCATCAGCAGCAGCATCAATATCAGCATCATCATCATCATCATCATCATCATCATCATCAAATTATTATTATTATTATTATTATTATTATTATTATTATTACTGTAAATACGCTTACATTGGACTATTCACATATTAGTCACCGTAATACAATTAAAATTAAATTCAGGGATTCCATTTTCTGTATGAAAAACAAGCATAAATAAGCATAAATAGCACACCTCATATAAAAGTATATGGAACTATATACATATTGACTATCTTCCAGCCTTTGCATTAATGATCTAGTTTTATATATTACTGGAAAACCCAGAAAGTCTGTATAATCGAACTTAGATATTTATTAAAAGGGCATTTAACTTCTCAATGGATAAAAAAAGTTTAGAAACGAATGGACATAGTTAGTCTACCGTGTAAATAAAGTCAAAAGATACATTAAAACTATAACTATGTCGGGATAGTACCCTTCATGTAATCGAGAGGTACCGGACTCGATCTGCTTAGGTCTGTCCGGAGAGTACTCGAAATGCGAACTTGAGGTCCCGGATTCGACAAGGTTCGCTCTGTCGGGAGATAATTCACTATGTAAACGAGAGTCATAGGTTCGGCCCGGTTAGCTCTGTTGGCACAGTATTCACCATGTAAACGAGAGGTCCTGAGTTAAGTCTGGTTAGCTCTGTCGGCACAGTACTAACCTTGTCAACGACAGATCCTGAGTTCAGTCTGGTCAGCTCTGTCGAAAGAGTACTCTCCATGTAAACGAGATATCCCGGGTTCGGCCTGTTATGCTCTGTCGGGAGATTACCTTACATGTAAAAGGGGAGGTCCCGGGTTCGGCCTGGTTAGCTCTCTCGGGAGAGTACTCTCCATGTAAACGAGATATCTCCGGTTCGGCCTGGTTAGCTCTCTCGGGAGAGTACTCTCCATGGAAACGAGAGTTATGAGTTCGGCCCGGTTACCTCTTTTGGGATATACCTTAAATGTAAACGAGAGGTACCGGGTTCGGCCTGGTTAGCTCTGTCGGGAGAGTACTCTCCATGTAAACGAGAGTCATGAATTTGGCCCGATTAGCTCTTTCGGGTGAGTACCTTAAATGTAAACGAGATGTCCCGGGTTCGGCCTGGTTAGCTCTGTCGTGAGAGTACTCTCCAGGTAAACGAGATATCTTTGGTTCGGAGCTGGTTAGCTCTTAAATTCTTAACGCACGCGGCGGGGATGACGCCATCACGCAGGCGCTCAATTGTTAATGGCTCTGGAAGGGTTTTTTCCGTTTGTCTTTGTAAACTCAAATATAGATGTAGCGGGTATATCGCATATTTGTTTTTAACCAAAGGGACGCAACTGGAATAAAATATGCAACGCTTTGAAGCAAAAGTAGGCTCTCTTGACAAAATGTTCTTATATAATGTAGCCTCGAATGTTTTAAGTATTCACGTACTTAGTTTTAAACTGTGTTGCTGGGATATAATAAATTAAAAAGGCAGTTTAACTGTTCGGGATTGGACAAACTTGTCCATAAAAATGGAATAATATTAAAACAGGTATTTGAAGAATTTATCAAAACATTTTGTCTGTTATGCTGTTTTGGTTTCAAAACATAATTATTCTAATAAGTATCATACATTTTTGAGTAAGAAAAAATAATGTATGCCAACCAGGTAGCAGATTTTTCTCAAAAATTAAAAGATATTCGTCAAAGGTTTAACTTTGAATAAGCAATATGCTTTTTAAACCTTGCAATTTGTGTGAACAGGAAGTAAGTCACTTTTACAAAAACTTATTTCTCACAGTCAAAATCTGTAAAAGTAATCATTTGAATATTCTTACACATTTTTGTATAAAAACGTTGCATACATGCATTGGCTGAAATGAATTAATATCACGAACATAATTTTTATTCTTGCTTTTATACAGGTAAAACAATGTAATTTATTCATAGGAACATAATAAATTAAAGGTCCAAAACTTGCTTATTAAATTGTTTATAAAATGCCAATTATTGACTGAACACTAATGCATAAAGTTATATTTAAGTACTAAAACAACTTATTCCGGAATCATAATTCGGTAAGGTATCCTTTTATGTTAGGAAAAATATGTCTTGATAAAAGTTTATAAACTTATCAACGTTCAGTTTATATCTATTCTAAATTTTACATTAGATCTAAAAATAATCTCAAGCACCGTCGAATTTATGTCAAATTACCACCGTCGAATTTATGTCAAATTACCACCGTCGAATTTATGTCAAAATTACCACAGTCGAATTTATGTCAAATTACGACCGAATGTTAAATACACAAAGAGATACATTAGATATTATGAGTGTGTGAAAAAAAAAAAACTTTATTATCGACAAGTACATAAATATATAACAAAAAGTCAAATAGCGTGACAATACGCAACTATTCGAAAGAATTCCTTAATAATACATATATTATAAATCTATTTCCAGTATTTAAACATGTACTATATCTATTAAAACCAGAAACATGAATTCATAATCAAAATATGAATTCACCGAATCTGGTAATAAAACATTATATCTAAATTCATGTATCGACAACAATATTGATCATCAACGTGTTTGTGTATATTTTGGAAATGTTTTGATTATAACATGCACATTACAGTACATTTAAAACATGATGTTTACTGTCAAGGCCTAATTTATCAGGAACTCCACACCTAATAACCATTTAATTATAGTTTCAACTGAACTTGTTATTCGATTCAACTGTTTTAGTGTTATAGGCCTCACTATTGTTTCGCTACCTTTTTGTTTGCGTTTAGTTCTTCTGAGCAGGAGCACGTGGGTCCGGTAACAACACGTCATATAAATAAAATCACGTGCTCAAAATAAACCAATCAAGCACGGAACACACACAGCGATAGTTGCATTTTTTAGAAAATGTGAACTATTGTACAGTATATAAATAGTGCTGAAGTGATTTGGTAGGTTGAGCATTTGCTGTTACAATGAAGTAAACATTTTGAGGCAAGTTCAGAGGCTTCCAAATTAAGGCTTAAGCTGGAACGGGGTCAGTTGATACTGTGCTAGAACTAATTGTGATCTTGTGGTTTGGATATTAAGACATTCTGACAGTCGGTGTCCGTGCAGTTGTAGGCAACGAAAGAATGTTTATTAAGTATTAAATGACGTGCGTTTCCTTAAATGTATGACGTTAACAATGCATGCAATTTGAGCAACAACTCATATGTACCTAGTTTTTTTCATTCTATATTTTCATTAAAATTGGCGGAAGTGTGCACATTGTTCTTATTTCATACAAACAATAATTACAACTTTTTGCATAAACGCTGCATTCTGATTGGATAAATCGCCCACGTGACCTGTCATTCATACCCCGAAGAACCGGCTGCGTATGCAAATTACCTCTGTATTATTCCTGACTGTACTACGTTTTCATTCTTTATTTACGAAATGACGTCATTGTTTAGCGCGAACCTTTACGATGTTTACTTTCATTTGCTATTTGCGAAATGACGTCATTGTTTTGCGCAAACGTTTACGATGTATACACCATCGTTCGTAAACAAAATGATTGATTTATCGGTTACCGGCGATGCAGACGATGGAATTGTTAACGCATACTGAGAAATTTGAATAATCTTTAGTAACTTTGTACTGGAAAGTCACCTCCAAAATATGATCGACAGCAATTTGAAATGTCTGGCGAGATATTAAAAATGCCGTTCGACGAAACTGAAACCTAAACTGAAACGAGGATTCCTACGCCGGAGACTGCACTTCAGTTGCGGTCCTTAAACAGTTAAAAGTAAAGTTTATATCAACTT
The DNA here is from genome assembly GCA_027627225.1 of Congeria kusceri. Classification (NCBI taxonomy): domain Eukaryota; kingdom Metazoa; phylum Mollusca; class Bivalvia; order Myida; family Dreissenidae; genus Congeria; species Congeria kusceri. The sequence goes on from JAPFQT010000039.1 coordinate 725,411, forward strand.
TTGGTTGTAATTATAATAATTGAGTAGTATTTTTCTTCATTTCATCGTTGTATGAACTGTCGAGAAAATTCCGACTAATTTATGCACAAACGCCGTCGGCAGAAAAATACTAATCAATTCTGAAGTAAACACAACTGACCATGAGTGCAAAAGTGCGTAAAAAGATTTTTTTTTCTAAAATTAAGAGTTGTCTAAATCGTACATGTTAAATAAAACTTAGGTTTACATCACGGGCTGTTATCCAACCGATTTCGTTGTGAAAGTGAAATAAACGTTTATAAGGCTTATAATGCAGCTTTAAAGGCTTTTAAAGACATACAGGTAATAATAGAACTCAAATTCGACCAAACCATTGTACATTTGTTCATGTCCGACTCGATGTAAGTTGCCATGTACGGTGTCGTTGTAACAAAATTGTACCCAACCAAATGACAATGTAACAATTAATGCACATAACAAAATATTTAATTTATTGCATCGTACAAAACGTTTGGGGCGTTCATCTCTGTAGACTGTTTTTTAAAATTGTTTCGAAACTTAACAACTAGTTTTATCATCTCCTGTGATCTAGAAAAAATCGATACCGAAAATAACTTAATCTTACCTTTTTTTGTTAAACACATCCGACACGTATGATAAATACTATATTGAAGTTCAATGTAAAGAAATCAAACATTATTCTAAGATATAATAAATAATAAATTCTAAATAAATATTGAGTGTTACTCAATCAAAGACCGCACCAACGATTAAATTAATGGCTGCAAGGGCGGTTCAACATTTCAGTTTTTAATGGCAGTAATAATGAGCGCAACCAGGCATACACGAATCCATGTAATTTAGTATTTGTTTATTGTTAAACTTTTGGATTAAATCGGCTATATCGTGGTATTGTTTCGGTTCTGTATTCTTAATTTTAAGACAATTAGCACACATGATACAAAACAACTTAATTTCTAAAGACATATTTTGAAAGTTAAAATGCGGAAACAATAGAGTGTTATGTTTATGATAATGCTTACAACCATATTTGTAATAATTTGGTCGACGACTGTAGTATCATAAGTATTAGGATAATAAGCACCTTAAGGGATGCAAACATGCATAGTATAAGGTTTGTATTGAATAAAGCTATGTTTTATTTCGCGAGACTTGAATAAAATCTTGTCCATGTACATTGGCGAGCTAATAATCATACCTTTATTTAGCTTGTACCGATTTTTCAAATTATCCCATAATTTTGTAATAAAGGAAAGGAAACATACTAAACAACACGAAAAAAAAAAAAACGTATTTAAAAATAAGACGATGAAAAACACGGACTATTACACGAAAAAAATCAGATAATCATAACTTGCCCACAATCTGAAACTTTTAAACACACTTGCCATTAATTTGCATAATCTCGACTGGTCCCACCTACAAGTTGCGATTTAACACCAAACAAAATATAAAATCCTCCGCAAGGTTGGCATTTGTGAATCGACCATTGTTACGGTGAATACAGCATCGTGCGATGCCTTTGTTATCGTTAATAGGGTTTTAAACTCAACAGGCTTTCTTAAAAAAAGTAAAATGTCGTGTAAATTAAAACCTTTAAGTGTTGTGTATTGCATGAAATAGTACACTACTGCGCAGTGACCATTGTTGAAATCTCACTGTTGCACGTAAATATTTATCAAAAATGAACTCGCATGAATACACGTCAGGTAGATAAATGACGTGATATTATTCAAATCAGCATGCTGTTACGCGTCGTCGTGTCTGTAAATAGAGCGGCCTGTTTTTCAATGTCGCTCGGAACGTCACGGAAATATGCGATACTCAGCGTAAAAATAGTCCGTTTTTTTCAGCCGTTTTATACGCAAAATTATTTCACAGTGTGAAATACGGAAATTATGTTAGACCGGTTGTATTTTATAGATTAAATATACATGTACCAGTATTAAGCCAGAATATCTAGGTATATAATAAACTTTATTATTATATGCCTATTTATATTATCCAATCAGCTGTCGCAAATTGTACCACTAGGCCGTCAAATATTTCACCGTATTATACGCGTGTGCCTACAATATTTTCCGTATTGGACGATCCGAGGATAAACATATGGCAATGTCCGACTAATTCAAAAGTATATATTTACAGTATATACAATATTAATTAATGAGTATAAGCGAACTACGTACGTAGTTGCTTAGAAAATGCACAAATACTGTAAATATTTCTAAATCGCATCTTTACAAAAACATCGTACAACAAAATTGGCGAAGTTTATCTCAATGAGTTAACTTCGATCCTCTGATGCGAACTATTAAAATCCTGCAACTCGATTTCTTATTCCATTTGTATTATCCACAAAGCAGTATAAATGTATTTTATTTTGATGTCTACCCTGGTAACCGGAAACGCGATTTTTTTTTCGCAATCTCCATAACTGGTCAGAACGTACGAGTTGTGTAAATTTTAAAGTAAACTTGTCCCCAATCATGCATCTGATTATAAATATGATATCACCTTCCAAAATAAGTTTAAAATTGACCAATGCATGGTTTTTAACTGGAACGTGAAAGAAACAACACGACACACAACAGGCTAATGAATCTAACGAAAACTGGTGACTGTCGCCACTTTTCACTGTCCGTTTTATTTACACATTGCGAATAATATCGATATCAATCATCTGTTAAATATAAGTTATAATAAAAATATAATATTTCTAAATGACATTATTTATAATACTGGTCAACTTCTGTGAATAGAAGAAATAGCTGCCAATCATGGTATTAATATTGATTTCATAACAAAACCACGTTTTGCTTCTATCCATAAAAAAGCTATTTAAGGATAATTCTCAAATTTCTAAAGAAAATGGTCCATTAGATTGCAAATTAGATGTATGGTGCATAAATCCACACATGAAACATATACAATACTTAATTGTAATGATGCTATTACCACAAGTAGAGCTAAATGGAATGCAACCTACAATCTTGATGACAATCAATGGAAACATATATATTTCATTACCCTTTACAATAATTAAAGATACTAACATCCAATGGCTACAGTATAGATTATTATACAGATTTCTGCCAGTTAACGATTATGTTAAAAAAATAGGGTTTAACAACTCAAAAAGTACTATAGATTACAATAACTATTCCTTAGAAAATGAACTAGAAAAAAAACTCTGACAAAAGAAACAATTATCTTTGTTAGCAACAGCTCAACAGCTGATAATATTTTAATAGTGTTGTTAAAATATTATGTTTTTCTCTGTAAAACATCCGGCAGGACACCAAACACAAATCTATTTTGACATAGCCTTTATGTTTATTTAGAAATGAAAAATGTAACATTGAAAGTTCAGATCAGATGGAAATTGACAAATTCAATAACATGTGGTTTCTTGTTAAAAGATTTGCAATAAGCAACTATTGTAAACATTTAACAAAGTAATTAAATACCCGTATCAATATAAATATTGATTGTTGTTATAAATTATATATTGTGTAATCCAGTGTTTTCTTCTTTGCCTGCCATTTCCACACAATACATGTTTTAAACATAATAACATACATATAACTTTCATATTTTTGGCTGTATGTTTGTTATAAATTTTATTTTTTTGTATTGTAGGGTTTTCTTCTTTGCCTCCTATTTCCACACAATACATGTTTTAAACATAATAACATACATATTACTTACATATAGTTGGCTGTATGTTGTACAGTTCTAAACATAATAACATACATTTTTAACTAAAATACTGTATTTGCATTACCTAGTTGTGAGACATATACTATGTACTAATTTGCCCATTTATGTGCATTAATATAACATGTGCCTTTCACTTGTCTCTGCAAAGTGTTACAATGGGGGCTTCCCCGACCCCCACACACTCATGAGAGGAGATAATAAAGGAATTTAAATAACAAGATACGTTCCCTAAAGGACGCCATCCTGAATTAACAAAATCATAAAAAACTTAGCCTATTTCTAAAGGCTGTTTAAAACGCTCATAATAGGGAAGTATCTGAGTGTCAAATTACATGCAGTTGGAAACCAATACAATCCTAACAATTTGCAATGAAAAGAATTACATGTCAAATAACTATGGATTTAGCGATTCTTTCTTGTTTCATGTTTACACGCCAGTCTTTAGTGTGGTTGATCAATACAATATTTTTCTTTAATTTCCAAAGACCTCTACCATGCTCAAATTGCATAAAATATAGTGTAATATCAAAAAGACCGTGGTCTGATTTTAAACAAGGTCGGATTTCAAATAACTGAATAAAGAATTAATAAGTGATAAGACTAAAATCCCCCAAAATGATAATATCTTCATTTCGTAATTCCGCAGTACTGGTAAGTATATTGTATTGAATTGTGGACTATCTAACTTTGGTCCATAAATAAATGCATATTCCAAAGATTAGTGTTCAAAGTAATTCCCTAAATGGCCTACGTTAGAACTGTTAACTTAAATGTCATTTTTAATCAAAATAGAACAGCTTCTGGTATTTGGGGTGTCATAACTTAAAAAAAACACAACTTGGACCATCCCAATAACCACAGATTTCTTTCTCCAGTTACATTTTTATAAATACACAGATAGTGATCCATAGTAGCGATGCAAAGATATGAGTATACTGTAAATCTGACAACAGTTTGTATTTGTCTATAATAGTAAATATATATTCACTTGTGTAGTTTGCAACTATTAATAATTTAATATGCAAACACAAAATAAACTATGTAGGTAGGTGGGTCATGACCAGTTGCAGAACCCCTTTTTGTTGTATTTTGTTTGGTCTGTCGCTGAATTTCTTTATTTCATCCATCCCTCCTACTCTCACACATCCCCTCTCACTTCTTTTCGCCGTATCTTTCCCTTCGTTCAACTAGACTTGTTTCTCTGCTCGTCGTAATTCCTTGCACCCTCTGTCTAGATTATTTACATCCAAGTTAACGCATCCTTTCTTTACATTATCTCTACCATCCGTTATAATACATTTCATTTGATTTCATTTCTTTAAATCTTTGCTAATTTCCCTCATTCAGGAATCACGCGTATCATGTTGTCACATGTGTTATACATTTTAAAGCATCGTGAATTTATGAATGTAAAACGAACTTACTGTACTAGTTGTATTTTATGTTTTAATAACCCAGTGAATTATTTACAAAAAAATATCGTGATAGTTCTATATGCTGATGCGTAGCCGATTAGGGCACCATCTTGAAATTATCATAATTTATCCGATACATGTAATAACAATTCAAATCGATATTTCGATTTAAAAAGGTTGCTTCAAAATGCTTATACATGACTGTCAATACAACCTTACAACTTGTGCGAGTTAGCAATTATTTGAATTAACTGTAGAACGATTTAGCAATTCCGCGATAGCTGTCGTCATAATTGTCAGTTTTGCTCGTCAATGTCAAAAGTGGTAGATAAATGCAGTTTGCATTTGAAAGAATTACGCGTTTAAAATAGGGTACTTTATTATAGGAACACAAAAAGTGTGTTGTCTTGTAATCGAAGTCAGTCAAAATAAGCATACTATTTAAAGTTAACTTTGAAAATTTGTAATCGAAAAGTGTGTTATCTTGTAATCGAAATCAGTAAAAATAAGCATACTATTTAAAGTTAACTTTGACAAAAAAATTAAAGCATGGTCATGTTACTTGTCTATTTTATAAAAGTAACAATAGCATTAAACGTTTGAAAAATAGTCAGCTATACACTGTATGGTATAGAAAGAACGGAGTTATTGGTGTGTATTATACGTTAATACGCATGTCTTATGTAATTTATTCATATAGTCACATGCACGATCTTATCAACACCGTAAATTAATTTAATAGTTCGAGTTTAAGTCATTTAAACAGTGTTGTGTCAATCCAATGTATTTGATGAATTTTAAATAATGCTTGTTTGTCTTTTGTTGTTTTTTAAAACAGAAATTTGAAACCGTAATTAGACATTTCAGATAGTATGATAAATATGCGATGTGCTTTTCTGCAGATCAAACCTCTTACTTGTATTTCCATTTTAAATATGCAACATTTCGTCATCTATAATTGTCCTTGTCGTCATCACCAATTTCTCGCATTGCAAACACAAACGCACCTTCTGTTTTCTTGACATAATTCGATGGAATAAGCCCAGAAAATATATGTAGGTCACTTATGTAGCCACTTGGTAGTTTTTGTATTTACGTCACTGATATAGTTCAAGACTCTACATAAGACGGAACGTTGTCACCCCTTTTATTTAACAACTCAGAGGGAGATTGTGGGCTGAATAACATCGGGTGTCGGATTGATTAATCGATTTAAACAGTTTACATATTTATTAAACGAGTTATTTCCTATGCGTAGATATAGTAGCAGTTCAGTTCAGTGAACTGGAAACGTAGTCATAAGCATTGGCCTTATCCCGTTATTCCTCTTTCTCCCCTTTTCAACTTAACCTGACTCTTCGTTCGCCTTCCGCCATCATAGTTTCTTTAATTCTTTACCCCCGCAAACAATAACAAATGAATGGTTTTATGATTCGTTTATTGTGACGACAGCTATACGAATGGTTATGTATTGGTTATATATCCGTGCTTTATGCATTATTTTCTTGTGTTTACTTCGAACATACTGTATATATTTTAAATAATTATTCTGTTCATACAGCATACGCGTGAATGATTCGAATCACGACATGTAATAATTATCAAAATGGCTACGAAGGAAATATACCTGTTTTGACAGGTCGTCTTTCAAACAAGCTATAGTCATTAAGTACATTACGTACATAGTTAAGGTACTAGTTGTTTCATTTTGTTCAATGTTACCCGAAATGATATAGAAAAATAAATATTCTACATACCTGAAACAAATAAATCGCCAACGTGAATAAACTAAATCATAACAACTCGACATCTACATATCACGATGTTAAAGGTTCTTCTAAAGGCCTGAACAAATTTCGTGTCAAATTGCAAGATCTTTAAAAAGCAATACAATCCTGACAATTTTCAACGAATATAATTATCAATATTTGAAAAGCTTGTCAAATAACTATTGATTGATCGAATCCATTATAGCTGTCGTCTTTGTTGGCAGACAAATCGTTTGAATGGTAGACCAAATACAGTTCGTTTGTGAAAGAATTGTGCGTTTAAAATGTATAAGGTCACTTATGTATAGGAAACCCAAAGTTATTATAGAAGTCAGTGCAACTAAGCCTGCTAATTGAGGTTTATAAAGTAATTTTACAGAAAATAGATTGATTTATATAAAACATAATTACTGAAAAAATATTGTGGTGAATAACACAATATATTGTATAGAACAATATACGTATAAATGTATAACGTAGTCGTATTGGCGTGTGATGTAAATAAGTACGTTAAGTTGGCAGTAGTTTTGTGTCATGTATATAGATACTGTTTTAATGTTATAATTTGAGTTTACATTCTTGAAGCAATTGTTGTGCCCATCCAATTCAATTTTAAATTGAATATAATGTTGTTTTTGTTGTTGTAGTTTTTTTAGCAGAAATTTGAAACCAGTTATTAGATATTTCAGGTAGTGTGATAAACATACGAATTGTTTTGTCTTTTTGTCACGTTCTTCCTTTTGTAATACCGCTTGTTCCTAGCACATACGTACCCACTTCTTTATTTATTTTATTCAATGAATTAAAGTAACAATCAAGTATCTTAACATCACCGATGTTTTCACATTCTTGGTTTCAGCTTTATGCTATTGATATATTTGTAGAGTTGAATTCAAACAGAGCGTTGTCACTCCTTGTATTTGTTAACAGAGTAGAAGAGAGTGGGAAAACTAACACCAAATGACAGGTAAATAATGAATAGTTTTAAAACGTTGAACTTTTTAAAAATTTAGTATAGCATGTGCGTGCATATAGCAGCAGTCCAGTTTAGTGCAAATTGCATTGTATGGGGTATGTGTAGTATGTATTGCGACGTGACCATGGCATACCGTGTCTAAATAATCTGGAGAATGCTACTTTGAAATTGGTGCCCAGCCCTTACGCAAGTGTTTCAAATCGGTTCCCTGCCAATGTTAAAGGAAAAGAGAAATAAAACAGCGAACAGACATATCAATACATTTAATGTTTGCACCAGGTCGCTTTCTGTTGAGGAAGAACTTTGTTTGTAAATGCAAGTATATTTAATATCTTCGAAACACCATTTCTGCATCTCCACCCCATGCATGTAGAGAACAAGTAAACCTGTTGTTTTCTGTCTGATGATAGTGATTTAATAAAAGTATGTTACACTGACCGACCGCTGTGTATAGAATATGATGTGACCGCTATTTATGAAGTGTGACGTGGTCGCTATTTATAGAATGGAGCGTGTTTTGAGGACTGAAGAAAAACAACTCTCGGTGATTTATTTAATCACATTTCTTAAAGTGATATCCACTGATACTCGGTGTAAATCACTGCATTGACAATCGTTTAGGAACAAAATAGTTTAAGTTAGATATTAATTAATTGTTTGGAACTATTTTGTCTGCTAATATAATTCAGAAATAGTGTAAATACGCTCATATATATATATATATATATATATATATATATATATATATATATATATATATATATATATATATATATATATATATATATATATATATATATATATATATATATATATATATATATATATATATATATATATATATATATATATATATATATATATATATATATATATATATATATATATATATATATATATATATATATATATATATATATATATATATATATATATATATATATATATATATATATATATATATATATACCATGGTAAAGGCGATTAATGTAACGACTTAAGGTTTATTGTTTTGCTATTGCGATGATTACACTAATTAATAAATTGGAAATAAAAATAAATTCCGTTTGCTCTTCTATTAGTATTTCATTTACAACAGATCATATTGCTATTTTTCGCTATAGCAATCAATTTGGTTAACTCCATATACTGGGTCCCGCGCGTCTTTAAACCGGCTTAAAATCCAAATCATATGCATTCACACATCCAAGACAGTAACCATATTTTAATCATATCATAATATGTGTGAAGTATGTTGTTGTGTGTTGGTGTTGAGTAATGTACATGCATAAAGGACATTTGCTTTTAAAAGACCATTAATTTGAGTAATCTTCTAGTATATTAATTTTTGAAGACACATAATTATTCATTGGATCTAACTTTTTATCCCATCTTCACGCTATCATTGACGAAATAACATCCGGTGGGATAAACTTAGCAACATCCGGTGGGATAAACTTAGCTGTATTCCACACTGTTTTCACGATACATTCGCATGATTTACTTTTACTTTTACAAAATACTAATATGAGTTTACACATAAACATGCGTTCTAGGTACTATAATTATAATAAATTCGGCATCAATGGCCTCAAAATATTTTAAAACTGTTGGTAATAATTATGAATATTTAATTAACTATGAGTGGACATTAACATAAGGTTTATACTTTATTGAGCACATCAATCATTTTCATTAGAAACTGCACTTGCCCAAACAATGCAACATGTTTGACTGTAGTACAACTAAAGTTTACAAATATTCATTTTATATTCACATTATATATACAGTTTGATATTCACGTTTGGTAATTATTTATGTACATATTGGCATATTTGTTAAAGTTTATATTTATCCCAAGTTTACAAATATTCATTATACAATGTATATACACTTATATATACAGTTTGATATTCACTTTTGGTAATTATTTATGTACATATTGGCATATTTGTTAAAGTTTATATTTATCCAAAGTTTACAAATATTCATTATACAATGTATATACACATTATATATTCAGTGTGATATTTACTTTTGGTAATTATTTATGTACATATTGGCATATTTGTTAAAGTTTATATTTATCCAAAGTTTACAAATATTCATTATACAATGTATATACACATTATATTATTATATTATATATCATTATATATTAAGTGTGATATTTACTTTTGGTAAATATTCATTTGAGTGTTGACGATATAAACATATTTGTTAAATAAAATTCACATTTATCCCAAGGTATTTGTATTTAACTGTTACAGTAAACATGTTTTCTATATATAATGTATTGAGAAATTATATGTAGGTATACCTGATTTATTTCGAAGGGGTGTATACTAGTAATCCATAATCCGAAACTAATAAAAATTATTTAGTATAGAATTTCTCGTTACATATGAAATTAACAATGTAAAAAGGAAGAGCATACAACTACAATTTCCATGCCTGATGTCAAAATGTATCAAAGATAAATTGTAATCTTAATGAATTTAAGAAAGATCGCTTCATAAACATGAACATACACTTATATTTAACCGTATATAGCAGGAGTCTTATGCACCGATCGATAATTGCACCACTGCCCCGTTATCACCATGGCGATTATGCCCTTTATGTGTAATCGTGTCACCAGTTTTCGGGTTCACTATGTTTTGCTATAAATAATATTGCATGAATATAATGGTGATGATGATGCTGATGATGACGGTGACTGATGATAACTGATGATGGCTGTTGATGAAACTGATGATGACTGATAATGACTGATGATGACTGATGATGACTGATGATGAAGACGATCATGAATATGATCACGATGGTGATCATTGAGGATTATCATTGATGAATATCATTGATGATTATCATTGATGATGATGATGATGATGATGATGACTGATGATGATCATGATGACGATCATGATGATGATCATTATTATGATGATGATGATGATCATGATAATGATCATAATAGTGCAATCACAAAATTATTGCTGCAAAAATGAATATGCCATATATTATGTTAATAAACCGAGATTATTTTTATGTGTTTCTGTAGAACCTAATGCGTACACATAAAACTAGGACGCGTACATACTAGTAAAGAGATTTATGTAGTGTTAATAAAACATTTAACGAATATAACGGTGATGATGCAAAATAACATGGGATGAAGATAATGATGATGGTGATGATGATGATGATGATGATGATGATGATGATGTTGATGATGATGATGATGATGATGATTTTATGATGATGAGGATGACGATGATGATGACGAGGACGATGATGATGATGATGATGATGATGATGATGATGATGATGATGATGATGATGATGATGATGATGATGATGATGATGACGATGATGCTATAGATGATGATGATGATTATGATATAGATGGTTTGACGTATTAAGCTAAAATGCTTTATCACTGCCACTGAAAATTGCTGATGGTTTCTGATATACGTGCGAAATTAAGCATGCATTATTTAATTCTATGGCGATAAAAAAGGAAATTGTGGGCATATATAGTTTCAAAACGGGTCAGCTTTGTTGCATATTTTTTATTTATCAAATTATAGCTTTTTGAAATATGCTGTTACTACTGATCAAGATATTGATTACTGTTTAACGTTTAAAATTTTCTTTACACTTATATTGTAGCAGTAATCAATTTAAAAATATCCAAATCTAGTTTCTGTATTTACATGTATGTATTTCGTAAATTCTTATTCAAACTTGGGAAATGTTACAAGAGATCTCAAGTTATTTATATTATTTTTATTTATACATAATTAAATATATAATAGAAGAACAATAAGTACACGACAACGGTAATTTAATTACTCGTACATTTCATTATTTTGGTACCGTCTTCAACTGAGTGGAATAACGCGAGTACCAAATTTAAACGTTTTCTCGGTTTTTACGAAAAACACTTTATTGTGTGAAATATTATACTAACCTCACTTTATCCTTATTTGATACATAACAATAATGAATCAACGTTCGAATAAAGCATAATATGCAATAATTGTATTAACACTTTAATATTATGAACAAAATGTGCAGTATCGGTCAAGAGCAGTTGTCTGCGCTGAACCGCGGTATCACAGGTTCCACTCTACTTATCATGGTTATAACCATGTAATTCTAATAATTTAGACGCTGAATAGCATACTTCAATCAGAAATACATTACGTGAATAGAAATGAGGAAATACAAATGTTTTTACAAAATAAAATTATCCCATTTAAAAAGCGGAAAATGTTCCCATCTTAAAAAGTGGAAAAACAATCCTACTTTCTGAAGAGGGAAAAAAATCCAGTGGGAACATTCGAAAGCAAAAAATAATGATAACGTTTATAAAAATTAAGAAAACGTTTATAAAAAAAATTCAGAAATATTAAACAGTACCATGTTTTAACTAGCCCAATATCTTTCTTCTAGTCATTAAACAACATAATATTTTTTTCCAACTAGATTTTTTCACATTAAAAAAGTGGGATTTTTTTTATAATCATAATTTTCAAACGAGAATTAGCGCGAACAGTTTAACAAAGCTTAATATGCGTATATATGCATAAACAATTTAGAACATACATTTCATAATGAAAGAAATGCAATTTTTATTTGAAAAACATCAATTATTGATCACAATTTAACACGTTAATGTATAAATTATGTAAAATAGTAATATTTAAAAAAAAGAACCTTAAGTTTTCGAAATTTCGGTTTCGCAAAGTTTGCCTGGTGACCGTTACGCCTGCAAAATGTTAATCCCTTGTAAAGTGGGAACCCCTGCCAATTATCAAAACCAATAAATAGTTATCTTTATCCCTGTTACCTTTGCAAATTGACTGAACATATATTTTTTGTTAATAATACGTAAATATGAAATCAAATATTCATACTCGCTTTTTAACATTCGAATATTTGACGATATTTGAATATTCGCTTAATCGGTCCCATCCCTAATATATACGTTTACTTCAAAAAAAGGACACGAGGATATTAATAAGGGTTTCTCTACTGCTTGGGGTTTTATTTTCGTATATTTAAACTAAAAAGTAATCAAAACTTTCCATGAAGCAAAGTCGGAAAATGTATACGATTGTGGGCCGCGGATGTTAGCGAAAATTGAGCCTGTGAAACGAGTTCTGACAAAGATGTCAGTTAAATATTATATCCATCCAAGTTAATGTTTTACTTTTATGATACAACGAGGCCATAGAAACATTAGAACATTTTTGCCATTTGTCAGCAAAAAATAAGTATGCATTGTAGCTAAGCGTACACATCCTTAGCCTGCATTTCGGTTTGCGTCAAGCAAAACGAAATAAATATACTCTTTGAGCCTTTACAGTGGACGAATAATGAAAATATTTTTATATGTTTACGGTATATTATAAAACTGTTCGATCATATTTATAGAAACACGCTGTAATTAACAACCTCTGTCAGAAAGAGCATGGCCATGATGTCATCGGAACCAAAGTTTCGATGAACACACAACTACATATTAAATATAATATTGTTTTGTAAGCTATTTGCATTGTGACCTGCGTTTGTCCAGACCCTTGCAGTTCTAACAGTTTGGCTTGAAGAAAAAAACCAGGACATTATGAAAAACTAAGTTAATTGTGTGTTTCGGGCAACGGTCTCAATAAAAGTTAGTTATGGTCTGGATTGGGGTTTTAAAACGTTTTTAAAAGATACATTTTCGGGAAAAAATATGGAAAATTATATAAAATCTTACGAATACGGGTTTTACGGAAAACAGTCGTCGCTAAAGACTTTCGATAGTTAGGATCGGGTGGCCCGAAACACAGACGTAATTTTTTTGGTCTTGTAATTTTTGTATCTATATGGTCAGATAATCGCTTCATATTTTTGTATCTTCTAGATCATAAACCTCCAAAGTACACAAAAAAAGGAAAATAAGAAAAAATGTCACTTGAGTCCTTTTTGCATTAAGGGGGCGATTTATACTAGTTAATATACATAACTGCCAAACTGTAATTGCCAAATCAAAGATGTCAGGATAATTGTTGATAACTGATTTAAGCGGACTTTGAAAGCATGTGTTTCAACTGTGAACTACACTTTCACTTAAGAGAATGAATTACTTATTCTTCGATTTGTAACAAAACTAGAATGAATCATTTGTGAAATTGGTATCGTGGCCAGTGAGATCAAATGTTGCTGATCTGATAACTTTGATGAAAATCGATGACGTTGTAACTATTAAACAAATTGTGTTTTAAAGGCTGAAATTTGAAAGTAACGTGATTTAAAACGTTCAGTTTGTATTCATACAAGTAGCGTTTAATATAAACTCAGATGGGAATGCCTTACCTTTTGTACGTAAGTCTGTTTAACACTTCTTAATCCTGGTCATCATTGGTTGTAGTCCAAACTTTCCACTGTAATCAACGTTTCTTAAATACACATGCGCCCTAATTGTGTTACTGTTTTCAATGTCATCTCTATGTATGATACCCATACTAAGAATGAGCGAAGAACAATACCGTAACATGCTTAACTTTTAACGCCCCACGTGGTGTTTTGATCGATATTCTATTGGTCGAGAAAAGTGTGCGACTAGGCGGGACAGAGCACCTGTTTATGCATAAAACATCCAAGGAGCAATGTGGTCGAATCAAGTGTAGTAATCGTTCATGAAATATCTTCCTATGCATATACGCCAATTTCGTAAATTAAATTGAGTTTCGATCAGAGTCCAGTTTCAAAACAACTGCATAGCCACAAAAGTGTACTTTTAGCAAATAATTGTTATTATGCTTGCATCACTAAATGCTTTTAATCACATGTACTGAAGTAACGCGACACTAATATAATCAATCACGCCAGTTAAATGTATGTATGTCTTTGCTAGGTTATCACATGTACGTTGTCCAAGCCGATATGTTTTGATGTGTTAAAACCCCTTACACGTTGTGATTTCATCGTGGTGAATATAGGTGAATGGGACATGATTCACCATTCGGGGGTTTTATTGGCATCAGAAAACATTCACTTGTCTTTCAGAATAAGCTTCGTAACAGCGTATTAATTTATTAAAATATTATCGACCGTTACACTCAAGGTGTTAACATAAATCAAATAGTTGCAAGTTGTGTCTAATGGTTTATTTTTTTGTTTTCAATATACTTTCAACTTACATTAAAATAAATATTTCTGTCAATGAAACACTGTCCAGACGCCGCATGATACAACACCAAAAACAAATGACAATTATGGAAACAAATAGTAATAGCTTGAAATTATTTGATACATTTAAAGGATATGTAAGTATGCAAATTTCTAGAAACCTGTATGGTTAATGAATTATTTTCGATAACGTTGTGTTAAGAGCACCTAATTTATTTAAGACACAATAACCTGCATTTACATTCATTATCAAAATTTGAGAGTGCATGCTCAAGTCATGCGCATGCACTGTTTACTTTGAGTGACGACAGCCATCGTGTGATCTGCATTTTAGCTAATTCAGAACTTATCATGTTTTAAATTTCACTTTGTCGTAATCTGTGGTAATTTGGAATAGGGGCTTCTGTTGGTGCTGTTGTTTGTTGTTAAAATAAAAATTTAAGCTATATATTGCAATCGAAATCAAACCGAATCGAACCATATATAAATTATGGCAGCTCTATCGAAACTAAGCCAATGAATATGAATTTCATTCGCTATTAAAATTTGAAACGATTGGGTTGTACCCAGTGCTACAAATGGTAAACAATTCAGCGCTTTGATCACTGGACTCCTTGATTGCATTAATCTCTCGCCGATGACTCATATCATGTACTACTCAGCAGCTTTGTGGAATAATGCTATTTTTATAGCATACATCATAGAGCGTGATGTTGAATTTATACGTAATCTGTAATGCATAACTGTTCATTGACACATGTAAATATGTGGTAATTTTTATATATCTACACACGATAAAAAAACGCAGCTCAGTTAGGCATTTCAGATGCAATAAACTAATACCCCAGTCATAGTGGCACGTTTTCGTTGTCTCATTCAGCTACGTTGCGCAACTTGGAAGGCACGTAGTTCAACGTGGCCGTAATGCGCACAAGTAGTTCAACGTACACGACAAATCTGCTACGTTATAGCACAACGTACTTATGCGTAGTGAAGTGGCACAACGTCTTAAAGCGTGGCCGTTACATAACACAACTTGAGCAGGACGAGGGCCCTGTAAATTGCTACACTATGCTGCTTTATTCTCTACGTTAAATCAACGATCCGCCACGCATCACTCTCGTTGTTTTTACGCTTTGATGCGCTATGTACTGCATTCTCCACGAATCGCTTCGTAATGACACGTTCTGGCACGAAGTCAAATGTAACGTAGCGTAGCGATAGCACAGTCGGTACGTAGTAAATTGAGGCGAAGCCTAGTAAATATTGATGACATATTGGTAGAACGTGAGTGTCGATTACGTACTAATATCGTGAAACTCTGACTGGGTCAATATGGTTAGGCAAGCAGAACGTAATTTGTTAAAATAAGTTCAATTCTGTATCAATTGAAATGCTAATTTAAACACAATTTGAACCTATGAAACTTCTATCAGCTTGTATTTTGTCCATTGTATTCACATCTTAAAACAGATAGGAGTATTTTTTAAAAGAATGCGTAATTCAAATATCACAATCAATATCAGTCGGTGATTTGGTAAGCACAACGTGTTTATGTTTAAATTATTCTGATAATAACGGCGTTTCCGTCACTTTTACATGTCCAGATTGAAAGTAAATAATACTCAACATTACGTGGGGTTAATCTTAATGAACACTGGTATTTTTATTGAGCATGTCGATATCGAACCGTTGTTAAATGTTACAAGATTAACAGCATAATTCGGTATACATGTTAAGTATGCTAAGATATCCACGTACTTACCTACATGTAGACATTATATTTTGTCTCGACCACACTTCAATTTGTCTTCATTTACGTTGTTCGCGCTGCAGTCGGTTTAAATTTATTTAACTATGGGGGTTTAAACAATAGACTGAAATAAGAGGAATCGCAGTTTTCAGTACATAAACACGCTGGAATCGCCCGTATTTATAAATCGCCTTATTTGCCTGTTTCGATTAGTCCATGTTTATAACCGTTTTATTTTTTCTGACTGTATCCTCTTGGGTTGTTGTTTTAATATTGTAACATGACACGTCCTTAATGCTGTATATGGAACAAAAACAAAATTAACGTTGTAAAACTATACATAAACAACGCATGCATAAACATAATTCCAATTCTGACGCCATTTGTTCAGCTTTTATCAATGAAACATACATCACTATGAATTTAAATCAAAGAATGACGTCAGTAATAGCAGGTATGACGCGCGATTGCATTTTCGCGCGGAAAGTAAGGCGATGCATAGTAAATGCAGTTCCCATTGTAGTGTAAATGATATTTGTTAGATCATGTTTGAATCGATCACCATTATGGTTTAATTTCTGCGCAACAGAACTTCAACCCGTTGTATATCAGTCGATATTCCACGCTTCATCGAAGATTCTGTTTTAAATAACGCAGGTCGACGCTGCTTTTGACCGAATGCCTATGCTAATTGTATGCATTTCCAGGATCTGAATCTGAGTTTATACAAGAACCATACAGTCTAAACAAATCATATGTGGGTGTTGCAATCGAAGCGTCCTCACTAAATATATCTGTATGTTTTTTATGGTATGTACAGTTCAGGAATTTGTACATGTCGTGTTACTAGATCAGCTTATATTAATTATTTTCATAAACATCTACGTTTAGTTGTCATTAAAAAAGCACACTTTGCAGCCTCAACACGTTTTAACATAGACAAGGTTTCAATTGAGAACATTTTGCCAAGTTGAGCACTTTATATATCTGCTATACCAGTCATAGTGTCACATTTAAGTCGCATCGTTAAGCTACCGGCTTGCGCAACTTGGCAGGTACGTAGTTCACAGTGGCCATAACGCGCCTCAATATGGCACAACTTGGCAGGTACGTAGTTCAACGTGGCCATAACGCGCCTCAACGTGGCACAAATAGGCAGGTACGTAGTTCAACGTGACCATAACGCGCCTCAAAGCATAACACGTTGGCAGGTATGTTGTTCAACGTGGCCGTAACGCGCCTCAACGAAGCACAAGTTGGCCGGTACGTAGTTCAACGTGGCCGTAACGCGCCTCAACGTGGCACGAGTTGGCATGTACGTAGTTCAACGTTAACGTCACATATTTAAAATACTTCTACGTTATACCACAATAATAATTAATACCATATAATGTGTATGCAGATAAAACCGAAATTTCCAATCGTCGAACTGAGGAAAGAGGTTTGTTTCCGTGGTCACGTGGTGCATTGACTAAATAATGACAATTATTTACACATTATAATTTACATGTACACTACTATTGAATACGGTTTTTTTTTACAAAAGATAAAGTGAAGGTTAAAAAGTTGACTTTATTGCCTGTTTGTTTATGTATTATGTTTCACACAACGCGTTTCCTTCTAGTAGTATCCATTGTTTGCATTGTCCTCTAAATTAAAAACACGTTCACGGGACTCACCTAAAGATACACACATATAGTTTATTTCTTTAGATTTCAATGTTAGTGAGGTAATATGTATTTTCTGAATAATCATGGGCCACGTTTTCGTTGGGGTTTAAATACCCCTATATGTTGTCTTTTCAGGCGCCACAAAAATGTTGATTGATCTGTGTTCAACAATATTTATGTGTTACGTGGTTTCTTTGTTGTATACTGTGTTATCTGGACAATTGACAATACCCTATGATAGAAATAACATATAGCATATACATATTCTTAAATGCATTACGTCCTAGCTTTCTGAATGGCTAAAAACATTGTCAATCAAATATCATCGTATGATCAAGTGTTTCCCTGTTCCCTTTTTAAGTATTTCTAAAGAAGGAATCTGATTAGACACTATCGAGGGGTAGAATTAAATGAATTAAAACATCGTTTCATCTTTTTGTTATTTTTCTTTCTGTATAATAAAATGAATATTATATGACAGAGTGTGTGACATTGATATTGTCAACCCTCGAAACAGAATGTCACCCAAAGCAAAAGCCTATTTGCGACATTTTGTTTCTAGGGTTGACAATATCAATGTCACACACTCTGCCATATAATATTCATTTTATTATACATATCATATGATATGTATATACTATTTAAGCATGAAATTTTTTTAAGTTCATGAACATAAAAATAAATACAAGTAAAACAGTAAATCAATGACAAAACATACATTTAAAACGTCGCCCAATAAAAGTTTGCAAAAAAGTCAATATTCATAATGAATGTAAATGAAACTTTAGCTACATACTCAGTAGAGGACAGTGGTCTATTTGAGGCCAGTCATTACTTGTCCTTACATTATATTACAGAACAGACAACACATAAGAGAAATCATACCCTGAACACATTTCAAATAAAACAGAAAGTAAATACACTTCCTGGTTACCTTGATGCAATATACATTATGATTTATAACACATACCGTAATGCAAACACATTTACATAACCTTAGCCCAACACTGCATACATACATTTTTTTTGCAAAACACATTACAAGTGTCTCTGATATTAGTTGGTCACTTTAAATGGTAGCTTAGAAAATAATTTAGACGAAAAAATGTTTATAAATACATAAAGAGAAAATTCGGATGATCAACGTTACCAAACATGTAGATCAATTTTTTTACTGTGAAAACGTATTCTATCAGAAACGTTACAGCTCTTAAGTTATATTATTATCATGCATAGTCCAACTACATTTGTATTTTATTGCATTTGAAAAAGATGAAAATTGTGAATATAATATTTATTCATCGTGTTATTCTTAAAATGTACGCAGGAAAACATCATATGCTAACCATAATACATGTAGCAAGCAAACATCCACTATATACACCGAAAACACGTATGAAACGGATTATAAAACCATATTCATCACGATACAAACAATTTCATTCACGCAAGATTATTGAATGCAGAATAATGTTTATACCAGGATCACTTTGCGTGTCATTATTGTGAGACAGATATATGAACATGCATTATACATATCTACGGGCAAATTATATATTGCCCTGTCACAAATAGTTGGAGCAATACGGGCAATGTGAATGTTTTCCACAGCGAGACATTGATGTCATTGTGCAACGTGACGCGAAACAAGAGCCACCAATGTGTGGTTCGGCATTGAAGATCCTGTAGCAGCGCGAGCCGTTGGTACGAGAGTAGAATCTATGAATGAGACATTTGGTAAGTTTCTCTTCTTAACGAAACCCCCAATAGTTCAAAGACCACCAAATGCTGAATCACCTTGATAACATCTTTGTTGTTTTGTAAAGACAGTCGTATTCTGTAATCTCGTGTTTCTTTATCTCGCTTGTCAACAAGTGCAGAATCAGCTGCTGACGCGTCTATAACAATTTGAAGTCTTCCGCGATTGTCTTAATATCTTAATTACAGAGACGATAAAAAGTAATTTAGTTTGATGACTTCTAACATGAATGCTTAGGTGTCACTGTCATTATCAATGATAAGAAGATTATCTACTTCATAGGAAGCATAATGAAAATTATTAAAATGTATGTTTTTATCTATGTAGGTGCTATATAAACTGCTTAAATATCTCTATTTCTAATGCATCTGGTAGTGTTGCGTTTTACATTGCATTTCATAGTCTTAAAGGTTTTATGATTCATATTCATTATATAAATATCCCACAGATGCATGCACTGTAAATTTGTAAATCTGCCGTTTGAAAACAATATACCTACGCAACAGTATATATTTTTAAATATAGATTTACGCATTTATATTATGTTTAAATACTTCGATTTTCTCTACCGCATAAATATGCTTAATAACAACTTTGGATGCACTAGTATTTTCCAAGGCACAATTAACGTGTGTAATGAACGTTTACACTAGTCATACATATTGCGAACATATGTATTTTCAACAATACTTCTTGCCACAATCATGATGTTTAGTTTAAACATATTTATTTCTTTTGGCAAATACAGTGTATATCAAACATGCACAATACAGTCATTGTTAGAAAAGGATTGAAACGAAAGAAATAATTCTTATATAGTTTCTCTCCTTGAAATAATATTTACACAATAAATGGCAGTGTTTTAAAAATACGTTTACATAGAATATGCCAGAGATAAGAACTATACATGATAAATATGGAAAGTGTTGAAAAACAAATTAAAGGATGAAGGATTGTTCATGCAAGGACTAGAACATGAGGCAGCAACAACTCGTGACAGAGTCAGTAACAGATTGTTAGGAAAATCGCCTGGATTCGTTGATATATTGTTGGACACGTAGAAATATTTGAGAATTTTCTTTTTCGTCGAGATACGTACATCCAAAAAGAAGTGTATCGAGATCAACGTCGCTGGTTATACTCAAAATGTTGTTAATTAATGTAGTGCGAATTTCATTATAATCTGGACATATGAAAAAGAAGTGATTGTTAGATTCAATAGCTCCACACGAACAAACAGGCGACGCAATGATATTTTTCGCATAAAGGTGTTCATTTAGCGCACTTGATTTGGTCCTTAAACGCGTGTGAATTATTTAAAAATAACGTTTACCTACATAAAAGTACGATGGTGTTTTAACTAAGCTTCTATTTAGCTTAGATTTAAAGATATTCAACGATTCACTACTTTTAACATCGTCTGGTAAGATATTCCATTTTCGGATAACTGCGGGTAGGAATGAATTATAGTAAAGGGTTGTTCTAAACTCGGATGTTCTTAAGTCATTCGCATTTCGAAGATTATACCTAGCAATAGATCCAACATGTTGGGGTACAAGGTCGGTCAAATACTGAGGGCTAAGTGAGTTTTGCATTTTATAAAATAATATGAGTTGGTGTTTATCGCGTCGGTCTTGCAGGGGTTCCCAGTTAATTTCTTTTTGCAATTCATTTGTAGACACTAGTTTGGATGCTCCGCAGGCAATTCGCGCTGCTTCGTAATGAATTTTGTCAAGTTCATGTTTTTCTGCTTGAGTGCAATTGTCCCAAATTACATCAGAATATTCCATTAACGGGCGAATAAAGGATATATAAATGATTTATAGCGATTTTCGATCAAGCTTAAGTTTTAGTTTGCGCATAATATTAATTCTACCCCATGCTTTATCAGTTATATATTTGATATGTATGTGCCATTTACAATCGTTCGACAGGACGACTCCTAGATGTTTGTGGGAGCTAACAACCGGTATTTGTTTGGAAAGCATTGTGAAGTTATATTGATTCGGTTGTTGTTTTCTGGAGAATGTAAGTGTTTCTGATTTAGAGGGATTAAATAAAACGTGCCATTTTGAGGCCCAATTGGATATTTTGTTGATATCATTTTGTAATATTGAATTTGAATGGTAGGGCTCGTCTATAATAATGTAAAGGGATGTGTCGTCAGCAAAAAGACGAATATTACTTTGGATGTCGTTAACAATATCATTTATAAAGATTAAGAATAATAGGGGCCCTAGTATAGAGCCCTGGGGAACACCAGCCTCTAGTGAGGCCCAGTTAGAAACGGCACCTGGAAGCACTACACGTTGACGTCTACAATTTAGGTAATTTTTAATCCAATAGTGCAACTTCCCACGGATACCAATTGCGTGGAGTTTAAGTAAAAGACCTTGGTGCCAGACTTTATCAAAGGCTTTACTGATGTCAAAAAAGACAGCTTTAACCTCTAATCCATTGTCAAGGGCTTTGCAAAACGTATCATATATATAAGTGAGTTGGTTAGTGGTCGAGTCTCCTGGCAAAAATCCAGACTGAAATGAGGTGAGTATTTTGTTACTAACAAGGTGATTGTACACATGTTTAAAAATTATTTTTTCAAACACTTTTTCCATCGTGTTAAGCAGTGAAATTGGTCGGTAGTTACACACAAATTTGGGATCACCTTTTTTAAAAATTGCACTGACATTAGCCTCTTTCCAACAGTCTGGCATTATACATTTGTTAAGTGAGAAGTTAAAGAAGTCACTTAAGGGAATGGACAGTTCAGCTCGACATTCTTTTAGAATATGGTTACTTATACCGTCAGGTCCTGATGCTTTGTCAACTGAAAGTGACTTTAGAATGTCATGGACATCAGAAGGTGTAATAATAAAAGTCTCTAGTGAGTTAGCAATTGGTACATAAGTAAGCTCCGGTGTGTCCTCGTTGTCAATGTCAAGGACTGACTGACTCTGAAAGAATTTATTAAGAATGTTCGCCTTTTCAAAACAATCAGTAACAGTGGAATTGTCGACCAGGGTTTATTAGTGCAGTATTTATGTTATTATTTGGTTTATTGATAAATGACTTGAGAATTTTCCACCAGTCCTTAGATGTGTTATTATTTTGTTTAAGTTTTTCGCTTAGACTGTCGTAGTACTGATCTTTCGCTTGTCGAATTAGTGATATTGTCTGGTTTCTAATTGTACGAAACTTAGACCATTGATAATTACTGTTTTTGGATTTCGCAAGTCGGTAAACCCGTTTGCGTTTTCTTATCATACGACGTATATGTGTATTGAACCAAGGAGCATCACGCGGTTTGATTTTTATTAACCTATTTGGGATACATTGTTTGGCATTACGAGTAATAGTGTCGGTGATATTAGTGCAATAAGTGTCCACATTAGTACTTTTAATTGTATTCCAATTTAATGCAGAAAAACTTTCACGTAGCAAAACGTAGTTACCATCCTTATATTTCCATATATGACGCTCGTATGCTTTCGCATTTGGCTTATTATATTTAAATAAACCATATATAGGGCAATGGTAGCGCTGTTGTTGGTCAAGAAAAGGATCACCAACACCTGATAATATCAAGCTGTTGGGGTTGCTTACTAGCAATAAGTCAAGAATTGACGAGGATCTTTCCGTAAAATGCGTTGGTTCATTAATAACTTGAACAAGACTGTGCTCAAGGCACCAAGAGTCAAGTTGTCGTACTAATGTTGGCTGACTGTTATTCATGTTAAAATCACCGGTTATTATGATGTCAGATATCCCGGTTTCGATTGCTAGACCAATAGAGTCATCAATTAAGTTAGTATATGATGCATCTGCGTTTGGTGGCCTATAAAATAAACCAAATAAAACACGCTTCTTACTCTGCAGGTAGAGATCAATCCAAATGCATTCTAATGCAATAGGTTCAAGGTCAGGTCTACGATCGTAATGGATAAAATCTTTAACAAATAGCATAACCCCACCATGGCTATCATGTATTCGATCTTTTCGTTCGGGGCAGTGATAAGATGGGATAAGGAGTTCGTCAGTTTCAATAGAGTTGTTAAGCCACGTCTCAGTAAAAGATAATACATCAAAATTTGAGAGTTCTGCTGTAAGAATTTCTAGTTTGTTCCGTATACTCTGCACATTATACTGAATAAACGAAAAGTTATTAGGCATTGCTAAAAGGCAATTCAGTGTGTTGTACTCCGTGGCGCTGGAATCTAGAGAACTACTCGTTACAGGGCCTGGGTTTAATTCAATATCCCCAGAAAGCAACATAATGACCTTAAGCCATGTTACCAACATGACTGTTAATAAAACAAAAATTGACCTTCTTACGAAAAGTAAGTTAGACGTGTGACGTTTACCAACTATGGCGCGTTTATACGGCCATCGGATGCACCGGAAAAGTTGTGATTGACCTTTGATGTTATGGAGAGACGATTCAAGAGCAATTTCGTTTTTGTACAGGGACATTAGAACTAGCATATTTAGCGATGCGAAAAACAATCCGACTGATTTGTATCTTGGTAAAATGTTATGTGTATCCATCACAACACAAAAAGAGAAATAAGTGCTCTTTGTCACGAGTTGCTATAGTACAAGAAACATCAACAAATCCTTCATCAAGAAATAAAATAAATAAGTAAACAGTGCAAAAGAAAAACGTTATCGAGTGGTAGATGAAAATGTAGGGCATTATTCATATTGGCTGGTCATTCAATCGAGTTCAAGTGCCGTAATAACAAAACGGATGGCTTCTTAATAAGCCTTTAAATGTGTTTTAAAAGCGTATGTAAATGTACACCTGTTCATTTGTTAGATGTCAACTGATAAAAAAAAAAAAATATATATATATATATATCGTAGTGTGTTTGTTTTTACTAATTCGTATGATTTATCAGACCATATATCGGAGCAGTTAAAAAATCATGATGTTTCGTGTAGAAATATAATTTTTTCTGTCGGTATGTCTGGCCATTCGGATCTCGGGACGGCGCTCAGTTTAAACGTTGTCTCAATAAGGATATAAACATCTTGCATACTGGCCCTCTTTTGATCTAAAAGCAATAGACGTTTCCAAAATGTAAGCATAAGCAAATTTATGTTTTGTAAGATCGAATCCTTGCATTTTATATATCACAAGTAACGGATAACAAGTTTTCACAAAAGAGCGCGTGACAAAATGCCTAAAAAACTTGGAACAATAGCTAAAAAGGTGGTGAAAAATAGAGTGGTATATACGTATTTAAGTCTGATATTATAACCATAATTTGTATATATGAATCAATAAAGTAGTAATGAAAATATTCTTAATTAAAAGCGTTGTTCACTTTAATACTCTACATCTAGCTTTATTATTAGAATGAACAAACAGTAACTATATTTAGGAAAGGCCTACCCGGAATTTTGGACGAATCCTATTGTTTCAAATTCCGATGAATTGATTTCAAGATGGATAATGCGCAGCGTTCCAATAAACAATCCACATCTTGTATAATCTCTGTTTGTAACACGTTGAAGAAAATATTTGGAAGAACTGGACAATAATCATTTTTGCTCACTATTCAGACTTCTGTATTCCGAATATCTGAATCATTTAGAGCCTCGAGTACAGATTCTTCCATGGAACTGTCAATTAAAATCAGTGCGAATTCGTGTGTCTGTTGTATTGTGGCTACTATATCACGCGTTGACATGTTCTTGGTCGTTTGCACTGGACCATGGTTAAAGTTTTGTAGCAAATGTTCGGTTGTGTAAATCTGGACTGAGTTGGACGAAATTACACGGACTAACTGTTCATCCGGTACAGCAGGGTACTAAAAGGTTTTGTTCGCAAATCCTGCGAATTCCTTTTGCTGATTCGCATGAATATGTCAGTATGTGGAATCGCTCTATTTCGCATTCCAGTCTCACTAAATATATGTGGTCATCTCTTGTTGCTGTGCCCTTTGTTCCTAGTATCGTCCGCTTTTTTACGATATGCCCATTAAACGTTAAGAGATAAGACGTAGATGTAATCGTATGATATAGCATTGAATATAAGCAATAACGTCATAAGTTACTTTTAATACTGAACTCAAGTATTTATTACATGTAGATTTCTGTTCAATCCCCAAGGAATGAAAAGTAAATTCATATTTAAAGAATTTGTGATATGAAAATCATCTAAACAAGTACATACTGGGCTTAAATCGAGTTTAGCGGACCCCGAATGTTTACGTTATTCTGCGCATGCGTCGTAGTTGCTATGCATGACTTGTTTTTGCGTGGATGGACGCCATTGTTTGTTCGAAACGGGATAGTTTTATTGCCAAAAATACACTTGGAATAGTAGTAAATACATACTGTCCCATCATCAAACCTGCATTGACAACATAACACCCCGTGGGACAAACTTAGCTTTATTTCAACACTGTGGAATACAGCAAACACGCGCAGTACAATGACGTCATCTGGTTATATGTAGTGACTGCAATCTATGATTTTCGTTTTATTTTAGTTGTTTTGTCTAGTTTAGTTTTAAAATAAAACCAGAAAATGGTGGGATAAATATAATACCAGGTAAGTGTTTATTAAAAGTAAGCTTATTTACTCGGCACACAAAATAAGAACCACTCGACAAGGCTCGTGGTTTAGGGTGTAAGATGTTGTGGTCTTACAAGAACTGTGCATGTAAGGTCAAGATTGAATTAAAAATGTCATCTTTATTGCGATAACGGTCCAAATTGTTGACGGCAAGTTGATGAACACAGATTAAAAAAACAACAAAAAACTTGCATTAGCATGAGGTGCACCAATGTATCAATAATACTTAATTATGCACAGGCTTTAACAATAAATGAGATTATACACATGAAAACATTGCACAATATTACTTTTACAATCAACACAACAGCAATTGAGATCAACATGTGTAGCATTGCCCAAAAAGTGACGTAAGGAAAGCACAGGTAGTCAGTTCCGAAAGAGTACGTGTTGCAATCACTAACTTAAACAAAAATAACATGGCGAAGGTAGCACTATGTGAAGATGTATCTATTGAAATGTCATTCAAATAAAAAAATAAACTGCAATATGTATGCAATATTATTGCCAAAAACTAGACATTTGACAGAAAAGCAGTATATATGTGGAGCATAAGGTATTGTTAGGCTCATTGAGACACATGATAATACTGTTTTTTTTCCAAAGCGTATTTAATACCATGGCCAACATACTGAGTCTCGCATTTAAGCTCATTAAGACACATTTAACACCATTGCCTACATACTGAGTCTTGCATGTATAGAGTTGAGCAAACATTCATTTAAAGTGTTCAATATTCTTTAAACAAGAGTGAATCAACAAATGTAATCATACAGCATAACTGTTGGATTTGCATCAAAAGTCAAACACAAAGGACACAATGGATTTAAATGTTGCAAATGCAATTGTGCATAACGTTTTCTTTGTTCCAAAAGTGAACACAGTAGCAATGAAATTTTACATTAATTCCGGCAAATTAATCAGTAATATACATGGCAAGAAAATAACAAACAGCAACAAGTCTTGTCACATGATGTGACGTATGCCCCTGTGCAAATGTTTGTCGGAGGAAGGCAACACAATGTCCGTTACATGTTGGCAAAAGTTATGCTTCCTTCAAAAAGATTTATGGCCTTCGTAAACTGCACTTCTTCTCAACATCCTCTATCAATCTATGCTGTTTTATTTTAAATCACTTCAATACAAATGGAGTTATGCACTGCACAAGAAAATTAACTAAAGGGCAATTACTCCATAAATATTGAAGAAAAAGTTATGGTCCTTGTGCTATGCACTTCCTCTAATTGTCCTTTATCATTACATGAAGCTTCATTTGAATCCGTTCAATTCTGATGAGGTTATGCTGTGCACAAGAAAATGAAACAAAGGGTACTAAATCCATAAATATTGAAGAAAGAGTTGTGCTCTGCATTGTCCTCTATTATTGTATGTAGTCTCATTTAAAACCCTTCAATACTAATAAAGTGTTATTTGCACATGAAAATTAATGCTTCACATAAGGAAATAAAACAAAGGGCAATAACCCCTTGTGCTCCTTGTTGTGGTCCTTGTGCTCAGCATACTTCCATAGGCCTCTATCATTATATCAAGTTTCATTTGAATCCCTTCAGAACTAATGGAGCTATGCTCCGCACAAGAAGCGTTACGGACGGATGAACAGACAGACAGACGGACGATGTGATTACTATATGACCCTAAAGCTCCCTTCGGGGGCATACACATGAACTATTTACATCGATTATTTACATTATTAAAGCAGAAAGGGCATGTTTGCATTTTAGTCAACCAATGTAACACATTCTGTCAACAGAACCAATCAAAGGTAGATCTAAGCATAGAAATGCACTTAATGCTTGAGGTGCACCGATCAATAAATTATACTTAATTATGCACAGGCATGAACAATAAATGAGGTCATATGCATAAAGAAATTGCACAATCTTATTTTTGCAATCAACACAATAGCGAAAGATATCAACATGTGTAGCATTGCCCAAACAGTGGCGTAAGGAAAGAACGAGTAGTCAGTTCGGAAAGAGTAGAGTATGGTGTTGTAATGAATAACTTCAACAAATGGCTGAATATGAACTAAAAAAAATAAGAAGCTAAAAGTAGCATTATGTGAAGATGTAACTATTGAAATGTCGGTCAAATAAAAAATAAAACTGCAAACGGTATGCAACGTTATGGCAAAAAATAGACATTTGACAAAAAAGCAGTATATATGATGTGTAGCATACGGCATTGTTAGGCTCATTGAGACACATGCTAATACTGTTTGTTTTCCAAAGCACATGTATCACCATTGCCAACATAATGAGTTTGCAATTGAATCAAACACAAAGGATACAATGGTTTTAAATGTTGCAGTTGCAGTTGTGCCTGGCGTTTTATTTGTTCCAAACATTAACACACTAGACATGAAATTACATGTATCCTGGCAAATTAATCAGTAATATACATGGCAAGAGCGTAACAAACAACAAAAATGAATTATTTACATCAACTATTTACATTGTTAAAGCAGAAAGTGCGAAAAGCCAACAAATATAACACATTTAGTAAACAGAACCAAACAGTTGAGTTATACCGGTGGAACGGACATAACTAACACCTGTGTAATTATCCAAAAGTTGTAGTAAGCAGTGTAGGTGCTTCACAAACTGGTAAAAGCTAGTTAACCAAGTAATTGCAATTTTAAATTATTCTTAGTTCAAATTAGGTCAAGGTCAAGGTGAAAGAGAGCAAGCGGTGTTGGTGCTAGACGAAACGGTAAAATCTAGTAAACCACGAAACAGCCCTTTTAATTATTCAAAGTGCAAATTATTTCAAGGTCAAAGTGAGGTTGGGTGATATGGGTGGATAGGGAATGTGCATAAGCAGCAACTGTGTAAGTATCGAAGTATTGTAGTAAGCGGTGTTGGTGCCAGACGAAACAGTAATATCTACTTAACATTGTCACAGACGGACGGAAGATCAATCGCTACAAGCCTTCGCCATCACGATGCGGGGGGCATAACAATGAAACAAGTTCACTTATTATCAAACTTCCTACAATCTGACAACGCTTGAAACATCTGAGCACATCGTCACTACTTTAAGGTCAATCGGCCCTAAGGCTGTGGCCAATTCTACATCAGAGACGACCTCGCCATCAGCTTCCAACGCCTGCTGAAGAAGTTCAGCAGGCACATTCATTGTTTCGGCGGTGTCGAGGAAAAGCTCTGCCTGGCCGTTGGTGACGCCGATGGCTTCTACGCACACTACACACTCCAGTAGAGGAGCCTCAGATTTCTGCAAGTAGAGATACCTAATAAGCAATTATGCCATAAACACGTGTATCAAAGTGTTCCTGCATTCATATTAATATATAACAACAATTCAAAATATTAATTAACAACAATAATTTGCGATATGTAAAGTCCTCACAAAACGATGAATCAAATCAACTGCAGGAGATGCTGAACAGTTCCGTTTAAAGAAAGGCAGTTGCTTTTATTACACATTAACACCAGCTAAGGTATCCTGTTTTTGATAGGCATAATAAATATACTTTCGTTTTTTTTTTTTTTGCGAAGAAAAACATTTGCCAACGCAAATAAAAAGAAACAACAAGCAGATAGTTCAGCAAAAATGACCACCTCTACTTTCGTCTTGGATGTTGTTGAGGGGCAGATGGTGTTTTGGTAGTTATTAAATACTACGTCAGTGATGGTGACATGCTCACCAGGCCTTATTGATATCTCAGCAGCTGAGCGCCAAAGAGTCACCTTAGCTTTTCCACTACGATCCATGATTGTTATCGTCTTAATTCCAACTATTTCCCCCTTCACTGACACATACTTGGCTCATCTTCCTGCACATATAAATACAAACGTGTATAAGTGATAAGTAATGTCATGTACTTCTGGTAACATTAACAATGACCAACTGCCCTTAGCTCTATCAGTATCTGAAGTTGCATATATGGTAAGTACAAGAAACGTGGTAATTCCACCAAAACCAAATTATTCAAACAAAATGCATTACATTCAGTACAATAATACATTTTTTAGTGATGATGACCTTCACTTTGACCCCACCAAACCCTTACGCAATTCCAAGCGAGGTCAACATATAAGGGATCTATGTATGACGCTTCATTGAAATCTCTCATATCGTCGTTGAAGTTATTGAAGGAAAAATCAATTTTTATATTTTTAGCAATAGTGACCATGACATGTAGATATGATCAATCTACAAAATGAGGGCTAAAGTGACTCTGGGTGTAATTTATTTTAAAGACAGTTTTTTTGCATCACTGATTCAATCAAAATAGGGCCTTTGTTTTGCTGATTTTACATGCAATATTCGGCCGCCTCTCTTTGCAAAATATGCTATTTTTTCTCTCTCAAATATCCTTTATAACTCAGTCATTATCATTAATGGTAAAATCTGAATAATGTACTCCAAGTAAATTCATTAAAAGAACTTTTCCAAACAATGCCATCTTATACATTAATCCAGTACTTGAAAGAGATAAACACATATAACATAATATAGTTCACATTTCCTACTCTATATTGAAATTAACATACGTAAACGGCACGATATGACCATAATTTGTTGAGTTGCCGTAAAACCCAAATAAACAAACCAACAGGAATAATATACAGTAGATCTAATTCAAAATTTGGAAGAAAAGTCACCCTAGGAAAATGTATCAATTATTTCGAATCCAGTCATATTTAGCCAATGAAAACGGCTTTACCCACACTGGCGGCCATATTTTGTAACAAATTAAGTTGATTTAAAGAAATATAGAGGGTCACCTAAGACACATTTATGGAAACGTATTAAATATTTTGACTCCAGACAGTGGTTTCTGAAGAGATTTCCAAAGTTTTAAATCGCTTTATAGTAAAAAATGTCCATCACCTAGTGGCCATGTTTTTTGCTAAACATAATAGTTTGAAGGCATTTGTTTAAGGGTCCTCAAGGAACATGAAGGATTTTTTTTGAAATCCTCAGGAATTTCTGAAAAGATTTATCAATGCATTCTATATATAATTAGATATGTAAGGAAAACTGCCCCACCGCCCTGGAGGCCATATTTTAAACGAATAAAAATTAGGAAATACGGTAAGCAGTTTCTGAGCAGATTGTCAGTTTTCTTTAAATTTAAACAGAATCACCCCCTGACAGCCATGTTGGAATTTGTTAAAAGACAATCCCAGTATAATACTCCTGTCAAGTTTGGTTAAAATCTGCAAAGCCATTTGAGAGTTGTTGTTTAATTAACTTGTCGAGGACAACGATGACGGACATTGACTGGCCACAATAATGCCCCCTAAAAACTTTGTGCTCAGAGGTAGACAGTGCATGTTTAGTTCATACGAACGTGTCACATTAAAAACTTGGCGCACAATTTTCAGTATATTAATACAAACAATACTTTTGCAAATTTAATTACATATTAGCTTCATCGGCATTAGTAGAAAATTAAGAATTATTGGAAAATGTAAATGGACATTAATCAACATACACGTAAGTAATATTGGGAAAAAAAATTAGGATGCAAACCTGCGTCACTTTTCCGCTGATAGAAACTCGTTTCGTGACAGGCGAAGCCAATGCAGTGCTGATCTCCACTATTTCTGCTGGGGGTGGATACAGCATACGCTCACCTTCCTGCGCGTGACTATGTGGCACCTGGATTGGTGCTGAAATTAGCACCTTGGAGTTGCGCGTCAAAATGACGACACTTCCATTTTCCTCGCTCCTGTGGATGATGTTTCTTAACACCAAAGTTGTGCCCACCTGTTTGAATTTTTAAATTTGTAAAAGAATAAGCAAAGTGTTAAAGTTAATTAACATATTTCAATAATAAGCATTTTGAAAAAGAGAATTGTTAGTAGTGTAATTGTTATCTACCTAGTTTTTGGAAGATTTTCAATACATGATACAACCAGCCACATTATTGCGGACACTCCAAAATAAAACAAAGGAAAGAAATATAACCAACATACTTCTAATAGCATAAAGGAAATGACATTACCTTCAGTTTCCCAAACTCTGTTTGGTCATAGCAGATCCCTTTGACTATAGCAACACCATCACTGATGGCAAAATTCATCACAGTTTTGTCAATGCCATCATTACCCCTGTAACGTTCTGGTGGTGTTACCGCCACAACGTGAACCTTTAAGGCCATATTAAGGCAGCATTGATACTAGTCATCGGAAATGATAAACATTTACTAACATTGTTATTTGTTATGTAATGTAGAATGTGATGAAAACGTTACCTCTCAAGTTTCCAAGTGAAAATAAGTTTCAAAGCATACCCCAATGAATGCAAGTTAAAAGGCAAAATGGGAGTTCGAACATGCTAAAAAGAGTGGTTTATGGTCCGAATAGTATGACTCCAGTGTAACAAATGCAGCTATACTATAAGCACACAATGTAGTGTAAATGTGATCAATGCATGAACCATAGTCTGCTGTGACACCAGAAGTTTTTTTTTCAAATTTAACGTTTGCTGGAAAGCATCAGATACATTTTTATTTTGATCTGTTTCAAAGTTGAAATCACCCATCAACACAGGCTTGATTTCTGATATGATGTCCTCAATGTCCGTCTTGACACATGCAAGGAAAACGATTATACTCTGAATGCTGTGTTTCTTTAGAGGGCATTACACAAGACCTATAATAAGCCACTGGCCAATGCCCACAAGACAGTACTCTTTGTCAGTCTTAGAAGCAATATGCCGTACATTCGATACATCTTTGACATAGACTGCAATGCCGTGTGAAGACTGTTCACTTTTTATCCAACAAATTCCAAATCATTGCTTCAACAAAACCGATGACGTCATAATGCAACAAATTTGTTTCTTGTCTAAACTTAACAAAATGTGTTTTTTTTCTAATAAACGGCAGTTATGAAGCAAACTTTTGTAAATTGCATTAAATCAAATTAATCAACACATGGTAATACATATGTGATTTGTCTTTCATTTCGCAGTCTGTACATTTCAATCTCAACATCTGGTGAACATGATTTTTTCAAAATATATTTGCCGTCAAGAAGACACCCGACAAGCTACCAACTCTACTAAGACCAACAAAGTTAATGTGGTCGATTTTCCTCGTTCCAAAATTAATCACAGCTTTTTCATAGTGGATCCCTGGGCTTTGTGTATAGTATTTCAAGCTGAAAGATAAATTGGGAATTGGCGTCGTATTATTAGGTAGGTTTTGTAATACTGGTAAGTAAAGCGACGACATGTTTCAAGAATAGGTGTCCATATCAATGGAATATCAAAAATGTACAAAAGTTTGTATCGGTTGCGCTAATTGGAACCGATAGTTGGATCATCAAACAGGACCCAAATAGTGCTGCACCTTGAGGAGTTTTGAATCCGGAAAAATCAAACTTTTTAATGATGCATTCTGCACCATTTATCAGGCCATCTTCTGTATCAACATTAAGACTTATTTCCATAGGCAATCCAATTCCGAGGATACGTTTTTTGGGCAGATTCATTGTTTTACTCGAGTCATCTGGTATTTTGGATCACCTGACACATCATCAACAGCATCAACAATAATGACATTATTGGAAGGCATGTCTGCTATGACAGAAGAATTGTGAACTGACACATCCTCTCTTCTGCAGAACAAATGAGGTACATTTTTGTGGTAATAACTGTCACTCCGTCTGACTACTCTTGATTTTAAAACATTAACATCCTCTTCATTATGCAGGCCTTCTCTTAATCTATTAAGCAGTTCCGCAAATGCAGTATCGTCTTTCTGGCGAATTATCACTTGCAGCTGAAAGAAATCAAATAAATCAACCCAAAAGATTTTGGCCATATTATGAAGTTGAGTCCTAAACTCCTTTGAAAACACCCAATAATCCATGACAGGTTTCAACTGGGAAAGATCGCCCAAAGCAAGTATGCTTATATTTCCATATAAGTGCAAGACGTGTATACAAAATGCAGAATGAATTGTACTTCCTCTTATGTTATGGGCAGCTTTCACAGTTGGAGCACACAGCAAAATTGTTATTTTATCAAGATCTTCACCTCTAAGGCGCTTGAAGTATTTAAGCAACCCTTGTTATATGCATCTTGTTAGCACATTTGTCCCGACACCTGCTCCACCTGACAAAATGTATAAAATGGCGGCATGTTCGATTTTACCTTACTTAGCATGTAATACAAAAAAATTATGTTGTTCCTGATTCAAGTTCCGTATGTTTTCATAATAAATGTCATTATCTACCTCTTTCTGAGGAAGTATTCCAGCGTTTGAGTGTTTGGTAACTGCATTTAGGTCTTCCACTAGATCGTAATATAACGAACCACTATCAAAAACACCTGGATCAAAACAAACAAACTCGCTTGCAGGAGAGGCATGTTCATTTTTATCGATTGCGCCTTGGTGCTGTGCTTCCATGTTAGCAACAAAATACTCAACATAACATTTCTCAAAATGCACTTTATTAGCATTTATTTCTGGTATTTTCTCACTAAAACTTTCCTCATGGTTGTCAAATCCTGCAATCAAGTCCCTCCCATCATCTCTCCAATGAATGAAAAGCATTATTTTTTTACGAAAGTGCTCCTCCCGATCCTGATGTATCGGCGTGATGTGTGTGTAAATACTTTTCTGACATTTCCTTTTTCTTACACATGTGCCACATGGGAACTGTACAATTTTACCTCAAATTTCATCGTCTGAAGGTTCATTGTCATCATCAATTTCATCATATGAAGATTCAATGTCATCGTCTTGGTCATGCACATATTCTGTCTCATAGTTCATCTGCTACCACATTGACAGTTTTCTTATCATTCTGCTTAGGGCAGGGATCATACCAAGAAGCTAATTATGCATAACACATTAACTCCATAGACTTGGGTCGTATTTTGTATCTCTTTATAATAGTATCCATTTCTACATCAACATGCTGTTTAGGAAGACTCTGCAGTTGTGAAAAAGGTTTGATAATAGATGTTCTCTCATTTGCTTGTCTTGAATCAACAAAAATAACCTTCCTTGTACAACGTTTCAGCGGCATTTGTAACAGGTACACAGCCTCTTGAGCTCCAATCTCAAACTCCACATTGGATAAGAACTGATTACCTATTCTTCGTACTTGTTGCCGTATGTCGCTGTCCCATGACTGTGCCTCCGAACAAGCATGAGCAAGCAATTTTGATAGACACCTTTGTCCTTTGGAGATGTTAGACACTATGTATGAAACAGGCAATTGGATCCAGTATATACTGCAAATCCGTATTGGTCATCCAGCACTGTATCAAAATGGTGTTATAATTATTAGTACGTGTCTCGGCAACATATCGTTTCAAGAACACAGTCACTCTTTTCAATGTGGATCTTATTATCTCAATGTAAGTGTTGCAGTCAGTACCTAAAGCAACAATGAACTCGTCAAATTCCATAACTTTGCTTTCTTTATGTGCTTCATTTAAAAATGCTGTAATTGTTGCCACCTCCTGTGAATACTGTGCAGTTGCTAAATACTCATATAGTGGGTACAAAACCAAGGTTTTTGGCATAGGGAACAAAGGAAAGTTAAAACAACATACATCTTTCTCCCTTTTACGGCATGTCTTTGCATGTCGGTGTGTTTGGTAGTTGACTAGTTCTGGAATTATGTTGTCTTTTCTACATGCTACATATTTGTCTATAAACGCAGTGATCAAACTGTCTGGTGATACACCATGCAATGGAGAATATGTGACCAAAAGAAGCATATGAATATGTGGAGAACTTCTTTGCTGGAATTCTACTCGATAGAAAAAGTCTATTGTTTCACCAATGGGCATCGATTTTCTCTTTAGAATGTCTCGTATAAATACTTGAAATTTCATGACAAGTAGCGTGCGCAAGTGACAGGATCATACTTTATAAGAATGCACTTGTCCTGCCAGGTAAGTGAGCTGGTTTCCTGCGAAGAAATATCGTCCTTGTGGACAAGCTTATATAGTGATTTCAGCAATAGTAGCCTTTTTTTTCTGCTGCAGAAAAATAGGCAAACCAAGAAGGAGTACTAAGTTGACGAATCATTGCAAAAATGTCACGTTTAGCTTGCTCCCAGTAGGGTGGCGATCCACGAATTATCATTATGACTTGATATCCATCATTTTGCATGGCAAGCTGATCAACGAATACAGTGTTAAGCAAATTACCTGCAGTAAGTTTATGGTTTTTTGATTTATATTTCCTAACAGCAAGGGAAACTTTATCCTTACTTGTTTGATCTGCAAACGCTTCAACTTAAAAATTATGTTAGGTATACATTGTGCTAATTGTACGTCAACATTCCTTAATACCCACTTGCAAATATCACTGTAATGCAATGGTACGTACTGCTGTGAATTAACAACCCGCGGCTTACCACAAAATATTGATGGGAATGACAGTACCTTAGAATGGAAGTCTTGAAACAAACGGACAGGACTACTATTTTCTCCAGGAGCTATGCAAAGGACCTGGTTAAATTCTCTGAAATCAAATGGCTGTAGGCATGTGTCTAAGTTGCCAACTAATCTGTCATTAAAACTATAATCTTCCGTCCATGAATCTGTGTGCTTGTCGGTAATAATTTTATCGCCAACACCCGCATCTTGCTGTGAAAGGGAATCATCGAGGACAACATTTTCGTGTGGCTGTTGAAGCCAAGTTTCATTTACAACGATTCCTTCATTTCTACAAAGGCTTCTATTTGCAACCAACATTTTTACCGCCTCAAAAACGTTGTTTGGTCTAATATTTTCATAGAAGACATGGTGTTTGTATGACAATGTATGCTTCAGCTTTAACATTATTGTGTCATGTTCACTCAACATTCTAGGAAAGGACTTAATTGTAACAATATTTTATTTTCAATGTCGATAAGTTTTATTTGTATATATACAATATGACAGTATACAAATATCATCAGCAAACATTCTGACATTCAACAGCTTATATAATTCAAGAACGACAATTGAAAATATGGGATAAAAGGACAGGGACAAATTACAAATAGTGAGAAATGCATATAATTAAAATAGGATAGTATATGGATGAATTTTGACATACTCCGTATCACAACGGTACAAACGATATTTAACAAAGACAGGAACTGCTTGAAAAAAAAACATTTTGGGGATTTAGGCAGTATTTCTGAAATATCAGATCATAAAAGAACATAATATACATTTTTAGTTGACCAACATGAACAACAGGCAAAAACAAGACATTTATGTAATTAATGTTAGAGTATAAGATACTGATTTTTTTTTTTTGCAGAGGTGAATGTTAATAACAAACAAAAAAAACGTGCATGGGTGAATAGTTTAGCTTCAAAAACTTCAAACAACGCAACATTCTTAATTACCGGAACAGCAAATAATTGATTTTTATATCTAACAATACTCTCCCTTAATACCGGAAGCAATCACAACATCTAGAAGCAATGGAAAGAGTTGTATTAACGCGAACAATATAAAAAACAAACTATTGTAGTAATTTATTGTTAACAAGCAGATAAAGCCTTTTTTAGGGAGATACAACAGCATTATTCGTATAGGTTGAAAAAGGGGAGATAACTAACATTGGAGTTTATGAGTGAAAAACAAAATTGTAGTAAATAGTGGGAATGCTTTATCTAAACTACACGTCTGATCTAAGAGTAAGATATGATGTTTTATATAGAATATATTTCCATGCTGATTCAAAATTATCGATATAGTTTCCTACAAGTGCTGCATTCTTCTGATGTTCGTATTTCAAGTTTATGTAATTTGTTGCACATTCAATAGAAGGCAGTGATCCAGTCATGTTGCACTGGTAAATGTAACGTTTTAGTATAAACAAACATATTCTTCACTGCATCACTTTTTGGGTCTGCATAACCAAGAATAAAGTTTCTTATGTTTCAGTGCGGGAACATTGTAACTTGAAAAAAATTAACAATATTGCCTCGCAAGTGTAACTGACCACCTCTTGGCATTTCGATTAGCTGCATAAATGGCAGTGGGTGTGATACCAATCTTTCTTCTCGATTTGATAACTCTAATTCTTTTGATTTTACAGGAAACTCCAAACCATTTCGCTTGCAAAAAAGAGGTATTTTCCCTTTGCATATTTACAATAAAGCAACCTTTGCAAATCCACTCAACATTATTAACACTTTTTTCATTCCGTCAGATACGGACGAACTTTTTCTGAGTGACATTCAATTGTGGTTGTTTTTCATGGAATGCCTAAACAATGTTTGAGTGCAACATAAACACACATAATCTGGTCCTTCACTAACGAGATTGTGAAACTCTGAAACAAGATCCACATTTGTACTTTGAACAAATATGTCATCTATGCAACCAGTAAATGACTTCCTTTTCATTGTATCTATCAGACAGGACCGTTCGAGTCTGACACTTGATTTTGATTTCTTTCTTTTTCGAAACCCTTGGTAATTGTCCAAATTTCGCACTGCATTTGTATTTGGCTTGTAGTTAGCAGTTAATAGAAATGAATGCATGTCGAACTGAACAGAGTCACGACTTTGTCTACAAGAAGTTACCAGGTTATGAATATAAGTACACATATTTGTCAAAGAATGTACATCTCCAAAGACAGACGTTCCATTGGGGCAACATATACCATATTTATTTCTACTGTGACTATCGAACACGTAAAATACTTCTTGGTTATAATGGACATCAATATCAAACCCAGAAAAAAAATACTAAAATAACATAACAATTTATTGCACAATGCTGAGCGAATGCTAGTTCTAGTGAACGTATACCAGTAGCTGTACCGTTCACATCCTCATTTAAGCATCCTACTACTCCAGAAAACACACCTTTATGCTGAATATATACATTCTTACCCCTATACAATATTTTGTCTGGTAATATTTGTGGGTCAACAAAACCAGCAACAGCCTGTATAATGTTAAGTACAAGCTGCTTCCATCATGTAGAATGTAATTTAGATCATAACGATCCATGTGCCTTGCAGGCTTCACATTTTAGCAGACACTAAGAACATCATACTACATGGAACACACTGTCTGACTCTTGCTTCACATGGTAGACGTTCATCACTTTGACAGTACTCAGCACATTCTATTAAGGAGTAAGCCATTTCCTAAACATCCGATTCTAAATATGCACTATGTTCAGGATGCGTAATTTAAAGTCTACAGGTCATTTTCATTTTTTCAACAGAGCAGGTTACTATAGGAATGTGAACATAATTGATAACAAAATTTCAATATTGGTTTTACTTATATAATGCTGAGCGTCAGTGTACAATGTAACAGATATCCTGATCAACTCCAACTTTGAATTGTTTGAGTGAGTCATCCATCCACACAGTTTGCGTAGGTAAACAAGCCAGGTTTAAAATCCAAGTATATATGTTCAACTAAAAGGGATTTCAGTGGAATACGTAATAATATAACATATCATGATCAACTCCAAGAATGTCATTTCGAAGCATGTCAACTCCAAGTATATGTTTTGTTTTGTGCAACTTCCAAAGGCTCCACATTCTCATGTTTCTCCAAGTTTGAGTTGTTTGAGTGAAACTTCCACATGTTTAACATCTAAACTCCACATAATTATTCAGCCTGGGTAAAGCAATCATGTTTCATGTCAGTGTTAACCTCCAAGTTAAGTCAGGGCTTCCTGATATTAGCATTTTGTTTAAAACAACTTGAACTTAGTGTCAGCTGAAGGTTTAAAAAAAAACTTTTACATCCTCAAAGAATGCTAAAATTCTTAAATAGCCTTTCAAAGCCAGTGAGCAGGTAGATAATCATGTGTTGCAATGTAGTTGTTAAGAGATAAGTTTTGCAAACATGGGAATTAACCTTTCGACACTTTAGCCATTCAGAAGCTAGGACATAATTGTTGGACAGACATATCTTGTACAAACATTTGATTACTCTCAATGGTGCTTGAGGGACTTTATCCTATGTAGGTATGGTTAAAAATCCCATAGCATGTAGCGTATCGTCAATTATGGATTATTCAATCTATTAAGTAGTAGTTCAACGCTGAAATGGCATTCAGCGATTTTGTCCTACTAATGCCATATTTGAAGCAGATGGAATTAGTTTTAAGCCATAGTGTAATGACGGTTGGGCTGATCCGGGTAAGTACGGACAGTCGGGTAACTTCGGACATATGCGTTAGTAGATCGACTTTTCTGCATGTTTCATGTTACGTTTTGACGTATTAAACATGTGACGTAATGCAATGGTTATTGTAAACAGTGCACCATGCGAACAAGCTATTGATGCTGTCCGAGTGCTTGAGGGATTTATCTTAGGTAGGCATGGCTAACAATCCCATAGCATGTAGCGTATCGTCAATTCCGGATTATTCAATCTATTAAGTAGTAGTTCAACACTGAGGTAGCATTCAGCGATTTTGTCCTACTAATTCCTTATTTGAATCAGATGGCATCAGTTTTAAGCCATAGTGTTATGACAGTTCGGCTGATCCGGGTAAGTACGGACAGTCGGGTAAATTCGGACATATGCGTTAGTAGATCGACTTGTCAACATGTTTTATGTTACTTGTTGACGTATTAGACATGTGACGTAATGCAATGGTTATTGTAAACAGTTCACCATGGGAACAAGCTATTGATGCTGTCAGAGTTTTCCTGAATTTTAGATATTAAATTGTGTCAGCATTTTCCCAATGCAATGTGCAATAGCAAAACCAGTACAGCCTGTAGTTTTCCTACTCAGTCCAAACTTACCCGGATTTGGTAGCTATATGGAATCAAAGACAAAATCCAAGTGTACATGTGCATTTTAAACCTGCTTGTTCTGTTGTCACCAGGGGTGTGA
The DNA here is from genome assembly GCA_027627225.1 of Congeria kusceri. Classification (NCBI taxonomy): domain Eukaryota; kingdom Metazoa; phylum Mollusca; class Bivalvia; order Myida; family Dreissenidae; genus Congeria; species Congeria kusceri. The sequence goes on from JAPFQT010000039.1 coordinate 767,083, forward strand.
TTTTTGAAACACGGGAAGTAAATTGCCCCCTCAAAAGGTTTACCAAAAATAGACCCAGAAAAGCCATAGGAGTTAAAATGGAAGAAGAATCGCACGCCTGGTTCAACTTCAACTTTGCTACTCGTCAAAATCCGCAAGCAGACATTTATTTTACAGCTGTTTTAAAACAAATCACTTCTACTAAATCTCTGTAAGTTCTAAATATTTAACCACCCAACATGAAATAAACACTCAGTCTACCTGCCTGCAAATGCAATGCTTCAGCCTTAGTCTAGCCTTTGTTTAAACTGTATATATGTCCCATACGAATTAAGAGATATCTTTAAGTTTCATTATTTGTTGTTGGCTTTTTATCAACTGACCCCTGACCCTGTTGACCCCCTGACCCTGTTGATGTTCTTTGGTTATATTATTTATCTTTTAATCGTGCTTATTCTATAACACCTATACACAAACCTGATGCATAATACAATAAAACAAATATGATGAACAGAACATAATAAAACAATTTGTACGATCGAATATTCAAAATGGCGTCTTTCTCTCTCAACCGAAGCGAATGTAATGATCCTTTATTTGGCTGTGCGCGGTCACGTGACGTTGTGAACAATGTATCCGTGAGCCGTCGATTTATAAGCATGTGCTTATTTTGTGTGTTTTTTGTGTGAATGTAGTTTAATATTTAGCAATAAACGTTTTGAACATTAAACATTTTTAAAAGAAAACCTAATTTGCATACAGTAGATTGACTTATGTATAAATTACAGAAAACTATTTTCTTTCGGAGTATAGGTTGATGACCACGTGACTGGAATGAACTATTTCATCTAAAAACCGCGAAATTGACCACGTGACTATGAAGTAGAATTTCGCACTACTTTGCATAAATTAATTCTTCCGCGATTTAATAAAAAAAATTGTTATTGCGTAGAATACGGTTTATCAGCTCAATACACTCGAGTCTTCCAATTTGAGTCTTCCAAACATTTCATTTCAACAAAATATATGCATCTGACAAACGTTACCGCTATTTTACACGGTACTTATTACTTTCGCGTACGTGAATCGATATATATAGTAAATTGGTTAAAGATCATAGTTCTTTTAAAGGGTCGAAATGTTGGTGTGGTACATATAGTTGTTCTGCGAACAAATAAAAAGAGGCATTTCATACATATCTCCACATTGAACATGAGATAAATGTAGTTTTGTGTAGCTTTTTATTGTTAAAGCTTGTGTATTGCTGTGTTTGTTAGTTCAATTAGCATGTTCAATTAACGGTGTGTTTAACAGTCTTACGTTAACAAGTACTATATTAAATCTTACACGTTCAATAGTGGTTGGTATAATTTCTTTTCCACTGTCCTAATGGCAAACAATGAAAACATGTATGAATGAGTGCACATTGGGTCCCCTGGTCCCCAGTGAATACTGACAAAAAATATATTTTTTGTTGTTGTTTGTATTTGACAAAAAAAGGGTCGATTGAAGGTACATTGTCAGAAGAAATATTTTCAAGATTGATGTTTTATTTTTAAGAAAGAAATTATCATAGTTCTTATTTATGCTTAGGTAAGACATTATTGTAAACTTCAATAACTGACAGGTAAATCAATATTGTAGGTTAATTAACTGACAGGTAGGCAACTTTTGTAGTCTTCATAAACGGACAGGTAAGACACTATTGTAGTCTTCGTTAACGACCATATAAGACATTATTGTAGTCTTCATTAACGGACAGATAAGACATCATTGTAGTCTTCATTAACGGCCACGTAAGACAGTATTGTAGTTTTCATTAACGGACAGGCAAGACACTAGTGTAGTCTTCATTAGCGGCCTTGTAAGACACAATTGTAGTATTCATCAACGGACAAGTAAGACACTATTTTAGACTTCATTGACGGACAGATAAGACATCATTGTAGTCTTCATAAAAGGCCATGTAAGGCATTATTGTAGTCTTCATTAACGGACAGGTAAGATATCATTGAAGTCTTCATTAACGGCCATGTAAGACAGTATTTTATTTTTTATTAATGGACAGGTAAGACACTATTGTAGACTTCATTAACGAATAGGTAAATTGAAACTGCAGCTGCGTCAGCAGTAGAGAGCTCTTTTTAGCAGCGCGATGTCCTTTATTTATGGCAAGTGACTAATTGCCAAAAACAACACAGCACAACACAAAATCATATAACGAATACAAAACACAAAACTACTCAAAGAAAAGGTTTAAAACATAGTAAGACATATTTCCAACTTGGGGAGCGTATCAATCACGCAAGGAAAACTCTTAGTCCCACTTACAATTGGTTACGTGTAGTGTAAATTCGAGAAAAACTGTTGGACATAGAAAGCGGAAAGGGCTAAACAGGCTGACTGTAGATAATTCAAGGGCCATATCGTTACAGTCGGCGATTTTGGTTGATTATCAAACTTTACCAAGATGTTATACCAACAAAGATTTTCACCACGTTTGTTGAAGATCGGGTAAAAAATGTTGGACTTGGAGAGCGGAAACGGCTAAAGAGTCAAATTTATGATATTAAGTCAAGGGCCATAACTCTTTTGATACACTGTGCTAGGAAAACAAATATTACATCTTTTATGATTGGAGTTAAATATAAACATCAATGTCAACGTACTCAAATAATGACTTTTTTAGACAAAGATTTTCGACAAAGATTCTTAATAAATACCAGCCCTGATCGATAGATTATTACTCACATGGTTGTTTTTATTTCGATTTGATACAGTTAATATTGAACATATATGTGCTATCTTATTTGCCTTTTAACCTTTATGTTACTATATTAGTATATTAATAATTACATACTGGGCATATGAATTGGTAAATTTAGAATAATATGTACTTTAATTTAGAATTATAATAATAGTTTGTTTGGGTAGATAGTTAATATAGTATATTCATTTGATTGTAAGTAGTTTTAACTGTGAATGTTATAATTAAGCTCAATAGATCAATGACTAAATCTTACTACTCACTAAAATAAATTTCACTAGGACCATGCACTCTAATCTGATAATTGACCAAACTTAAGTGTTCAATCACCTGTATCGATTGACAGAAACTTTTCATTCGACACATACACTTCATAGATGCAGTACGGGCCTGTAATTTATTTATAATATTATAATTAGAAAAACAAAATTTACAAATGCCAACGGGGTTGTGTTCTGTATAAAAAAGGTATACAAAACACACCACGATAAAAAAACAACAACATAAAAAGCATTCTTCAACACGGAGTTGAAAGAAGACGAATACTACAAGGAGGACGTTTGCGGAGAGCCTGGCGCTTTCCGCTGCTACCTTGACATCGTCACCCAGTGCCCACGTGGTCGGCGCTAACGAGGGCAGCGCTGACTTTGACATCGATATCCTACACAGAACGAAGCGTTTACCTGGTTACGAATCGGATAGCAAGGGTATATATGCTGATTTTCATCGCGACCACATCTTCGAAAAGCACGTGTCCGAGTACATGCGCAAGCTAACGGAGGAGGAACTATGCTAGAAAGAAGAAGCAGTTATTAAAGTTCACAAAAACGCCATCCACCCCGACAGCATGGAGAAGTACAAGGACAGTCACGCTGGCATCCGGGCTGACCCCAAAGCCAAGACCAAACCCGCCAGAGAGATCACCAGTGTCCAGAGGTGGAATTGACACAATATTTCTCAGGGCCAGAAGGACGACCGCATGCGCCAGAAGAAAGCATTGATATAGGAGCTGGAAGCCGACGTCGACGAGGAGTAGACCGCCGACCCGACCATGTTACTCTCTAGTACCACATTAAAAAGAAAAAGAAACATTTTGGTGCTTAAATCGTATTTTGACAACGACTGTCTTTTGTGTATGTGTATACTATTTGCTGTAAATGTTGGCATTGTACCTGACCTTGTGGTCATTTTTCTGTTTGTTCCTTTACAGCAATTTACCGTCCGATGATACGAAATCGTACAAAACAACTAAAACAGTTGGTGTTTTTGTGTGTAGGGTTCGCTGCATGGACCAAGGGGACCAAGAGGAAACAATCTCGGGGGTTCAGACAAGTAAATAGACCACACGGGACTAGAGAGGTGAAAAATACAACTAATGACGCTTTTTTCGTAACAAACCAACATGTCCGCCATATTGGACGCAACGCGTTCTAGATTCATTTAAACCAGCTTCAAAACGGAAACCACCTTACAGTTTATACTTAGATTTGGCAAAACAAAATCGAAATGAAAGCAAGGTCAAATGATTAATAAATAATTTCTTATTATCAACACATATTGGCGTCCAATTGTTTTACACGAGCACAAATGAATTAAACAAAGATATGGTGAATTTTTTACATAAAATAACATAAACGCTGATGTCTATATAAATATCCTTCTGTGATTTATGCTACAAAATCACCAAAATTTATATATATAAAAATATTATAAGCAGGCAAAATACGTTTCATCCCTGTTAGCTTAATTAAGTAAAACAAAGTAACTCATTTTTTTGAGATTTTGATTGATTCGTCTTCAAGTACATGTAAGATCATAAATGTACAATAGAAGAAGAGCTAGACAAATACATGTACACAAGTAAAACAAAGTCCGGAAAGTGCATTTAACAAATGCATTCAATAATTTTCGAATGTTATCTGAAATATATGTTGTAAAAAAAATCACGCAGGTGTTTTTTGCGACAAATAAAACTGAGGTTTTCATATATATGAATAGCCAACATAATCATGCATATTCTACATAATATTTGTAATATGAAAATAACGGACAACACACTTGAATACAAAAACACATTCTTAATATTATATACGTCTTGTCCCATGGCCTGCCACTATTACATCAATAAAATAAGTTTGCAAATGACAATACTCATGTTAAGTCACCATAGTTCTGTAAAAGGTTAATTAATAAATGTGCAAACAAGTTAGCTCTCTAAAGAAATAATTAAATTCATGTTGTTAAGTGCTTTGGTAGTATGAATCGTCTTCAAGTACGATGATAAGTTTACAAAGCAAGGGATAATAGATAAATACAAATATACAAATAAAACAAACATTTTTTTAATTACATTTAACAAATGCGTTCACTAAATATTTTCAAATGTCAAATGTCAATAAAATAATCAAAATATGAATGCAATTATAACAATATTCCCAATATTTTCTACGCTTATCACAACAGTCTGAACACGTGTTTGCGGCGAATGATTGGTTATAAACACATATTGTGTTTCCGGACAAAATAAACTCAGAAAGCATACACTTAAACCATTCAAATAAATTAGATAATGCATACTCTTTCAAAATAATAACACGTTAAATATTTTGAATATGTTCAATTTGCTCACGAATTACAAATAATACAATGTATACATCAATTGCACTTCCAAACACAGTTCATAAACGTGTTGTGTTTATGCATACGGTTTCATTATTACTCAAGTTCATAGGCAAAATACACAACAAGCAAAAAATATGCAACGGTATTTTATTGTTTCTAGAATTTAAACTTCAGTATTTCAGGGCACGAAAAAATACAAGTTTACCAACGGTTGAGATCAGCAAATATATTCATTAAATGTAATTACAGAGTTGTTTTCCATGATATTCAACAGATCTGTGTAATCGAATCTTGTACACTGCGTATTACGGCTTCTTCCGTAAAAAGTGCATGACGATGATCAGGAATATCTACTATATAATGCTAGGTCTTAAAATACATTGAACAGAAAGGAACGTAGCTGATACTCGTTTTCCTCTATTTCATAATTCTTCATAAAGATGCAAGTATGTTGCTCTTGCGAAAACAATCTTTAATCTTTAATCTTTAATTAATTAAATTGTAATTTAATTGAGTTAACAATCTCTGTAATAACCTTTTAATTTGAATTAAAAATTTTGGAGGTTAACTTGTATTTACAAGTTTGTATTATGTGATTAATTCCGGGCCAATTGTGAGGTTCGGCATGCCTTTAAACCGGTTTAAACCCCCAAATGCTCTGCATTGATTTTTGACCCGAGTTTTAATCATTTGATGATTTGTATTGTGTTATGTATATTGAACTGCGTTTTATGGGCAATTGGTCACTAGACTCAAATAAAGGGCCCAAAAGGTTTCTCTGTAAAAAAAGATTTACCTCATAGCATCGCAATTCAAATTAAACAACAATAAAAGCGACAACTTATTCATAATTTCTCAATCTTTGTATGTAAACCAGAGTAGCAGAATTGCGACTTCCTGAGTCACGATGAAATGAAATAAAATCAAGTATCCACTACATATCTTCATATTAAAAAGATTTAAAGACATAGCAGCATATGGTTAAAGTCAAACAATGCATGGAGATTGGGTGTAAAGAGCCACATTTCATAACTTGGTTTTATATGGTAATACATATATATAATTAATTATTAAACTGAATAAAATATAATATATTGTTGTAAATTTGTAAAATGTATAATATTGCTGCCAAAGTCAAATGCTAAAACATGTCAAATATATAATTGCATACCAGCTATAGTAGTATGAGTTCCGTGTCTCACTGAATCCAAATGTACCTCTTTTAGTATGCTGACTCCGCAACAATACAATAAACAATCCGCATCATTTGTGATGTTATTAATTGGGCTGAAATAAAAGGAATCCAACGTTGTCGAGTTCTGATACGTGCAAAGGCCCTAAAACTGATGCTTCATTATGGGATGACATGTGTTTAGTTGACTTCTTAGAAACATGTTCAAAGTGATGTCGAACCTGCTCAGCTGTCAACACTTACACATAATTCGCGGAAACGACACTGGGTAAATGGCCATCTAGCAACGGATATGCGTTTTGAAAATCCTGAGTACTGGTATTCTTTTTTATCGCTTTATTTAAGGATGTGCAATCTCTCTATTACATATTCCAGTCTGGTAAATACGGCTCAAAATGTGTCCTGTTTAAGTAAGAAAATGTATACAAGTTAAATTGTACATGTACATGTCGATAAACAATAAGAACGTAGAAATGCAAGTTCAAATGTTATTTGCGACTTTCAGTTGCACAATAATTTAATTCCTAGAAACTAGAATATAAGTTGGGTTTCCGGACAACAATGTTGTAAACTCTGCCTTTGATTCATTTACATAGATGTCAAGAGCTGCTATTTAAAATTAATAGATATAAGGAAACCCGCAAACAAAATCAGTGAAACTGATGGATGTTCCCGAAAAATTCGCTTTGTTAGTTAATGGAAATTATTTTGAAAAAACTATTTGCAAAGAAGTAAACTATATAAAATACAAGGAAAGTATTATCTGTAAACATTACCCCAAAACGGCCATATGTTACACTGCCTGAAATAACGCGTTTATGACTCCAACTTAGGTTAGATGTAAGTTTATTCCATGATTAATGATGTTAATTTAGGCCTAAACCTTGATTGTGTTAGTGAGACGCCTTCGAACATGTTTCCTGGGTAGAACAAGTACTTGATGTATTTGTTTAAAGATCATTCGAACGCTCACTGAATAGGGGTAGAACTGATGAACTGATTCAATGAATTATTTGGCCTATTTGTGGTTCCAATACATTTTATGCAATTCGGCGATCATGTTTCTGAATTGAATTGAATATCAGAATTGAATATACAATGTATTACAATGTGTATGTCTGTTGTAAAAGTGAAATACTACATATTTGATATTATCGGAATATCACATTAACTAGTAAGCACATATGATATTATGATACAATTGTAATGATAATAATAATTGTAATGATAATAATAATAATAATAATATAATAATAATAATAATAACAATAGTAATAATAATGATAATAATAATACTAATAACAACAATAATAATAATAATAATTATTATTATAATAACGAGCAGCAACAGCATCATCATAATGCTATCACTTGCACCGGGAATTATGCCAGACAGGAAAATATTTTGTTATAAAATAGATACACACGATTGACATGTTTTGTGTGTGTTTTTTTCTGATAAATTAGTTGAGAATAACGAGTCCATGCGATTGAATTAATGCTGTACGGGCAGTTACAATGTTATAATAATAATTATAAATATAATAATAATAATGATTATTTATGTTCCATAAATTGAAAGACTGCATTTATAATTTTTGGATCAGATGTCACAGAGTAGTGACAATGTAGTATAAATCACAATAAATATTAGGAACGTGTCTTACAAATTTCATAACAAACATAATGTTTTGAGCAAAACAGAAACATTTACAAAACATATCGTCTTACTAAACAGCTATCGCCTCACGGACAAATGGCCAGTTTGACGTCAATGACCTAACTATCACATTTAGTCGCATATTAGCCAAATAAAGTTCCACAAAATAAGCTTAAAATTGTGTTATGTTTTAATGTAATGTATAATGCCATCAACAGTAACTGCAAAAGTATTGCTAATGCCACTGTATTTTTGTATTTTATACTGTGTCCGGACATATGTACTCCAAAAATCATACTGTTCATCGGGCTATACGATTTTAGAAGTTATCTCGACTCTTAAAATATGTTTAAATCTGAAATGAATTGCAGATAAATAGCTGGCAAAACTAATAGAAAACAAGACATGGTCATGTAGGCATGAGAGATGGGTTGGCTATTGAATATAAACAATGTGAATTGAGACCTGTAGGCATGAGAGATGGTTTGGCTATTGAATATATACAATGTGAATTGAGACCTGTAGCCATGAGAGATGGGTTGGCTATTGAATATAAACAATGTGAATTGAGACCTGTAGGCATGAGAGATGGGTTGGCTATTGAATATAAAGAACGTGAATTGAGACCTGTAGGCATGAGGGATGGGTTGGCTATTGAATATAAACAACGTGAATTGAGACCTGTAGGCATGAGAGATGGATTGGCTATTGAATATAAACAGTGTGAATTGAGACCTGTAGGCATGAGAGACGGGTTGGCTATTAAATATAAACAACGTGAATTGAGACCTGTAGGCATGAGAGACGGGTTGGCTATTGAATATAAACAACGTGAATTGAGACCTGTAGGCATGAGATACGGGTTGGCTATTGAATATATACAATGTGAATTGAGACCTGTAGGCATGAGAGACGGGTTGGCTATTGAATATATACAACGTCAATTGAGACCTGTAGGCATGAGAGACGGCTTGGCTATTGAATATAAACAGTGTGAATTGAGACCTGTAGGCATGAGGGACGGGTTGGCTATTGAATATATACAACGTCAATTGAGACATTTAGGCATGAGAGACGGGTTGGCTATTAAATATAAACAATGTGAATTGAGACCTGTAGGCATGAGAGATGGGTTGGCTGATGAATATAAACAATGTGAATTGAAACCTGTAGGCATGAGAGATGGATTGGCTATGCAATATACACAACGTGAATTGAGACCTGTAGGCATGAGAGATGGATTGGCTATTGAATATAAACAACGTGAATTGAGACCTATAGGCATGAGAGATGGGTTGGCTATTGAATATAAACAACGTGAATTGAGACCTGTAGGCATGAGAGATATGTTGGCTATTGAATATAAACAATGTGAATTGAGACCTGTAGGCATGAGAGATGGATTTGCTATTGAATATAAACAACGTGAATTGAGACCTGTAGGCATGAGAGATGGGATTGCTATTGAATATAAACAACGTTAATTGAGACCTGTAGGCATGAGAGACGGGTTGGCTATTGAATATATACAATGTGAATTGAGACATGTAGGCATGAGCGATGGGTTGGCTTTTGAATATAAACAATGTGAATTGATCACTGTAGACATGACGGATTGGTTGGCTTTTTAATATAAACAATGTAAATTGAGACCTCTACATATATATTGAACTATCACTGGGCTTCCTCAGCCTGTGTGGTGACGCATTGTGCAGTTGAAATATGTCTCATTAGGAATTGTGATCCCTTGATTATAATTAACTTCAGCATAGCTTATAAAGAAAGTTAGCGGTTATGCCACATTTCACATATTTAAATTGGAGTATTTTCAAATGACATTAAGCAATAGATAGTCCGTAATATCCGCACTTCTGTACAACCCTCACCTTACATTAGCGAATAACGTGGGCCAACATGAAATACTTTCAGTTGAGATCAGTTTACACACCGCATGACTTGTTTATCAGTTTACAAACCGCATGATATGTCTATCGGATATAGCAGTTGTATTATTCGTGCTTCAATGACAGTTCAATTAAAGTAACTCTGGCATTTGTATTTTCGGTTACAATAAAACTATTAGCGTTTCCCTCCATCTAACAGATTGCATGAAAAGAGTTTGAAATCAACGTATATTCCCTCTAGTGTATGCAAAATAATGCATGTATAAGGCATACATGTACCACTGTATTGTATATTTTAAGCTAGATATAGAATACGGTATTGGCTGTGGCAAGTGGATTGCATTTATATTGTTACGATATTCTTTGAAACCCGACTTCCGGTACTAACTTTTGTAAATCAGTTTATTAGAATACGTGTGCAATACCAGACTTTGCATTTTGTCTTCGATGCTGTTATTCTGCAAGAAACCACCAAAAAATGATACTCGTTAAGATAACGACCTTAATTATTTAATGCCAAGAAACATTAAACAAATCAAAACTGTACGTCCGAAACAAAAGCAAGTCATTAAGCTTCCATAATTGACAAGTAAAATGCACGTGTTACCGCAGGAGGTCCTTGCCATATCTGAAATTACAAACGTTTATTTATTTTAATAAAAGTATCTAAATGTGGGATTGTATATTATATAAGCCAGAATTCATGTTCCAGTGATGTTAAAAGGGTTCATGTCAACAAAAAGTGTTTCCTATTGCAATATAACTGATATTAGATGAAAAAAATGCGCTAAACTAAGATATTAACATTAAATGAAGAATAAATAATATAAAACATAAAAAGGTATTTTGATAGAACAAATCAGCAAAAAAGTTGCTATGTTAATACCCAAATAGGTATCGAACTCACGACTTAGGAGCCGTTTTAAGAAATGACAGTAGACAGCGCTTTAACAAACTGCGCTATTCTACTTTGTATGAAACGAGTTTAAACTACGGTTATACAAACTACTTACAATTTTGACGTCAACATGTAAATATCAAAAGGGCCACGCAAACACGATCAACATTTTAAATAGATGTTTATCTTAGAAAGCGACAACTTTTGTCAAGATTATATATTCCTTATTTGGACCGTTATTATATGTCATTATTTCAGATTTTATTATTTTATTATTTCATACTCAATTTCAGATTAAAAACAATACCCCATTAAAGCCCTTTTTGTTGGCAACGTCCCTCGAAGGTAAGTAAAAGGGCCGGATACATCATTCAAAAAAGTAGCGAGTAAAGTGAATCTGGTAGATTTATGAAAACCGTTGTGAAATAAAACGTACAACATTAGACTACACAAATTCCCTTTTGTACTATTATAAGTAGACAGGTTTCTACTTTTATTATGTTTTTTTAGAATTAAACATTGTACTTTATTTGTTTAAAGTCACTATCATGTTGCTACCATTCGTCAAATTATGTATTCTTAATGAACCTGAGAAAATGGCATTGCTTGAGTTTTGACAAGGATATTAAGATGGAAAATAAATCTTAACTCAAAAGCTAGTTTTATTGAAAATGCTTTAAGCATGGATTTAATGCATATGCATTTAATATCCAATAATATTCTTTAAATTGATATTTACCCTTTTTCTAAGTATTCATGTGTTTGAGTTCAAATATTAAACAACAGCAACATAATTGCCATATTTCCTTTCAGTCCATATTGGCATACCAAAATGGTTATACACACCAGAATATTTAATATTAATACTAGGAGCTAGGAGATATTATGTTTATATATTACATGTGCATATGTTTTGTTAAACCTCGTTTATGACAAGTTGCTTGTACCTTACAATGTATTGGATACTGCTATATTAATTATACTGTTTTCCTTCAAAGACGAATGGTTTATATACTTTTTATTGCATTATATGATTTCAAAATATCAGTGAATACCAGTGAATGATCACGTCATTGTTTGTAGATATATAACAGTCTGCAATAGTTTCTTTGGGGTAGTTTTAAAGTTGTGGAATGACATATAGTATTTTAAATCTAGACATAAATATGGCATCTATGGTGATTACGTTGAAATGCGTCGACATTTAATGCTTTTTCTTTGACTTTATGTGCGTATCATAATAAGAATACACAGAAACGCTCAAAATACGACCACCGGAAAAAAACTTTACGAAACCAAAATTTCGCAAACTTAAGTACCTTTTTCCTTTCAGATATTAATATGTAACATAAAATGTGCGTTTACGTGTTTAATTGTTATCAGTAATTATGATCTTCACATAAAAATTATATATCTTTTATTATGAAATGTATGTGCAAAATTGGCTTCTCGTAGGATGTTTACATTTTCTAAGGTCTTTTTTTTCCTATGGGATTTTCATTGTTCCCATGTGAATTGTTTCCCACATTTTGTATGGGAAAAAATCACATGAAAATTTTAATTTTTTCAAATATGCTTCCAATGCAAGGATACGCATTTTAAGCGTTGTTAAACTGTCTACACTAATTATAGTTTGAAAATTAAGATAAGTACCAAAAAAATCCTACTTTTTCAATGGGAAAAATATCTAGTGAAAATAAGATGTTATTTTGGTGAATAACTATGATACATTTCTTGGTGTCATTAAAACAGTATGCTGTTTTGTAGTTTTTAGTATTGTTTGGTTTTCTTAGTGTTTTTTTTTTCTTTCAGATTTCCCCGTGGATTTTTTTCCCATGTTTGAAAGTGAATTTTTTTACCACTTATACATTTTTTTTTCATTTAGTAAGGAAATGTATATTTGCTTATTGCAATCTACATAATATATTATTGATTAAATTACGCTTTTCAGCGTCTATGTTATCTGAATGGCATTGTTTAAACGCATGAATACTAGAGTAGAACCTATGATTGATAGTCAAATGAGAAAAATTTTCCGCGAACGTTTTGATCACCCCTGGTATATATGCATGTATTTAAATGGACCCGGCATATAAAATAAGAATGTTTATAAAAACTAACGTTAAATGAAAAACGCAAAGAAGACTTTGGTTCATAAAGTAAAACGTTACCACTGATAACATTAAATCAATGGTATTGATTAAGCCCCAGAACGTAGGTTTCAATTTAGATTAATGTCTTTGTTTACATAACCTGTGAGTGTCTTTCTCTTGCGAAATCACTATAGATAAGACAAAAAAGCTAAGTAATGAATTACCTCAGATATGAGCTGTTTCTACGTTTTATATTGCTATGATATTAGCATACTGTTTATCAATTAAATTTAATATGCGTGTTTAACTGTCTCGGTGTATTTTGACAAACCATCTCAATGTGAACGTAAAGCTGCGTCAGAAAAAGACAAACTCTTGTTAGCAAATTATTTCAACTCGAAGTATTGATTCAGAACCGTCGGTGTTTATACAGTTACGTGTCTTGTTCGTCCTAATTGCTTACATAAGCTGTGTATTTCAGTGCGAAATCCCCATAGATAAGCAAAACATTTCAATATTAAAATACCTCTTTATAAATGCGTTTTAAGTTTAGAAAAAGCACGTATAACTGACTGATTTTATTTTGATCAGAAATCTCAATGTAAAACTATATCTGCCTCTCAATTTGAAACATAGTATTTTTAAAATCAAAACGTATTTTGTAAAAACATAATATTATTTCGATAAAACGTAATGACATTACGGCGAGTCAGTACGGCGGGTGCGGGCCGTCAACCAAAAGCGGGTGCTAAGGCATTCGCAACTTCAGCATCATCAATCGGAACACCAGGAGCGTTCGAAAAGCGAGGGGAAAGGGGCGGAAAGGCCCTCTGTCGGGGGACTACGATAAGAATGCATCACAGAATACGCAGGAGTCCCAGCATACGAACACCTGTATTGTCATGGCTATCAAGGACTTACCGATCAAATAGGTTGCCTATCCAAACGCATTGAAAGACTCGAAAGCAGTATTGATTCAAAAATTAAAAATCAAGTGCAAAGTACAATGAACCCCGCATTAGAGACAATAAAGAAGGATTTCAATGACGAAATACAACAGGTTCGTGACGAAATGAGGCAAATGAAGGATACTATCTCCCAGAAACCAGACGCCGCAGAAACAAATCAGGCAATGGATATGGCACCCATGAATAGCTCAGCAAATCATATCGTGATCAGAAACTTAGCCGAAAGCCCCAATGAAAATGTTAAAGAAAAAGTAAACTCCCGACTTAAAGACGTACTGAAAGTAAATGTTAATGTTGAAAACCTCAGTAGAAAAGGAGCAAATCAGATATCGAAAGCGGTGTGATAACAGCCGAATGCAGAAACAGAGAAGACACATCTATAATTATGGAGTAAAAATCGAAATTGTGCCTAAGTAGAGCATTGAGCAATGTGTATATTGTACATGACATGACCAGAAAAGACAGAAATTTCATCATCAACTTAAGAACTCTGGCGCACGTGATATGACAAGACAAAGTCTATGTCCGAGGGAATAAGCTGCAAGTACGTCACCAGACAAACCGGCGAGAAAATAACGCTAGTGATTGGCAGCAATTCACTGACCGCCGAGAAGGGGCAGATAATGCGCGAACACCGGATATAGCAATAGATCACGATCGCGACAATACCGTGACGCAGAAACCGCTACACCTACGCGAGTCGGACATCCTCAGGACACAGATACCGTGACCAAGGCCAAGACCATAACCAGTGCGGCGGCTACCACGTACCACGTCATTGAAATCTCATCGCACGTAATCGCTAGCGCTACGATGAAGACAGTTCACGTGATCACTACGACGCACGTGACTACCGCAGATCGCAGGCGTGCAAGATACAACCGCCGCCGGGACTAGGTTTCGTGCGGGTTTTGGAACATAAACGGTTTCAACAAAGATAAAGGATCAGGTATTTATCAATTGAGATCGAGTATCTTAAAACACTTAAATTTGGATGTAATAAGATTAGCGGAGGCACGTTTACTGTGCCATGATGTATTTAACGTAACCGGCTACACATGGATGGGAAATAAGAGACAAAATACTTATAATAATGCCCATAAGGGAAGTGGGGATGTCGGTGTTTTAATACGTAATGCAATGTATGATCAATTTTAATTGAAAAGTTTAGCTGCGAAACAGAATGTATTTTATGGATTAAAATGACTGAAAACAAAACAGCAGAAGCCCTTGTTATATGCATATACTTATTACGAACAGAAAACTCATCTAGGTCGATAAATGTAAACGAATATTTAGATACCTTAATGTCACAGTTGTATCAGTACAAACCAGCATTGTGAAATGTTTATTGACTTTTTATTAAGTACGAATTTGTGCATCTTAAATAGTGGTATTTTTAATCGGAAAAGACATTACTAGTGTATCTATTCGAGGTTGTTCCGTTATTGACTACTGTTTGGTACCGTATGAGCAACTGAACAGATATAACGCATTTAACGTGATCAGAGCCTAACAAATAATATCGGAAGCTGTTGATATTGATTCTATGGACTGCACTTCAATCCCAGACCATTCTGTTATCACATGGACTATATAATTGAAACGCTGAAGTTGCCCAAAGTCAATTCAATGTCAAGGTAAAGAAACCGCCGTGCAGACTAAAATGACTAAGTACGATTAAACGAATATACCGAGTGAATTTATTATTTCCCCAAATATTATTGTTATGCTGGATGAGAACATAAATATATTAGAATCAAATCAACAAACACAGAAATATTAAGACATGGCGTACAATGATTTTACATGTATTGTGACAAATCAACTGAACACACATCTTAAAACAAATGCTATTGTTCTTTGTGACAGTTAAAGAAACAAGAAGAGACGTTATCGGAAACAGTGGTGGAACACAATTCTAACAAAATTATGGAATAACTTGTGCACAAAATGAAAACGATAGGCTGAAATGTGAGGATGATAATTTTAAGAGGGCGCTTAAATCAATGTATGTTAGTAAACGAACACAATTTGACAAGAGTGTACAGCGACGCAAACGTATATATTGGATCAAAACGCAAGCAAAACTATTAGAATCGTGCAATGATAATAAATAAGGCGAGTTTTGGATATCGATTGGAAAAATAGGCATAGGTTCAGAACGTGTTAAACATAGTCCAATGGAAATAGTACAAGAAGATGGTTCCTTAACAAACGTTGTACACAAAGTATTAGTATGTTCCGAGCAACATAATACCGAAGAGTTGAATCAGGACATCAGGAGATCCCTCATCAAAAAATAAGGCCCCGGGTTATGATGAAATACCAGTAGAAGTTATTCAGTTGGAACCCTGTATTTATTTCTTGCATATGTTATTTTATGTCTGTTTTGAGACAGCCAAAATCCTAAAGTCTTGGAAACTTGGTTTAATAACAACGGTTTTAAAGAACTCGTTGTCAGACAAGAGAGGCCAACTTTCGGGGTATTGCTGTAACGGGATCAATTTACAAAGCGTATAGACAATAAACTTACGAAGTGGGCCGAAGGTAATTATGTTGTTGCCGATGAACAAATCGGTTTCCGGCGTAAACGAAGTACAATATAACAGTACATTGACTGATATTTTTGAATGCCGTAAAAAGAATAAACTTTCAACCTTTGTAGCCTACGTGGACTATTCTAAAGCATATGATCGGATCCCGCGGCGCTTGCTATGGTCAAAACTTGAAAAACACGGTATACAAGGGAAGATACTTCAAGCTATACAGTCTTTGTATGAGAAGGTGAAGTGTGCTGTAAATGTACAGTAAACTCGTACAGGACCGACGGGTTTGATCAAAATATAGGTTTTAAACAAGGCTGTTTGTTGTCCAGTTCTTTGTTTAATTTGTTTCTAAACGACTTTAGCCCGCACCTTAACTAATCAGGAATAGGCGTTCATATTGAGGAAATCACTTACTCTACGCAGATGACTTAGTTCTCATTGCAAAAACTTATAGTGACCTACAAAAACTATTACATATTTGAGGATCGTGGTGTACCATTAATAAAATGTTGATCAAAACAAACAAAAGTAAAGTTATGCATTTCAGAAATGAAGCCAACGTTAAAACTTATTATAAATGTATATGCAATAACAATGAGCTCGAAAGTGTTGATGAATATAGATACCAACGGCTTGTTTTGTCTGAGACATTAGACTACAGCATAACAGCCAAGTATGTCGCCCAGTCGGCGACACGCGCCTTGGGTGTGCTTATGTCCTAGTTTAAAGCAATCGGTTGAATGCCTTATAGCGTCTATACAAAACTATACGACATTATTATTTGGCCAACTATAAGTTATGGGTGGGCAATATGGGGAACCCAGTACTATGCTGCTATCAACGCCGTTCATTACAGGGCATGTCGATTCTACCTCGGAGTGGCAAAATATACGCCTAACGCGGGAATAACTGGATATACGGGTTGCCCCCCCCCCCCCCCCCCATCCCCACACGCACGGCAATGGCAGTCGGTTATCTCACACTGTTTCCGGTTAAATCGTATGGATGTCAGACGTATCAACTAAAAAGTGTTTAAATGGTCGTTCATGCGAAGACACCACACACAGAACTGGTACTGACTGGTTGAACAATATAAACACAGATCAAGCTGTTCGTGTGAACGGAGAACATATATAATTTATTTAAGGATACACATGACACCAAGGCTTATGCTAATAATAATATCATCCCTAGGTCCCATAGAAATGCTTTTGCCAGATTGCGTTGTGGTGAAGCATCACTTAAAATAGAAACTGGGCCATGACAAGGAATTGTACCCAATAAACGATACTGTTTTAATTGTATAAACTAAGTGGAAGACGAATACCATGTAATAATGTCATATAACCTCTTTAACTCTGTTAGACAGAATTTGTTCAAAAGAATGCTTGATTTTTCAGAGTACAGTGATCACTATAAATTCTGTTAACATCTTATCTAATGACGAAATCGTTAAATACAGTGCCAAAGCTTGTAATGATATTTTAGTCACGAGACAAAATACTATGTATAGATAAAGTTTTTATTGTAAATATTCGATACTCGTAGTATTTACTCAGTGTACGTTTCCATGTAAAATAAACAAGGTTTTATTGTAAATATTTGATTATCATAGTTTTTATTAGTGTACGTTTTATGTGAAATCTTAAACACTGCTTTCTTACCATACTATTAACCATAGCATGTGTTGTAAGTTTTATCAACGTATAAATATTGTATCAGATTTATATGTCTCTCTTAACTCAATCTGAGCGGTTTTTACTTTATGATTACCATAGTTTATATATGTATATGAAATATCATGAACGAAAATGAGACGTTAATAAAATATATTTCAGTCTGTCTGTCTGTCTATAAGCAGATTCTAAATTGATAAACAGTTTACATGATTACATGATAGACACTATATTAATGACCACAGTAGTGAAATCTTGCTTTAACGTAAATGTCATGAATAATGCGTGCCAAACTATGTAAGGAAGGCCAGATCATTTACTTTTTAGATTGTTTGACACTTTTTAAATTATTGTCATATTACGAATATGAAATACCAGTATTTTGCTAGTAACAATTAATTATCTCTATTTCCGTAGCGTTCAGATTGTACTGGGTGGTATGTTCATATATAAAAAAGTACCATGTACTATAAAACTGATAATACATGCAAGGTATATTGATACGACGTGTACATGATTGGTTGTTATATTCACATGACAAGACAGTAAAGAGCATTGGTATTTTGATCCGTCAAAATAGTCCATAATATTGATATATTGATCCGTTAAGTAAGGCGCTGATTTAATGTCCAATAGTGATTCACCTCTAAAAGATAAAGGAGTGACTTTAATGTTTGTGTTTAACATCTGAACCTGTCTGTCGTGTCTGATCTATTAAGATATGATCGCTAAGCTGTAATGCATATATATTACTGTCTCGAAAGAAATGTCAACATTTACGGGTTTTATTTTCCGTTATTGACAATATACAGATGGTTCTATGATAGAACACGCAACAAACACTGGTATTAAAAACAAAAACAAATGAGTAGTTAAGTGTGAGAGTATGTTTTTCATCAGAGATAAGTCATTTTATGGCTCTCTCTCTCTTCTGCATGTATCTTTAGTGCCAGAAAATAATCACGTCATCTTTATCGATCTAGAGATAACGATGTGTTCTTTGGGATTATATGTTAATGACTCAATCCCAGTTAACCTGGACAATTGGCATATCCAAAACACAATTTTTTTTATCTCACTAAAATGATATGGTATGGGATTTATTTTGTCATGACAGGTATTGGAAACCCAATTTCAAAACTTCACCACTTAAGATTTCACATTTTTTCAAAAACAGCATCGCTTGTTGAACCTTGAATAAAAAAGCAGCCGTATTAATTAGTAAGGGTCTACAAGTTAATATGCTCAAAGGATGGACGTAATTGAACTAATTGTTAAACAAAACATATTTTAAATCAAAATTAGGACATACCTGCAATAGAAAAACATGGTTTAGCTATCAATTCTTAAGCAATGTAGCAATAAAATAAAATCAAACAAACAGAAAAACAAAAAGATTTTTTATTTTTTCAAAAACGGTAATTTCCGTTTCAAATTAAAGAAGCCACGAACAGTTCAAACGAGTGTAACAGTTTCAATTAACAATATTGAACTATTAAATAAAAAAAGATTTACAAAATACCAATGAAAGTCATAAATAAGAGAAGCGGTTTTACAAAATGTAAATGTCCCGTAAATGACAACGTCATGTCCCGTATGTTACAAACTATCATAGTAATTATCTGTACTCGCATCAGTACTAAAACTCACAATAAAACATGGCTAAAACACATTTCTCTAAAGAATAAAACTGCGATCATTGTCTTTTGAACGTTAGTTTTAATTGACCAAAACTAGTTTATATAATATCGTTGCCTTGACGATTATGATATTAAAAGAAAATACAAATCTATATCGTTATTCTCTGGAATGTATTTCCTTGAAATACAAGATATATTTAATCAATTTTTATGTGTTAAAGCTTTTTATGAAACACACTATTTTGAACACTAAAACTATACGTCACAAATAAATTCGTGACGCACTGTCCCGTAAGTTATACTTGTATAACACTCTTATCATACGTCAGTTATTTCGAAATCATCTGAAGTATTTCGTCATCGAACGTAAACATTCGTCCTGATTTGCTTGTTGGGACTGGATGTTCGATCAATCGAACGATATCAGCTGTCTTCACCCAGACTTTATCTTCGGCTACTGACCATTTGTATGTCCCCTTGCTTTTTCCGCACTCAGTCATAAACGAAATGTGTGTTGTTTTGTCTTCATCGCAGACCTCAATTACCTTTCCGATGTAGCACTTTGTATCATACATGGCAACAACAAGTTGATTTAAACCAATTTCCTTGTGACTGCTGCCCTTTCTATCTTCAGATAACTGATCAGTTGCTGTACTTTCTGTTGCCACATTCTCGGCTGTTGCTGTTACTGTTTCATTGGCTTGATCTTCCATCGTTTCAGATTCATTAGAATTTCGACCGTGTTTGTTTTGTCTGCTTTGCGTACTACGTACTATAGCACCTATCGATGTGCATTCTTTTGCTTCACTGTTGGTGTTAACTATTTCACATACCTGATCTTCGATCCTTTCCGATCCATTGAATTTTCTACCTTCTTGTGGTTTGTCTCCTTTGACATCAAGTGTGCGCTCTTCCCATAAACACGCCGACTTAAGATTGAAGGATCCATTGAAGCAATCATTGCACGCACAGGAAGTATTTCTTACTGCTATCTTTCCATCTTCAGCCCCCACAACTGCATGTACTTTCATAGATCCTTTTACTGGTTTTATTTGGCTGTTTCGTTTGTCAACATTTATTTTAGTTATGTTGTAATCCTCTTCTGATACAAGTTCATAGCGAATTCCTTGTTGGTTCTGTGTTGCCCATGAATAAAAATCTGTAGCGTCTTGTATCAGAGCTTTCCCCTGTTTCACTGCATTGTCGGCATTTCGTTTTGTTGTCCCCCCAATTCCATCACAGGGGCCTTTTCCGTGGCCACTTTCAAAGTAATGCCACGATGCGTGTATTCCGTATTCAACAGGAAATCTGCTCACTAGGTCGAATATGGTCTTGTTCCTGTATTGAGATGATGGCGAGTCTGTCCAAAAATGAACAGCCTTCAGGTTTGGAAGAAGTGTCTTAACTATTTTCATCAGACTGTTTATGATGCATATCACCATTGTAGCATTGTGATTTAGAACTTCGGATACATGTACATAGCTTACATGTTTTAATTCTTCAGACTCCCCTCGGTAGTAAATAACGGCGGGATGAAGTGTAACCATGCTACTGTTCCAATACGCTGATTGGATTTCTTCAAGAGTATTGCAACTATAGTTTTCTGAAAAATCCATCTGGATTAATACCTGCTCCTTTGGTAGATTTTCTTTCATTTTACTGACTGCGCTGTACTGACTCTTAACTCTCTGTATATGGCCCTCAAACTCTTGAAAGGTTTCCAACATCATTTTAACAAACACAACTTTGGGTTTCTGAACTTCAACTACACGTTGTTTCTCTTTGCCATTCGGAAGCTTCACTCTTTTCCATTGTTGAAACTTAACGTCTTCGCCTTCGTTTGGTATCTTTTCAAGCATCTCATTCAATGAGGCTCTACTGACTTTGTACATTTCTACAAACTTATCTGGATTTGTACAGCTTGTAACATTCAAGCATTTCAGTGATCTCAGTAAGAAGCAGAAGTTCTGGTGTTTAGAACAAAGACAAACACTTCGAGACGTGAAATTCACTAAGCTTATGTACTTAGGCCGTGCTTTATGGAATGTAGTTCTGGAAACCTTGATATCCGATTCTGCATTGAACTTTAAGTGCAAGTTGTACATGTAATCATTTAGCACTCTCTTTTGTATCTTCCCGCTGTCACCCTTTACTGCATCAGATTTCCCCGGTAGTTGTCTTGAATTGTCATCACGTTCTAGGAATCCAACTATCTTGTCGTTCACTCGCTTCCTAATGTCATCAAGTCTCTTCCTCTTTACATGTACCACATTCTTGTTCGAAACTGTTTTCCTTCTGTTAAGGGTAGTGACCTTTTCTAGTGTGCTTTTTAATCTATACTTCTTAATTACCTTTCCTGAAGCAACTCTATGAACAATCTGTGCTTTTTCAGAATTTCCTTCTTGAGCATTCTTAGCGGTCTTTATTTCTTCTGACAAACATTCACCCAGTATAAGCTTCTTTCGAACTTCAGGAACATCTTTCGGGTTAATTCCAGACCGTTTCAAGAGAGTGTCACTTTTGCTTTTGGGGGTGTTTGCAATGCCCACTCTATTTTCACACCGTTGAAGTCGTTTCTGGGCATTTTTGAGCTTTTTCTTCAACTCTTCAGTCTTATTCTGTAGAGTCTCTATGGTTCTATAAGACCTTGCTAAGGCTCTTGATGCTCTCTTTCTGCCACGTTCAGACGCTCTGCTCCTATTCACAAATGGCATTTTCACAGTCATCAATGCATCAGATGAACTTAAAACAGCATTGTCACTTGTCGATGGCTGTTCAGTATCATTGGATGAAGGATTTACATTATCAATACTTGCCTCCTGCTCTTGGTTCTGCCGTTTTCGCTTATTTCTGAATTTGGCCTGTCTTATTTTGTTGAGTTCTCTCTTCCTTTGTTGAGTTTCATCGTCCAAATCGGATATAGGAACAAAGTATTCCCTCACTCGTTCTCTTTCAGCCTTCAGCCATCTGTCTCCGAGCTGTTCTTTCTTTCTCTGTCGATATTCGCGCATGCGCTGTGACTTTGATTTCGCCATGCTGCATAATATGTTATGTGTGTATTAAAACAAAGCAAACCTGCTTAATTAATGGTTAATTAAAAGTAATCGTTTGTGAAAATCTGTGTTAACAACTTTGTTTCTTTCAATAACATACGGGACGAAACCGCATAACATACGGGACGGATATTAGAATGGTGTCTCTATAACTATACTTGTCTTTAATGCTTTGCTGATTTACAGGTTGCGTTTAATATATCATTGATAAAAATATTTCATCAACATTATAATATTATGCTTTTTTCATGGAGACATATTTGCAATCAAAATATTTTATATATGCAACTCAGAATATTTAGTAAACAGGCCAAACACTTTAGAGCGTATTATTCTTGTGTTAACGTACATATAAGTGTTTGTTGCTTCAATTCAGTGAAATAAACCCCCTGTTCACAAATAACGTATAATTAAAGCGTATCTAATTTATTAATTTGCTCATTCTTCGCAAATGAATCTTGCAAGTTTATAATATAACATACGGGACATTTTCGAATAACATACGGGACATGCCTTTATGACTAAAGCATTTAATTTTGCGAAACAAGAAAAAGCATTTAAAATACTCCTTTTTAAATGCATTATAAACCTGCTTAAAAAAAACACATAAATTACGCACAAACATATAATAAACCAACCGATGCTTACCTTTCTGATGATCAGTATTTAATTTTATTTTGCCCACATGGTTATACGTTGAAAATATTACTTCAATGGCGGGCTTTAACTTTTATTTTCATCCGGGTAAGTTGCCAGAGATGAATTTAACCTAAAGTGATAATTTATAGGAAACAAAATAACCGATTGTGCTCATTTCTAACATCTACATGCCCCGTACGTTATGTCTCGTACGTTACGACCAATGTTTTCTTCCGGCTTCATTCTGTTTCGGAAATTTACGCTATCCTACTTCAGTAAAATTTCTTCATTTAATGGTTTTTATAATTAACTGGAAATGTTCTGAAAGCAAATGTTTGCTTCTATACGCGATATTTAGTCTTCAAAACCACAACTAGAAAACGTCCCGTACGTTACCGGGTTAAAATTACGCCTCGATTTCCTATTTTGACATATGTCATTTATTAGTTTCATCTGAATGGCTTTAATAAAATGTTTTTTTAACAACTTGTGTAAATAGGACGGATAGATTTCATGAATATTTTCGTACCCTGAGTAAGTTTAAACTAAATATTTTGGTTATAAAACATTTGTCCCGTAAATTTATTGAAATTGGCGACATGTTATATCCAAAGCAAAAATGTTGCAGACAATCGTTTTATACTCGGAAACTTATACTGAAATGTATCACGGTGATTACTTATATTGTTATAACGATCTGAAGATGACCCATGAATGTGTTTATGAGATCTAACAACTCGTTTTATTTATTTATTCGGTTCCGGCGACACCCAGTTTTTGATATGCCTGCCATCATACAACACAATTTTCACATCCATTACGGTTAGAGGGCAAAAAATAGTGCTTGAAAATAATGAAAATTGCATCACTTTACAATAATACGATTATTTTATTGTCATAGAACAATGCAGTTTTCTACCGCCGTTCATCAAATTCCGGCGACACGAATTGTCCAGGGTAACTGGGATTGAGTCTAATACTCGTTATTTTCTTGTCACTTTTTTAAATTGAATAATATACGATTTGGTTTGAAATTACGTGCAGTAACTGTCGTGTGCAGCTGTAGACAAAATGTAAATTTAAGGAATAAACTAAACACCAACCTCGTCCCCAGAAAAAAAAAATATATATGAATTTAAAAAATGCCTCACAATACGATCATTGTCTCGTACTGTTTTACACATTTCCATATTACATGTCGTTATAATATAAACACGACATATCTTTAATATATTCGTCGCCTTTGGTCATTATTTGTAAAGAATGTAAATTGGTTGCCCTTTATAAGTATTTAAACAAATACTTCTGTATGTTAGGTGATTCTTTTAACGATCCGTCTCATGACTGAGTATTTCTAAGAAAAAAGCATGCAAATAAAATTTATTATTTTTAATAACCTATTGACCATACGATTTATCTGTAGCTAAATGTGAATTACATAAAGTAACAAATTATAGCGTTTTATTTTATTCCCAGTTTAACAAAAGTTGAACAGTATTTAAAGCATACATTACTGTTTATTGTAACATTTGTGTACAGAAAACAGCCCATTATCGCTCATCTAATGTTTTTAGCCAAAGTGCCTCGCCACAGCAGAACAAATTATGAAACTCACACGCCGATCTTTAGCTTTTGAGTCATTGTACGCAACAGATGGCTGACATGTTAAACGTAAAACAAAAGAGGCAGTAGTTTATATTTCAGTCTCAAACACCTATACGTAGCTTACAACTGGCGGACATTTCTTTACCTTGGATAAATCATATCGCCACAACACTAAAATTGAAAGTAAACAGATGCAAACATACCTGTGGCATCAATAATACATTCTGTTATTTCAGCCAATTTATCCAAAAGCACGAAACATTACAAAAACTTTAGCATTCGAAGCGATTTCTAGTAACATTACAATTCATAGGCTGAAAGTTTAATAGACCCGGGAGAATATTTTATACTTTTTAACACAATATATAAAGAATCTTAATGCTTTATGTTGAAATACACATTTTAACTCCACAAGAAAATATGTTATAAACTGGTAGAGAATACAAATGCCGAACGAAACAAATATAAATGATAATGAAAAACGTATGTATTAAACAGGTCAATAAATGGCGGCTTGGCGGCAGGGCTCGATAATAGCCCCTACAAGTCGAAACTGGCACCAGTGCTACAGCCCAATATCGTTTTGCCGGGGCTATTATCGAACCCTGTCCCCGCGACGCTATTTATTGACATCTCATTAATAAATAATGTAATTAGATTTATTTATTCGGGACCAGTGTCATACTTGTATTCTACTATTCGATAAGCCAATTTACAATATCAAAATTTTGGTTACATAGCAACGCCTAGAAGAATGAAACAAAATATATACAACATGGACATGTTCAATAGATGTATTGTCGTCAAATTTGTGAACTTTATATTCATTATCGTTGTACTGATCTGGTGTAATTTATACTATTAGTTGAGAGTTGTATTGTCACATAAAACAAAATCATAACACAAAATTACTTGATTTAGAACATTGGCAGGTGGGTATCATTATAGTGTATTTAATGCTCATATTAGATATGCAAACTGTTAACTTTAATAAGTTCTAAAAACGATAAATAAAGTAAAATTCAAAATTTAATATCAAGCAGTTGTGTCCCGTTATAGGCCGCACAACGGCGTTTTCACAACACTTTGCGGTATTTTACTCCTGTGTGTTGGCGCCCTGCCGTGGTCACAGTGTGGACACAGGCGACCATTAACACCTGAGATCAAAACACCGATGCAGAGGTAGAGATAATTTTAAACACTGTACTCAGCTATTACGCAGTCAGCTTAGAAGCAAAGAAAGGGATTAAATCATCAAGGGCTTTAATGGTGGACCAATACATAGCGCGAATACACCATGGAGTGTAAGACATTACTTCATCTAGGCCTTTAATGCCATATACGCCTGACATATCCTTGAAAACATCGTCAATGCCACGGCAAAGGCCAGCATTTGTTGATGGTTAGTTTCTCGGGCTTACCTACTTGATGTCTTTCAAAATACCAAAAAATGATACAAACCCGATAGTGTAACAATAATAAACCTGATAGAAAATTGTATATGTTCACGTTTGACGTAGCCCTAATATGCATGTTCTTTATCTGCATGTTTATAAAACAAAGGTTGCATTGAATTATCATTGTTTTTTCGCAAAATAATGTGTTGATTATAGTAATATATTTTGTATTTCCGCCTCATACTCGACAGTTTTGAAAACAAAATGTCATAAAAACATGAATTAAAAAAACCTGGACTTCCTGATCTACTTTGACACGCGATATTAATGGCCTTCATATAAAAACTATCAAATAAGATATAAGGTTATCAAATCTGGCTTGTGGAATTAATAAAACCTTGCTTTGTGTTTGCTTAAGCTGACACGAGAGATTACTCTGCAATATTGAATAATAACAACGACATTCAGTGTGGGAACAAATAGTTGTTTCTAATATGAGCGTAGGCGTCTCTGAAATGTACAAACAAGCTGTATTTGATGCAGTTATCGAATTAATACTTATTGAATTGGAACAAAATTGGAATTTTAATCATTGTTAGGGTTGTAAAATCTTGAAAATGTTGCATTTTACACGTTTTCGTTAAAGAAAGTGCGTTTACAATTAATCTGGAATTGATTCGCCTCGGTGGGAACCTTTTATATAAATGCGTTATATAGAAAAAATACATATTTTTAGTTGTCTTCTTCCATAAAATATTTATACGTTCTGCACGTTTTGCACTTTTTGTATTGCATAACAAACGTCTCAACGTATAGAAGAATATACGGATTATGTTGTCAAGCGTCGAAATCACGTGGTATTTAAATGAAAAAAAAGAGTCTGGTACTCGGTTTGCACGGTTTGAATTTTTCTGTGTTGATCATACGCGTGTCTTAATACCAAACACCTGTGTGTTGATCATAAGTATGGCTGGTTCCACTAAAGCCTGAAAAGTTATGATAAGCATGTCTGACTACACTGACTACTAAAGCCTGTGTTGATCTTTAGCATGTCTTGCTAATTTAAAGCCTTGTAGTGATCATCATCATGTCTGGTTACTTAAAAAACTTGTAGTGGTCATTAGCATGTCTGGTTAACTTAAAGCCTTTTAGTGATCATAAACATGTCTGGTTACTTAAAAGCCTTTGTGGTGATCATACGTATGTCTGGTTACTTTAACGCCTTTGTATTGATCATATGCATGCCTGGTTAGTTAAAAGCCTGTGTTGTGACACTTAGTATGTTATTCAAATTTAGAGTGGTTTTGTTGATCATAAGCATGTATAATTACCATTTAGCCTAAGTGAGGCTCATACAAATATCTGACGATTTTAAAGCATGTGTGATAATCAAAACTATTTCATGCGAATC
Source organism: Congeria kusceri (assembly GCA_027627225.1). Lineage (NCBI taxonomy): Eukaryota > Metazoa > Mollusca > Bivalvia > Myida > Dreissenidae > Congeria > Congeria kusceri. Next base: position 795,136 of record JAPFQT010000039.1, read on the forward strand.
CAGAGTATTTGTGATGCTCAAAAGTATGTCTGGTTACTTTAAAGCCTTTGTTGCGATCATAAGCATGTCTTGTTACTTTAAAGCATGTCTGCTGATCATAAGCAAGTTTAACTAAACTGTGTGGTAGCCATAAACATGTCAGACAACATTAAAGCCTGTATGGTGACCACAATCATGTCTGACTACACTAAAGGCTGCGTGGTGACTTTAATAATGTCTGACTACACTAAAGCCTGTATGGTGACCGTAAGCATATCTGACTGCAATAAATACTGTGTGGTGATCATAAGCATGTCTGACTACACTGCAGCCTATGTGTTATCATAAGCATGGATGACAACACTAAAGCCTGTATGGTGAAAGAAAGTCTGACTACACTAAAGGCTGTGAGGTGACCATAATCATGTCTGACTACACTAAAGCCTGTGTGGTGATCATAGGCATGTCTGACTACACTAAAGCCTGTGTGGTGATCATAAGCATGTCTGACTACACTAAAGCCTGTGTGGTGACCAGAAGCATGAATGACAAAACTAAAGCATCTTTGGTGACCATAAGCATGTTGGACTACACTAAGGCATGTTCTGTGATTAGAAGCATGTCTGACTACACTAAAGCCAGTATGTTGATCATAAGTATCTCTGATACACTTCAGCCTCCATGGTGATCAAATACATGACTGACTACATATAAGCATGTATTTTTATCATAATCAAGTCTGGCTACATTAAAGCCTGTGTGATGATCATAAGCATGTTTGACTACACTACAGCATGTGTGGTGATCATAAGCATGACTGATTACATTAAAGGCTGTCTGGTGATAATAAGCATGTCTGACTGCACTAAACACTGTATGGCGATCATAAACATGCCTGACTACACTTCAGCTTACTTGGTGATCATAAGCATGACTGACTTCATTAAAGCCTGTGTGGTGATAATAAGAAAAGACTGATTACACTTAAGCCTGAATTGTGATAATAAACATGTCTGACTACACTACAGCCTGTACAGTGATCATAAGCATGACTGATACAACTAAAGCTTCTATTGCGACTATTAGCACGACTGGCTACACCAAGGCATGTGCTGTGATTATAAGCATGTCTGAATACACTACAGACGCTGTGGTGACCATAATCATGTCTGACTACTATAAAGACTGTGTGGTGATTATAAGCATGTCCGAATACACTAAAGCGTGTTTGGTGATAATATGCATGTCTGACTACTCTGAAGATTATGTGGTGATCATAAGCATGTCTGACTACACTAAAGCCTTGTGGTGACCATAAGCATGTCTGACTACACTAAAGCCTGTCTGGTGACCATAAGCATGTCTGATACTATAAAGCCTGTGTGGTGACCATAAGCATGTCTGACTACACTAAAGCCTGTGTGGTGACCATAAGCATGTCTGATACTATAAAGCCAGTGTGGTGACCATAAGCATGTCTGACTACTATAAAGACTGTGTGGTGACCATACGCATGTCTGACTACTATAAAGCCTGTGTGGTGATCATAAGCATGTCTAACTACTATAAAGCATGTGTGGTGACCATAAGCATGTCTGACTACTATAAAGCCTGTATGGTGACCGTAAGCATGTCTGATTACTATAAAGCCTGTGTGGTGATCATACGCATGTCTGACTACTATAAAGCCTGTGAGGTGATCATAAGCATGTCTGACTACACTAAAGCCTGTGTTGTGATCACGCATGTCTGACTACTATAAAGCCTGTGTGGTGACCATACATATGTCTGACAACTATAAAGCCTGTGTGGTGACCATACGCATATCTGACTACTATAAAGCCTCTGTGGTGACCATAAATATGTCTGACAACTATAAAGCCTGTGTGGTGACCATAAACATGTCTGACTACTATAAAGCCTGTGTGGTGACCATAAACATGTCTGACTACAATAAAGACTGTGTGGTGACCATACGCATGTCTGACTACTATAAAGCCTCTATGGTGACCATACGCAAGTCTGACTACTATAAAGCCTGGGTGGTGATCATAAGAATGAATGACTAATATAAAGCCTGTGTGGTGATCATACGCATGTCTGAATACACTAAAGCCTGTGTGGTGACCATAAGCATGTCTGACTACTATAAAGCCTGTGTGGTGATCATTCGCATGTCTGAATACACTAAAGCCTGTGTGGTGACCATAAGCAAGTCAGAATACACTAAAGCCTATGTGGTGACCATACGCATGTCTGACTACTATAAAGCCTGTTTGGTGATCAAACGCATGTCTGACTACTATAAAGCCTGTGTGGTGATCATAAGCATGTCTGACTACAACAAAGCCTGTGTGGTAATCAAAAGCATGTCATGACTACTATAATGCCTGTGTAGTGACCATAAGCATGTCCGACTACTATAAAGCCTGTGTGGTGATCATACGCATGTCTAACTATTATAAAGCCTGTGTGGTGATCATAAGCATGTCTGAATACACTAAAGCCTTGTAGTGACCATAAGCATGTCTGACTACTATAAAGACTGTGTGGTGATCATAAGCATGTCTGATTACTATACAGCCTCTGTGGTGATCATAAGCATGTCTGACTACTATAAAGCTTGTGTGGTGATCATAAGCATGTCTGACTACACTAAAGCCTGTGTGGTGATCACACGCATGTCTGACTACTATAAAGCCTGTGTGGTGACCATAAGCATGTCTGACTACTATAAAGCCTTGTGGTGACAATAAGCATGTCTGACTACACTAAAGCCTGTGTAGTGATCATACGCATGTATGACTACACTAAAGCCTGTGTGGTGATCATACGCATGTCTGACTTCTATAAAGCCTGTGTGGTGATCATACGCATGTCTGACTACACTAAAGCCAGTGTGGTGTCCATAAGCATGTCTGACTACACTAAAGCCTGTGTGGTGATCATACGCATGTCTGACTACACTAAAGCCTGTGTGGTGATCATACGCATGTCTGACTACTATAAAGCCTCTGTGGTGATCATACGCATGTCTGACTACACTAAAGCCTGTGTGGTGGTCGTACGCATGTCTGACTACACTAAAACCTATGTGGTGATCATACGCATGTCTGACTACTATAAAGCCTGTGTGGTGATCATACGCATGTCTGACTACACTAAAGACTGTGTGGTGGCCATGCGCATGTCTGACTACCCTAAAGCCTGTGTGGTGATCATACTCATGTCTGAATACACTAAAGCCTGTATGGAGATCATACGCATGTCTGACTACACTAAAGCCTGTGTGGTGATCATACGCATGTCTGACTACTATAAAGCCTGTGTGGTGATCATACGCATGTCTGACTGCTATAAAGCCTGTGTGGTGATCATAAGCATGCCTGACTACACTAAATCCTGTGCGATGATCATGAGCATATCTTACTACACTAAAGCCTGTTTGGTTATCATAAGCATGTCAGAATACACTAAATCCTTTGTGGCGATCGTAAGCATGTCTGACTGCTATAAAGCCTGTGTGGTGATTATAAGCATGTCTAACTACTATAAAGCCGGAGTGAAGACCATAAGCATGTTTGACAACTATAAAGTCTGAGTGGTGATTATACGCATGTCTGAATACTATAAAGCCTGTGTGGTGATCATACGCATGTCTGACTACTATAAGGCCTGTGTGGTGATCATACGCATGTCTGAATTCACTAAAGCCTGTGAGGTGACCATAATCATGTCTGACTACACTACAGTCTGTGTGGTGACCATAAGCATGTCTGACTACAATAAAGCCCCTGTGGTGATCATACGCATGTCGACTACTATAAGGCCTCTGTGGTGATCATAAGCATGTCTGACTACTATAAAGCCTCTGTGGTGATTATACCCATATCTGACTACTATAAAGCCTGTGTGGTGACCATCAGCATGTCTGACTACTACAAAGCCTGTGTGGTGATCATGCGCATGTCTGACCACTATAAAGCCTGTGTGGTGATCATAAGCATGTCTGACAACTATAAAGCCTGTTTGGTGATCATACGCATGTCTGACAACTCTAAAGCCTGTGTGGTCATCATAAGCATGTCTGACTACAGTAAAGCCTGTGTGGAGATCATACGCATGTCTGACTAGATTAAAGACTGTGTGGTGACCATAAGCATATCTGACTACTATAAAGCCTCTGTGCTGATCATACGCATGTCTGACTGCTATAAAGCCTGTGTGGTGATCATAAGCATGTCTGACTACACTAAAGCCTGTGTGGTGATTATAAGCATGTCTTAATACACTAAAGTCTTCTGGTGACCATAAGCATGTCTGACTACTATAAAGCCTGTTTGGTGATCAAACGCATGTCTGACTACACTAAAGCCTGTGTGGTGATCATACGCATGTCTAACTACACTAAAGCCTGTGTGGTGGCCATAAGAATGTCTGACAACACTAAAGCCTGTGTGGTGATCATAAACATGTCTGACTACACTAAAGCCTGTGTGGTGATCATACGCATGTCTGACTACTATAAAGCCTGTGTGGTGATCATACGCATGTCTGACTATTACAAAGCCTGTGTGGTGATCATACCCATGTCTGACTACACAAAATCCTGTGCGATGAACAAAAGCATATCTGACTACACTAAATCCTGTGTGGTGATCATAAGAATGTCTGAATACACTAAAGCCTGTGTGGTGAACATAAGCATGTCTGATTACTATAAAGCCTGTGTGGTGATCATAAGCATGTCTAACAAGTATAAAGACTGTTTGGTGACCATAAGCATGTCTGACTACTATAAAGCCTGTGTGGTGATCATACGCATGTCTGACTACTATAAAGCCTGTGTGGTGATCATAGGCATATCAGACTACTATAAAGACTGTGTGGTGATCATACGCATGTCTGACTACACTAAAGCCTGTGTGGTGACCATAATCATGTATTACTACACTAAAGCCTGTGTGGTGACCATACGCATGTCTGACAACTCTAAAGCCTCCGTGGTGATCATACGCATGTCTGACAACTATAAAGCCTCAGTGGTGATCATAGGCATGTCTGAATACTATAAAGCCTCTGTGGTGATCATAAGCATATCTGACAACTATAACGCCTCTCTGGTGATCATACGCGTGTCTGACTACTATAAAGCCTGTGCGGTGACCATTAGAAAGTCTGACTACTATAAAGCCTGTGTGGTGACCATAAGCATGTCTGACTACTATAAAGCCTGTATGGTGATCATAAGAATGTCTGACTACTATAAAGCCTGTGTGGTGATCATAAGCCTGTCTAACTACTATAAAGCCTCTGTGGTGATCATACGCATGTCTGACTACTATAAAGCCTGTGTGGTGATCATAAGCATGTCTGACTACACTAAAGCCTGTGTGGTGATAATAAGCATTCCTAACTAGTATAAAGCCTGTGTGGTGGTCATACGCATGTCTGACTACTATAAAGGCTGTGTGGTGAAGATACGCATATCTGACTACTATAAAGCCTGTGTGGTGATCATAATTATGTCTGACTACTATAAAGCCTGTGTGGTGATCATACGCATGTCTGACTACACTAAAGCCTGTGTGGTGACCATAAACATGTCTGACTACACCAAAGCCTGTGTGGTGACCATAAGCATGTCTGACTACTCTAAAGCCTGTGTGGGTACCATACGCATGTCTGACTACTATAAAGCCTCTGTGGTGATCATGCGCATGTCTGACTACTATAAAGCCTGTGTTGTCATCATAATCATGTCTGAGTACACTAAAGCCTGTATGGTGATGATAAGCATGTCTGAATACACTAAAGCCTTGTGGTAACCATCAGCATGTCTGACTATTATAAAGCCTGTGAAGTGATCATAAGCATGTCTGACTACACTAAATCCTGTGTGGTGATCATAAGCATGTCTGAATACACTAAAGCCTGTGTGGTGATCAAACGCATGTCTAACTACTATAAAGCCTGTGTGGTGATCATAAACATGTCTGATTACTATAATTTTGTGTGGTGATCATAGGCATGGCTGACTACTATAAAGCCTGTGTGTTGATAATAAGCATGTCTAACTACTATAAAGCCTGTGTGGTGACCATAAGCATGTCTGAATACACTCAAGCCTGTGTGGTGACCATACGCATGTCTGAATACACTAAAGCCTGTGTGGTCATCACACGCATATCTGACTACTATAAAGTTTGTGTGGTGACCATACGCATGTCTGACTACTATAAAGCCTGTGTGGTGATCATGTGCATGTCTGACTACTTTAAAGCCTGTGTGGTGACCATACGCATGTCTGACTACAATAGAGCCTGTGTGGTGAACATAGGCATGTCTGACTACTATAAAGCCTGTGTGGTGACCATAAGCATGTCTGACAACTATAAAGGCTGTGTGGTGATCATATTAATGTCTGACTATTATAAAGCCTGTGTGGTGATCATAAGCATTTCTGAATACTATAAAGCCTGTGTGGTTATCATACGCATATCTGAATATTATAAAGCCTGTGTGGGGATCATACGCATGTCTGACGACTATAAAGCCTTTGTGGTGATCATACGCATGTCTGACTACTATAAAGCCTGTGTGGTGACCATAAGCATGTCTGACTACTATAAAGCCTGTGTGGTGACCGTAAGCATGGCTGACAACTATAAAGCCTGTGTGGTGATCATAAGCATGTCCGAATACACTAAAGCCTTGTGGTGATCATAATTATGTCTGACTACTATAATGCTTGTGTGGTGATCATACGCATGTCTGACTACACTAAAGTCTCTGTTGTGACCATAAGCATGTCTGAATACACTAATGCCTGTTTGGTGACCATAAACATGTATGATACTATAAAGCCTGTGATGATCATAAGCATGTCTGACTACTATAAAGCCTGTGTGGTGATCATACGCATGTCTTACTACTATAAAGCCTGTGTGGTGATCATAAGCATGTCTGACTACTATAAAGCCTGCGTGGTGATCATACGCATGTCTGACTACACTAAAGCCTGTGTGGTGATCATACGCATGTCTAACTACTATAAAGCCTGTGTGGCGACCATAAGCATGTCTGACTACTATAAAGCCTGTGTGGTGACCATAAGCATGTCTGACTATAAAAAAGCCTGTGTGGTGACCATAACCATGTATGATAAAGCCTGTGTGGTGACCATAAGCATGTCTGACTATTATAAAGCCGATGTGGTGATCATACGCATGTCTGACTACTGTAAAGCCTGTGTGTTGACAATACGCATGTCTGACTACACTACAGGCTGCGTGGTGACCATAAGAAAAGGTCTGAATACACTAAAGCCTGTGTGGTGACCATAAGCATGACTGATACTATAAAGCCTGTGTCGTGAACATAAGCATGTCTGACTAAATTAAAGCCTGTGTTTTGACCATAAGCATGTCTGAATACACCAAAGACTGTGTGGTGATCATAAGAATGTGTGAATAATATAAAGCCTGTGTGGTGATCATACGCATGTCTGGCTACTATAAAGCCTGTGTGGTGATCAAACGCATGTCTGACTACTATAAAGCCTGTGTGGTGATCATACGCATGTCTGACTACTATAAAGCCTGTGTGGTGACCATAAGCATGTCTGACATCTATAAAGCTTGTGTGGTGATCATAATCATGTCTGACAATTATAAAGCCTGTGTGGTGACCATAAGCATGTCAGTCAACTATAAAGCCTATGTGGTGATCATACGCATATCTGACTACTATAAAGCCTGTGTGGTGACCGTAAGCATGGCTGACAATTATAAAGCCTGTGTGGTGATCATACGCATGTCTGACTACTATAAAGCCTGTGTGGTGATCATAAGCATGTCTGAATACAGTAAAGCCTTGTGGTGATCATAAGAATGTCTGACTACTATAAAGCCTGTGTGGTGATCATACGCATGTCTGAATACACTAAAGCCTGTGTGGTGACCATAAGCATGTCTGAATACACTAAAGCCTGTGTGGTGACCATACGCATGTCTGACTACTATAAAGCCTGTGTGCTGACCAAAGGCATGTCTGAATACACTAAAGCCTGTGTGGTGATCATACGCATGTCGGTCTACACAAAAGCCTGTGTGGTGATCATAAGGTTGTCTGACTGCACTAAAGACTGTGTGGTGATTATAAGCATGTCTGACTACACTAAAGCCTGTGTGGGGATTATAAGCATGTCTGACTACACTAAAGCCTGTGTGGTGATCATAAGCATGTCTGAATACACTAAAGCCTGTGTGGTGATCATAAGCATGTCTGACTACTGTAAAGCCTGTGTGGTGACCATAAACATGTCTGATTACTATAAAGCCTGAGTGGTGTTCATAAGCATGTCTGACTACGCTAAAGCCTGTGTGGTGTACATAAGCATGTCTGAATACACTAAAGCCTATGTGGTGACCATACGCATGTCTGACTACTATAAAGCCTGTGTGGTGATCATACGCTTGTCTGACTACACTAAAGCCTGTGTGGTGATCATACGCATGTCTGAATACACTAAAGCCTTTGTGGTGACCATAAGCATGTCTGAATACACTAAAGCCTGTGTGGTGACCATAAGCATGTCTGACTACACTAAAGCCTGTGTGTTGACCATAATCATGTCTGACTAAACTAAAGCTTGTGTGGTGATCATAGGCATGTCTGACTGCTATAAAGTCTGTGTGGTTATCATAAGCATGTCTAACTACTATAAATCCTGTGTGGTGACCATAAACATGTCTGACTACTATAAAGCCTGTGTGGTGATCATACGCATGTCTGATTACTATAAAGCCTGTGTGGTGATCATAAGCATGTCTGACTAATATAACGCCTGTGTGGTAATCATATGCATGTCTGACTACTATAAAGCCCGTGTGGTGACCATAAACATGTCTGAATACTATAAAGCAAGTGTGGTGACCGTACGCATGTGTGACTACTATAAAGCCTGTGTGTTGACCAAAAACATGTCTGACTAATATAAAGGCTGTGTGGTGACCATAAACATGTCTGACTACTGTAAAGCCTGTGTGGTTATCATAAGCATGTCTGACTACTATAAAGCCTGTGTGGTGGTCATAAGCATGTCTAACTACTATAAAGCCTGTGTGGTGACCAAAAACATGTCTGACTATTATAAGCCTGTGTGGTGACCATTCGCATGTCTGACTACTATAAAGCCTGCACGGTGATCATACGCATGTCTGAATATTATAAAGCCTGTGTGGTGATCATACGCATGTCTGACTTGTATAAACCTGTGTGGTGATAATTCGCATGTCTGAATACTTTAAAGCCTGTGTGGTGATCATACGCATGTCTGACTACTATAAAGCCTGTGTGGTGATCATACGCATGTCTGACTACACTAAAGCCTGAGTGGTGACCATAAGCATGTCTGACTAATATTAAGCCTGTGTGGTGACCATAAGCATGTCTGAATACACTAAAGCCTGTGTGGTGATCATAAGCATGTCTGAATACTATAAAGCCTGTGCGGTGATCATACGCATGTCTGACTACTATAAAGACTGTGTTGTGATCAAAAGCATGTCTGACTTCTATAAAGCCTGTGTGGTGATTATAAGCATGTCAGACGACTATAAAGCCTGTGTGGTGACCATAAACCTGTCTGACTACCATAAAGCCTGAGCGGTGATCATAAGCATGTCTGACTACGCTAAAGCCTGTGTGGTGATCATAAGCTTGTATGAATACACTAAAGCCTATGTGGTGACCATACGCATGTCTGAATACTATAAATCCTGTGTGGTGATCATACGCATGTCTGACTACACTAAATCCTGTGTGGTGATCATACGCATGTCTGAATACACTAAAGACTTTGTGGTGACAATAAGCATGTCTGAATACACTAAAGCCTGTGTGGTGACCATAAGCATGTCTGACTACACTAAAGCCTGTGTGTTGACCATAATCATGTCTGACTAAACTAAAGCCTGTGTGGTGATCATAAGCATGTCTGACTACTATAAAGCCTGTGTGGTTATCATAAGCATGTCAAACTACTATAAAGCCTATGTGGTGACCATAAACATGTCTGACTACTATAAAGCCTGTGTGGTGACCATAAGCATGTCTGACTACTATAAAGCCTGTGTGGTGATCATACGCTTGTCTGACTACTATAAAGCCTGTGTGGTGATCATAAGCATGTCTGACTACACTAAAGCGTGTGTGGTGACCACAAGCATGTCTGACTACTATAAAGCCTGTGTGGTGATCATACGCATGTCTGACTACTATAAAGCCTGTGTGGTGATCATACGCATGTCTGACTAATATAAAGCCTGTGTGGTGATCATAAGCATGTCTGATACTATAAAGCCTGTGTGGTGGCCATAAGCATGTCTGATACTATAAAGCCTGTGTGGTGACCATAAGCACTTCTGACTACTATAAAGCCTGTGTGGTGACCATAAGCATGTCTGTTACTATAAAGCCTGTGTGGTGACCATAATCATGTCTGACTACTATAAAGCCTGTGTGGTGATGATAAGCATGTCTGATACTATTAAGCCTGTGTTGTGACCATAAGCATGTCTGACTACATGAAAGCCTTGTGGTGACCGTAAGCATGTCTGAATACTATAAAGCCTGTGTGGTGACCATAAGCATGTCTAACTATTATAAAGCCTTGTGGTGACCATAAACATGCCTGACTACACTTAAGCGTGTTTGGTGATAATATGCATGTCTAGCTACTCTGAAGACTATGTGTTGATCATAATCATGTCTGACTACACTAACATCTGCGTGGTGACCATAAACATATCTGACTACACAAAAACAGTGTTTTGTGACCATAAGCATGTCTGACTACAATAAAACCTGCGTGGTGACCATAAACATGTCTAACTACACTTAAGCCTGTGTGGTTACAATAAGCATGGGTTGGTACTACATAATGATGTCTGATTACACTAAAGCGTGTATTGTGACAATAAACATGTCATGCAAAACCCTGGAGTCCATGTGTCATTCTCATGCACCATAAAGTCTGTGTCGCGATCAAAAGCATGTTGGGCGACGTTTGTTTTGTAAATGTACCCGACTTTAAAGAATGTGTGATGATCATATACATTTCATGCGACTCCAGAGTATTACTGTTAATCATAAGCATGTATGTGTACCCAAAGCAAGTGTCGTGATCATAAGTATGTTTGGTTACGCAAAAGTCATTGTGGTATTCATAAGAATATTTTGCTACTTAAAGGCCTGCGTGAGGATAAGACGCATGCCAGACTACCATGGAGTCTGTCGTGGTTAAACAATGTTCGTCTCTACATATGTGTTAAAAATAAATAAGTATTAGATCTAATATTTGTCTACATTTATATTTGTAATACACTATCAGAACATAATACATTTATGTTTTTAGACTACAGTGGAAAACTGGCAAAACAGAGCTGTTTATTCTCTTAGTTTCGTGAAGTAAAATACGCTTATTAAACCCTAAACAAGACAACGACAAAAGCAACAACATTAAATGTGTAAACATCACACACTTCCGAGCAAGCTTGAAACTGTGTGGCCATTATTATAGTTTAGTAGGTTGAAAAAAATAATAACTCCATCTCAGGGTTCAACATGTATAAACAGGACAATATATATTAAGTATTTTATTAGCCTACATTAGTAAAGGCATACCATAACAATATACAAAATAAAAATTCAATACGAAAGTGAAAGTTAACTTTATAAAAACGTTACCATAGAATGAATCAATACAAAATGACGTGGTAAAACTAGTATATATTGCACTCACGATGTATAATACGTGTAAATATGTATTAATATATATGTATGATAGTGTTTCATACATATTTCTGTGTTGTGGTTGTAACGTGTATTTGTATTGTGATGTGTCGTAGTGGAAATTGATCACTTATTTGAAATAAATGGCCGTGTGCTGCTCATAAGAATTGTTTGTCATTTCAATTTTATTTATTTTCAAAACACAATATACATATTACATCAAATCAGATTACAGTACAAAGTGTGTTTTACAAATAAAATTTTATATACATTACATAAAGAAAAAAATGAAAAATGTCTTTGGATAATATGCCCTTCTAAAATGAAAAAAAGAACAGTTTTTGCTAAGTTGAATATGGATGTGTTCGTAAAAAAGATTAGAATGAAATAAAATTAGTCCAGAGTGACAGGAAAAATTTATACTTATTTTGTACGTGTGAAATTATTTCTTCTATTTTTATTCGTTTTCTGAGGACATTTTGAAACATATTTATTTGTGGCACTCTGTTTTCATTTATACATTTAAATATATAAAATGTTGCAAACAAAATTATACAAATTTATCTCCTGCCGATGCAGGAGGAGTTTCAAATTGTCTATATTTAAAATATTTACATTTCATAGGCATTTTAATAGGGAAGTGGTATGCATTCATAATCGTACTCCGGCCTAGTAATATCTGTGAGTCCTACTGTTCTGCACATTATATTTCGACATTAACTAAGCTGTCTTATACTGTTAGATGTTACGCTTTGTGCATTAATTGTTAAAGTTCGATTAAATATTTTTTTATAATTAATACACATGAACATTTCGTTCCAGTTTTACTTCTACGCAAATCAATTTGACATTTTTTTTTTTTGCTGGATAGGATTCTATCATGCAAGGTCTACAAGTGTTATTATTAAACAAAGCGCTTTCATTTCACTAGCATCTAATATGTACATGTGACTGTATTTTAAGTAAGCATTAGATCTCCTTTTCTTAGAAGCGACCACAGAAAATCTCTATGACGTAACATCGGTTCAGGAACGAAGCTTTACAATGGATTTGATTTCACATGTATGTGTCTATTTGCTAGATGCATGTAGATCGTCTAATCTATTGTGCATTTATATCACAGATAATAATGATGATTTGCTTAACATGAACAATAAGAAAAAAATGCATTTTGAGATTTATATGAACATATTATCCTTTCTTAAGACAATTTATGCCCAGGCAAAGAAACGAGCTTTGATACGCCCGCGTGGATGCTACTGCATTATTGATAGATGACTTAGCTTAAACACGTCATCACTTGTTTAGTGATGTCATTTGTGGATTGATTTGCAATTTTTTCACCGTACCATGTATTTGCAAGTTTGACCATTGCGTTCATGAACGCAACCAAAATTAAACTCAATCCTTAAAAGAAAATATTAAAAGTATCTCAAACCGTCTGGATAATGCCTGAAAAGCATATTAATGTACGGATCGACATAAAACCTGATGTCCACAAAGTTAACGTATGAAACCCCTTTCATACTATTGGTATTAAACAGATAAATACAACGCACAAATAAACGTTTCAAATGTAAAATAAGATCAACGGTATTAGCAGTAACACATTGGCAAAATGGGGCGAAATCTATTCAAACTAAATTATTATTGATGCTCATTCATTTCAAGAAATACGTAATAACTACACAGTAAACGATAATAAAAAACAGATCATAGTAATTATTATTTTCGTCAACTCTGCCACCATATTCACCATTGTTACTCTGACCAACACCAAGGCCATTACCAATTATATTTTCAATTCCTCTTTCTATTGGCGATGAAACTGCTCGTTACGTTTTGTAGTAAAACGTAATATAATAATTACAGCAAACCTGCAGTGATCACATGAAACAACTGTAAAATATCATTTATTTTGGATAAAGATGTATATGATATAATACATAATGGTTTAACACGTTTAACATGAGACCATTAGTCATTTCAACAAATACCGATTATTACTTTTTATGAAGATTACTGTTGCATGAAGATAACCTAAACTTATCTGGAACGTATATCATTTTATATAACAATCTTAATAACATATATATTTATTATACTACTTGTAACCCTTAATATTTTACGATACAATGCGTCTTTTAACATAACTTACTTGTAATGTTTGTTCACTGACTGTGATATAAACACGATGTTTATGCATTGCGCATGTTTTTGAAAACCTTAATTATCTTACTCACTGAATATAGATACCATTCATGGAAAATTCAACGAGTGCCTTATACTGCATTTTAGTATTTTAATACACTTTTACAATTTTGAGTTACCGTAATCTGAAGAAAATATATTGTTAAATAACAGCAATAATCTATGTTAATTGATTTCATAAATTACTTGCTGAGAACTTGTTTTAAATAAAGAGCGACTAAAATAAAACGTACTACATTACATGCCTACCTAACGGACGAGTCATGTAATTAAAAAACAACAACAACACGAGTATGACACATTTTAACGCATCGAACAATAGAGATATACAGTTCAGGTATTTAAGTCAGTTGTTGTATTGAAATTCAAATGCGTGAAATAAAAAAAAATGGTCATCACAAGCAGACACGTCATTCGATAGAGTATTATCTTTAATGTTCACATGTCGTTCAGTTGCATATTCAAACCACTAAGTACTACTTTCTTTCCTTCTTTTTAGGATCTCAGTACGAAATAAATTGATTGTAAGTGACGAATAGGGTATGTAAAGGATATTTCCATAAACCAATATAAAGCAGAGCAGGTGAATTGCAACTTTTTGAGGCCAAATGAAATGACAGACAAAATGTAGCAAGTAACTGCTTTTTTGCTGTATCTTGATATTTGATGAAGATAAATATATATATGTAAATGACATAAAAGTAAAATTATAACGATGTACATTCATGGTTATCAATGTTTCTAGCAAGGTCCTCTAACACATTTCTGTGATCTTGAAAGAGTTTGATGGCGAAGTATTGGTACAAAGCCTTTAGTTTGCCTTTGAAATCATTAAAAATAGTCATATATGAGGGATAGCATATGGATATTACTAAACATTTACAATGTTTACTAAGTACCGATATTTTAACCATAACACCTCTCGGTATGGGCACATAGGCACTGTTCAGTGGTAAACATTTGGGACGTTTGTGAGCTTAATATATTCATGGCAATGAATTAAATGGATACTACATCCGTGGAAGCACAAAGATATAACACTACCCTAACCCTTTAATTTGATGATAAACAAACATGTACATGTAAACCGTTAAACAACAAACATAGAAATTAATATGTTGAGCAAAATCAAAGTACATACATATGAAACGTGACACATATTAAAGAAATAACAATTTTGGCACATTACGTTTACTATCAGTTCTCACTGTTAAATCGTTAAACGATGCGGACTAGTTTCATTGAGATAATAAAACTGTAGCTTCACCAACAGTACACTCAACATTCTTTAATTTGGGAATTTGACCAACTGCATATGCAACAACATATACAAGGAGGTGACAGGAAACATTTATTGTTTGATAATCATATCATATAGCATGTGTAAATGTTAGCCTTTTAATACACATTTTTCGAGTCACCTTAGCTTCTCAAGTACATAAGATATTCAACATCTCAGCATATTCTAGTGTTTATGACTGTTGTTTTTGTAAATATCAATGGTACTGGATTATCAGAATGAAATAATAATTAATAAACGTCTTGAGGATGCGAATGTTCTTTACCGCATACATGTGCTCTGAAAAAAAGAGCGTATCGTGTTCCGAAACATGTATATACGATGGTTTGAGGTTTGGTAAACACGTGCTTTAATGTATTGGAAACAGACAGCCAAGTTGTCAGCAAATTAAAGTCTGGCATGTGATAAATCGATGGTTACAGCCTTTCTCAAATAAAGTTGCAAACTCGCAACTGTTGGTAGATGTAGTTCTATACATTGTGTGTATTGTATGTTTGTAGTAGCTATGTACTAAACAATTACGTCTTTAAACATTATATTGAATATAAAAACTGGAACAGCCTTTTAGGACTGCCAGTAAAATTGAGTGGGGTTTTAACCGTGGTAGGAGCGCTCTCTCTCACTTAATCCAGAATTAATTCATATATAAATGTTATTGCACAACAACCAAAAACTTAGCTTTTCCAAAATAAATAGTAAATTCATAAGCGTTTTTAAACGCACGTCTAATGTTCTGCAAGTACACAGTGCCCACATCTACTTTCATTTAAACTACGACACTGTGTGCACATAACTATAAAGCAAATATTAGTTCAAAATGATATTACAATCATAAACAGAAACATAAAGTACAACATAGCCATCCGTTTTATACAAATAACTTCATGGATTCATGCAATTGAAATAACTTCTGTTTAAGAAAAGTACAAGTATCAGCGGATAAAACTTAAGACACCGTTACTTTTTAATTTGTGTACACAATGTGATTAAGTTATGAAATCAACATTTAAAATAAAATATGCATTTTGTTAATTGTATATATTGTGTTGTATGAGATAATAACTAATTGCTTATTATCAATCTAGTGCTGCATGAAACGCAATAACACGCATGGAGACATTTTTAACTTTGTAAATCGTGTAATAACTAGAATGAACAATGGTTCTTCTAAAACACGAAGTACATTATCATCCACTTAATTTTGCAGATGTTTTAAACACTCCCATGTGTACTTTGTTCCTGACATGTTTCAGATTACCTGGACATTACGTTTGTGTTAGCTTGTATCAACAATCAACAAAGACGCGTATCCGCTACAAATTCTAACTATGCATATTGTTATTTTTTATATTAATTTTTTATGCTGACACATGTTGCCAATATATGTACGTTTAAATCGGATAGTTGCTGCCTGTTTGTATGACTCCAAAACAACACCAACAACATCAGCAACAACAAATCTAACATCAATCAGCAATAAAAAAACGATTACAACACAATTCATTTATTCATGCTCTATATTCAAACTCGTGATAATCATGTAAAAGTAGATGCAGTAAATTACTATGTATCAATGTTTTGTTTGTTATAACATTTAACACGCCACTCGTTATATAACTTATTTTGTTAAAGGACTATGTCATCGAAAAGGGCACCAAGTGGGCTCTTTATTAACAAAATCTAAAATTTAAGACATTAATACTGGCATATAATGACAACTAACATCGAGCATACATAATGGTAAAAGAATGTACGCATTATGAGGTAACAATCAACTTATAATAACGGTCGGGTTTGTTTGGCCCTTTACATGTTTACATTTTGACGTCAGAATTGTGAGTATTTGTGATTTGCACAAAATTCATTACCAAGCAGAATAGCGTTGTTGGTTGAAGCGCTGCCTACTGTTATTTCTTCGTATGGCTCCTTAAACGTTAGTTCGATACCAACTTGGGTTTTAAAACTGTGTTGCTTAATATTTTTATCAAATATCGCATCGTGTATTATATTATTTATGTAATGCAAATATCTTAGTATAGCTCATTTCTATCATATACTATCATTCATAGTGCAATAGGAAGCCAAAGTTTCATTGGCATAGTACCTTTAAGGTCATTTTGTTATAAATTGCAGTGCTTTGATAGGATATCTGGTCTCTCTTTGATGATACCACTGACGGAAGAACAGAAGCAAGAAACCTGGGACAGACATCGAGCACCCTACCGGTTGACAGTGATCGACGAATGTCGAAAATTGATACATACGCTAAACTGTATCCAATTGAAGTTTAAACGTTATATAATGCTAGGGAGTGTGTTCACTTTGCCATGTGATCATACAAAATAACATCGTTCTGACATTTACATTTGAACGGAATGTTTGTTAATAAATATTTTAATATAAAAACATACATGTTAAGCAATGTTTTCTTTCTTTATTAAGCCTGACATAATTTAATGCGAAATTATTTTGTAATTATGTCTTTCTTCTACATCGTTTGAACTTTGGACCCAATAAACCGCACTACAAGCAGTTGAACTATAACTAGTATTATTGCGACGACTACTACTACATGTACTATTAAACATAAGTAAACGTAATACTATGTATATGAAGTTTAACAGTTCGTATTAATTGAAAAGACCAGTAAACAAGGCGACCATTCTGTTTTAAGTATTCTTTCATTTTGCAAATAATTAGTACACGCTGATTTAACGACGTTTTTTTCTACAATATTAACCTTCAATATTAACATACTTAAATACAATAGTTCATATATATGTTAATTGTGTATATTGTATCCAGTAGAATTAATTGTAACGAGGGCAAATTTCCAGAGCAATACATTACGGGGGCCAATTTCAGTCGACTTGAGGCTCCGGCACATTTGGTAAACTTTCCAGTACATGTTGGTTAACGGAAATGTCATTTTGGATAGATATTCCAGAGCCTAACATGTTTGAGGCCAATTTCATTTGACCGGAGACAGTGACTCTTTGAAACTGTCCAAGACATCTCGGTTAATTGAGATGCCATTTTGGATGGATATTGCCGCTTGAGCAGATGCTCGGAAAGACAACATTGTTGTCAATATTTCTCTAGCCACTTGCTTTTTCAGTACATTTCCACCGTGAGTATTTAGTATGTCCTTACATTAACTTATAAGTTTATGATGAGTTTGTTTAACTGCACCTCAACAGCAAAATCCGGTTGATTGATAAAGCCAGTAAAAAAACCGAGCTTAACAATATGAACCCACTGTATCCTTTCAGGTGCAAGCTTACTACGCATACATACATGGGAAATGGAACGTTGATATACGGACAATCGGGTTCCGTTACCAAAAACACCCACTATTGTACCGATTAACCCCTGTTATCTATGAGCTCTGACACCTTCGGAAGTATTTTATGACATTGAGTAATATTTAGTTTACCGTCAAACAAATCAACACCTTCAATGATAATACGTGGACATTTACAATATGCAATATATGCCCGTAGTGTTCTTAGACAAAGTTTAAGTAGCAATGCTAAGTTACGCTCTTGTGTGCTTTCTATTGTATAAAGCAAAACCGTTTCGCAGTGGAAACTCGTAATCCCGCCATGTGTTTACTGTTTTATTTAATGTAGTGCTCTTTATAATTTTCTGCAATACATAGCATTGTATTTGGCTAATGTATTAAACTGAACATGAGCTTCCTCTCAATAAGAATTAGAGACAGCCTCCATTTGATATGTTTTTTTTTCCTGGACGGATGTCCTACGGGTACAAGGAACCACTTGTAAGTTTGAGTTTCCTCAAACTATTCCCGAGGGAGCCAGTGCCCCGGTCTAGGTCTGTCTATCCACTGTTGCATTTCAGGAATGACCCCAGATATAGACAATGCATGTACAAGGTCTAGATCGTCGGACCAACTAGATGAAGATCAGCTGGTAATGGTTGAACAATTGTCTGAACATTGTTGTAATAAATGTTCAATTCGTTTCAGAGCTTAATACTACGCGATCATATCCATGGCTAACAAACAATCCGTTAAGTGAAGGGCTTTCTGGCGTAAGTGGCTCAGGCTTATCGCCTCTGAAAATCTGGAGGTGGAATTGCTGTGAAAGAAGATCTTCGCCCGCCCCCCCCCCCCCCCCCAGCATTAAACAGTTCAGCATTCCTTCCATCCATGTTTTCAAATCTCTTGTTCGCATTATAGATGGAATATGCCGGAGTTTATTTAAATCAGAATGTAGTCCTAGAGTTGTCGTCCCTTCGGATTGACTGCCAAAACATAAATGCTCGATTGATTTTTTATTGAGTTTACTAATCATTGTCAAACTAATCTCTAACAACAAAAATGAAATTATGCTTGTCATCACGATTTTCTGTGTCATTCCTTCATCTTCAAGCACAATGGGTAAGTCGTAAGGACAGGACGCGGTAAAACTCCGGGGCACAGTTGTCACTCTGAAACGATATAGTTCCTGCGTATATTTTTATGACAGTGTAAGTAAAACTATAATGGATCAAACGTTCTGCTATTAAAAAGGTCATATGCCACAAATACTGTAATGTTGATATTGCATATTGTAAATGTCGTAGGAGGATAACTGATATACGTGTAGGCTAATATATCACAAAACATAAGTGGTACACTCATTATATGTTCCGCTTGTTTACATCTAGTTCAAACCATGTTTTAATAATGTGTATATTTTTATATGCATTAAACAAGAGAACAATTAAATTCGTATTCGCTTTTGTCTTTGTCGACTATGGACTACGTATATGTATGATCACAATTTAGCACTCGTTAATATTGTTGCCATTGAACAGTTCTGACAGTGGGTTGGTGCCCATATGATTAATGTCACAGAAAGACAAGCGTACCATTGTAATTCTTGAAACTACTCACCTGCTGTATGGGATTATGTTGTACGACGAAAAACGTCATTATCTCATCTAGTTTGTTTACACCATTGTTTTACTTAAGAACTAACTACTGGGTTCCGCTATTATAGAAATTGGCGATCCTTCATGTTTTTAAAATACAATCAACTTTGGTTTAAGTCATTTTAATAGTGTGTGATGTTTTATATAATGACATCGTCTTAATTATATTTATCTAAATATGTTCTTATGGATTTCTTGAAACGTGGATGTTCACTTTTGATTAACCTTTTACTTTTGTATCCTTACACACTTTCGTTTTCAACACAGGTGTAAAGTTTGCTATTGCCAATTCTCT
Organism: Congeria kusceri; assembly: GCA_027627225.1. Classification (NCBI taxonomy): domain Eukaryota; kingdom Metazoa; phylum Mollusca; class Bivalvia; order Myida; family Dreissenidae; genus Congeria; species Congeria kusceri. The sequence goes on from JAPFQT010000039.1 coordinate 815,658, forward strand.
TTATATTTTAGGCAATAAAATACACTTTAATTTTATTGTTATGACGGTTATCCACTTCAGTATCACAAAAGTGATCCTAATTGTTAGTGCAAAAATTTGTTTTGCAAAACTTTCGTTTTTCATACACAATACTTGGTAAGTCCATATAGAAAATGAAAAATTAATTACGCCTACATGTACATATTATACCGTGTAGAAATATTTTTTAAAACGCTCGTACATTAGTATCATCGGGCCATTAATTGAGAGCATAATCCAGCCAAAAGTATTTAAAAAAAAAAGCAGTAAAAGCAAAATGCATACACCACTGAGCAAACACGCTGAATTATTTGGGAAATTCATCATATTTCCATATAATTCCGTGTATGAGTTGGTTGTATTTAAACTCCGCAAATACTAGTCTTTATGTTCTACATTTATTTGTCTGTGTTACATTCTGTGTAAAATTAAATTCCTACCAAATTACATAAAATATTGCACAACGAGCCAAATAAACCAATGTACGTAAATGCAATACATTACATAATATTACCTATGAAGTCATTCATCTATAATATAGAGTCAAAACAACTATTTCCTTATTATGTATCTTTCACACAATGTAGTTAACATTGAAAAAGAAATAGCCCTTTGTAACGGCCAAATATACATGTTCGAACAAAAGCTGCCGACGTCTAAAAGAGATATAATATTAAAGTCACAGTCAAGAAATATGTTATTAAAAATAACCTTGAATACATTGCTTCTAATTGACATTATACGGATCAAAATACACAAAAAAACGCATTGAGATCCGATTCGGTAAACTAATAACGTTTCGGTAACTTTGTATCGTATAGTTTCTGTATGCGATAGCTGGTGATGCCTCTGGAGTAGATCAGCATGTACATTATCGCCTACTCCGTTCGTACCAAGCGTTTGAAACATAGACATTATAAAATGCATTTCGTAAATAAGAAACAGTTTTCAGTCGAATAAATACCACGCATTCGTTGGAACTTTTGCCAATTAACGATGTACTGAATTATATTATAATAAATTATGGACTGGGGCTTTTAAATGAAACAATCAGACCACTTTTGTTTAAGTTCTTTCTTTCAGTATTCACCTATTACTTAAACAATTCCAAACATTTGCTGGATGCATCAGCAATTACATAGAGAATGCATGGTTGGTGACTGGATGGAGAAAGTTTAGCCGATCTGAATGGGAAGTTCCTAGACGTCACGTGATGTCTGACATGCTTGGCATGCGTGAGATTTCCAAATTTAGCTCGGTCGCAATGTGTCCACTCAGTGCAATAAGTAAAGTGTGTATACACTAAATTTCAATATACCGCACGCTACTTATTGCACGTTAAGCATGCACATTATCGTTCTGATATCACAGTTATTGAATACCGATAAACAAAGACAACTTTCTCTCTGAAATATGGTATTTTCGATTCTAGCATGATCTGATAAAACAAATTATGCAGTTACAATGTTGACTACATGTTACCATGTTCCGTCTATATTCTGCGCTTGTGTCCGCTGGTGCGTCATCGATGCTACAGTTATGTCAATCCACTCTAAGGTCACTTCCATTGACAAACTGTAAATGAATGACATTGAAGTTGGATATTGATTTGCCATGGTTTATTGAAGACTTCTATTGGTACATTGTGTTGTGTGTCCACATAAATATTTGAGCGTGTCGTGTTTAAATTGTATATATACGTGCATGTACATCGGAAGCATTATGGGCATCCTGATACTTTATTCAAGTGGCATACTTAAACGTTGCACTTTACACTGACCAAAAAACCACTGAGATACAAACGCCATGAAAACCTAATATTTTAGTACTGAACCAATCGAATTGAATTGTCCAGTGTACAACTTGGTTACTGTATCTAATAGCTATACGGCGCCCATAAAGCAAACATTTGTGGTGGCAGAGGTGCATCCGATCGCCTGGACAACCGGTTTGAGACTCAATAGAAGGCACCCGTTGTTGAACTTTCGATAAATGGCTCCTTGCTGTCGATACCTTTAGAAGCTTCTCCCATCATAAGTAAGGAACAATGGGAAAATGTCGTTTGTTCAAAACCGCAATCGTATTACTTTCTCACGGTATTTTGTATTATGACACTAAGTAAAATCATGGATATTATGCAACTCTCTTGTTGTTTGTCTCATAAACATGGATACCACCTATACGCCCGGTAAAAACAATCGAAAGATGCCCAATTATTTTTTTGTTGCACAGAAGGCCAATTCCGTAGATCTTTTCTCGCTTAATTTCAAACAAGCGAATATTCTTTGTATTGTAAAATACATGTTGTTTGTGGGTAGTTACTGTTTTCACTTCGCCTCATCTAACCGAGAATACTGTAACGGCGATCACTTGTGAAAGTACATGTATAACGCCATTACATGTAGTTCAATACGTTGGTTTGAAAACAAAAGCATGGTATCCAGCTTAACTCATATAATAAACAAACGCAATTATTGTCATAAATAATAGATGTATTCATAATATATTTCAAACATATGGCATTTTTACATGTAAACACAACCAGAAACATTAAACACAAAAGTATTCATAGATAACTTAAAACAATAATATTTTAAAGAATAAGACAACATATAAGATTTAAACATATATTTTGGATGTAATTGTTTTGGTAAACATGTGAACAAAAAGTATGATATAGTAAACCCAAATGTTTTTTTAAGAATAGGTGGTATACCATAATTGCAACATAATTATATAGATAGCACAAACAATGACTATGCAATGCCTATTTCCATTGTATTTTCATTATTTTGTAATATTACGTAACATTTTACAGATATGGCTATGCGCATGTTTACTTTGATTCAGAAAACCAGAACTTCATTGTTTTGTGGATATGCCAATTTAAAATGCACATGTATATTGGCATTGGCTTTGGCTTTTGTCGGATATTGACATGAGTAGTCATGGCTACATGTGTATAAATTATGTTGTGTTATTAGAGAATGAACGTTATAGGTTAAACAATTCAAACGCAACGTATGCGGTAGTTTTGAACACGGTAAATACATATTTAGACACGCGAGTTCATGCCCGTGATGTTTATATGTTTAATATGTTATAGATGTAATGCAATGATAGTTGATTTAACAACATAATACAATGTCTACTACACGGCCAACGTTATTCGTCGCACCTCGGAACCCATTGAGTTCTGTATAAGCATTTTCAATATTAACTTGGCCTTCAGAAGTTTCAACTTAAGTGCATTGCCATCAGTTCAGTTAATAGATACACTTGTTGAAACGGTGGTTGTTTTTCTAGTGAGTTGATTGATTGTTGTGTTCATCAGTGCAGTTCTCATTTGCATTTCAAGTATTCAGTAACATAATAAGGGACTTTGAATTATGATAGGTCAATACATAACATTTTATTTTATTACGTTATGTTCAACAGCGGATGTTGATTAGTGTAATACATAACACACATGTAACCGACACAATATATGAGTCTTGTGTTGAACTCATTTCTGGTTTTGAAACAAAATGTTGTACTGTCCACTTTCCGTACGGCTTTTGAGCAGACTTTCGTAGCGAAAAGTCGATGCCCTAAATTAAACCATACGTACATTATTAATGTGTATTTATGACATCTAACCATACATATTTTGCAATGTTTGGGCAAGCAGTATTTTAACTGAAAGTTAAGTTTTAAACCAAAGGGAACACATTTTAGTTTTAATCGCACGTTGAAACTATGCATCTAGTTTCACAGCTTTGTGTTGCGCAGTGTAGAACGGATAAGCCTTGTTTGAGAACTCGTGCTATTGAACACAAAACAATGCCGATACAAAACCCGTGACAATACCACTGGTCAAACGCATTTGAAAGTGAACTTCAACGACTGTTGAGCAGTCAGAATACATACCCTTGGTGTTCTAATGTCTCGCCATCATCTATAACATAAACCGTTAATAAGTAAATAGATCAGTTTAGTTTAAATATGAACAAGAAAACACATCGGTAAATGAAAAACTCTATGTATGAGTAAATACGATAGCTTGAAATTAAACACGTATCCATTTGTTTAAATATAAACGATATCATTATACTAGGTTTACAGTTTACAATGAAACAATAGGGTGGCTGAAAGGCTTCTACATTACCGGGCAAATCAGGTATTTCGTCATAGGTCCTGTCAGGAGGCGTTTCTGATATGGATTCGTAGTGCACGCTAACGTCAGTTTCGTAATTCCTGTTTTCTTCCATTTCAGTTTAATGTGGGCGTGCTATTTTGTCCTTGGAAACTGTCAGTAATAGGTGAAATCGGAGTCCTTTGATAGTGAGGCAGCGTAGTTTGTCCGTCTGCAGTAAGTTGTCTAAATACTACGTTACCAAATGCCCCGATGTTATCGTTAGCGGATATAGATGAATTATTTGGAGGACTAACTGTTGCTGAAAGCAATGTATAATAAACAAATCATCCGACAAAGTGGTAAATAGTACAAATGTAAAATAACAACTGCATTATGGGTAGACTGTCTAAATGACCCTGATCTACAAATGTTAAAATGTATCATATCAGTATAACAAGTTCTTACCATGGTAGTATTGTTAGTTATACGAGCAGCATTGCACAGCTAAATTTGCATATGTATTGTAATTTGGCAGATTATAAGAGTGCGTTCAAGTATGGTGTGCTTGCTTTCTAATGCCAGAAATGATGATAATAACAACTCTATGATCTTAATGTGTTAGCATGCAAGCAATATTTAATTTAATAACATGAGCATACCGAATCTGTCAATTAGGTAAGAGTTCCAAAACACACTACAGTTGAACACCGCTATTTTGAAGTCGTTGGGACCGGCACAAATAGTTCGAAATAGGAAAGTTCGAAATAGCGATGTTCTCTATTGTACTAATAATTTTATAGTTGTGTTAAATACGAAGGTTCGTAAATAACATTGTAAATATTGTAAATTTGTCAGCATTGTTTCTTACTCACAATTACTTTGTTCTACCGTATATCATATAAATGTTGACTATTTACCCACGCGTCAATCATCATTTGGTAAACCCAAGAAAAACGGAAGGTCCGAAAACTTAAACGAGCGACGACTGCTTTGAGTAATCACAACTTTGATAGACAGTTTGGGCTTAGGTGCGACTTCGACATGAACACTGATGATAAGATGTGAAAAACGTAGTTAGAACCGTAATTTTAGTTCGAAATAAAGATGAATTCGAAATAGGAAAATTCGACTTAATGATTGCTATTTTACTTAAATTTTAAAGGCTAAAATCTGGGACCGTAAGTTATTGTTCGAAATAGAGATTAATTCGAATTAATGGTGTTCGAAATTATAGCGGTGGCCAACTTGCCGGTGTATAAATGTAAAATACCCCAGATTTAGGCAACGGTAATATAAAGAAGAGTTAAACTAGACCTTTAAGCAGAATTGAAACGTTCGAACTATTAGGGACAAGCAACAGACAAACCATCAGATGGCTATTGTTCTTTAATATGACTATTTAAAAGTTATTGGTGCGTATGCATAACAGTATGGTGTCTATTGAAGAATTTTGAACAAATGCTTTTGTGATGCTGTCAGGTTTGTGCGTACTGCGAAAATGCAGGTAATGTCGCTCGATTCAATGTTAACAGAACACTAGGGACTTGTTAAGTAAAGAAAACGTGTTCAACGACCTTTGCATGTAGAAACATTTAAGAGAATTAAACATAGTAAAAACAGTGTCAAACATAGCACGTGTATACACCTCCCTCCTGTGTGAACGTAGCCACTGTGCCCGTAACTGTTTCCGTGTCAATTGCAAAACCTCTATCGGTGGCGTGCTCTGGTACTGACGTCGGCGTACATTCGCTGATTCCTATGAAACAAACCCATCTTTGACAAATTCATACACAGGTTTTTGTCAGATAATGAACCAGTCTATGCCATGAAATAAAAGAACTGACCTACTTATGTATGCACAATATATGATAAAGCGACACTGAAATTTACAAATGCGATATTCGCATATCGAAATTGTATCGCAGATCGCTGAAATTGCATGCAGTTGACCATTACATTGCAGAATAAAAGCCACAATGCATGCAAATGTATATTTAACCTGCGCTTGTTAAATATAAAACTGCGTACACTACATTGGAAGTCCAGTGTTACGGTTATGTGCTTTTTAATACAATTTCTAGTTCACATATTATGACAAATGTCATGCATTACGATCATATATTTTTATATGGCCAAATAAGGAACTTTAATAAGCAAAATCAAGTAATACTTGTTTAAGGTTCACATTTACAAATTGACATTTTCCAAAATTTGAGTCACACATTCCAGAAACAATCCCCGCACTACATATACAGAAGCAAAATAATATTATTGATAAATAAATCTACTCAAAATAATATGTCGTTTGTGACTACACATCAATTGAAATCGCGAAAATAATAACGCGTTTGTAACAATTTTCGCGGATATTGTGTATCACTTACATAGCGATCAAATTACACGGCCATGCAAGCGATGCCCTTTAGCCTAGTGGATAGTGTGTATGAACCGGATTTCGTGGGTTCTATCGCCAGCAGTGGCAAAACTGTTTTTAATGCTTTTTTGAGATTAGATATACGGATGCTTTAATAATTAACTTTAGAACATTTTCTATACATCTTTTAAAAAATAAGAAAATATGTGAATAAGTTAAATGAAACCTAGTAAATCGACTTGTATTTTATATAAAGTCGATGTACCGCGTGTACAACTGTATTATGTATGCATGTAGGAAGATACAACAAACACATGTAAGAAACGAAACATAATTATATCGACATATTAACTCTGATAAAACTAGAAACAGTGGTATCATATACAATCAAAATTTTATTGTTTGTACGCTACATTTACCAATTAAATTTACATTTGGAAATCGTAAAATGAATAGAAATTTGAATAAATAACCAGAAGTAGCATAGATAATTCATTAAATCTACAGTCACATACAATAAATACCAACAGCACGATAATGTTCATGTTCGTTATGAGCGCTCAATCAATGTGTATCGATGTGTTTAAAATTAAAATGAAATACGCTTGCAGCGACGCTACGCGCTACTTTCTGACAGCTGGACTCAGTAGATGACGACATTGTTAAACACTAATCGTTGCTTTTAGTTTACCTTGAATGGGCAAGAGTTCCGTGCTGAAATTGGTAGATCCATTATAGTATTACGAACATTGACTTCGGTAATCTGTGTTAGTAACGCTAGTGTCAGACATGAGGCATTTGACACGAGTCCCATTCGTGCATTTACATTCCGTTGACAATGTGGAACCCAACAATTTAGCATGGCATTCTCTTTCACTGTATACAATTTTGGCCATAGTTTGAATGTTTTCGTCAACAGTTCGAGTTATGTCAAATCTCAAAAGTACGTCACTACTACTTATGTCACTATTGCAGGACATTTCAAGTGTTGAATTACACATGACTCTTACGTCGATCATCGGTTCTATTTAAAATAGATAACACAAACATCAATTAGTTTTAAAAATCATAATTTATAGTCCGTTAAAGTAGTGACCTAACACGTTAAAACAACAAGTATATGTAACGATGTTGAATTCAAATATGTTAACCTACTTGCCCGTTTTTTCGAAGCCATTACTTTGCAAACAAAGTATGCGTTACATACGACATTCACAGCCATTACCGTAAAGCAAAACGCCGTAATTCGATTCATGTTAATAATACGGTATCAAATCCAAAACATTCGAGTGAACGCGCAATGTTCCACGGCAAGATGCTATATATATTTTTTTATATTAAACTGATCACATATTTAACGTAGCAAGGAAGAACATTTCAATCTTATTTTTTTCAAGTAGATTTTGATCGATTAAATACATACAGTTAAACCCCGCAAAAACGAACACTTGTGGGTCTTAATAAAAGTGATATTAATAGTGGGGTGGTCGTATTATCGAGGTAAGCCAAATCACTGAGTCAGTACATGCATTTGTCTGTGTTATTTAAAGTTTTCTTGAAAATAATAAATACTCTTTACATGACGAAATTTTTAGTTTGTTTCTATCTAATGTGAAATTGCATATATATTTTGTAACTTATAGTTATGGATGTAAACTTTACATGAAGTCGGAAGTTGAATTAAAAAAATCATTAATTAAGACCGTTTATAGACTTTCTAGTTCAGTATTCAGCAGTGTTACCCGTATTTGTCAGATAACGTCAATTAACGTAATATGTAACACAGTCGATGTGCTAATCCCTTATCAAAACATAATGTCACATTGTTTTTCACACACCCCTTTTATACCACAAAGCAGTATGTTCAATTATCTCCGCGGCGTATTTTTTTTAGTGATGTAAAGTGTCAACGGCCAAATGAAACTGGTCGCAATAACGGGGCTATTTTGAGCGTTAATTGATACTTTCGGTCTGGGATTAGTGGTCGTAATACGGAAAAGCGGGGTGCTCATATAATCCGGGTTTGCGACCATTGAAATATATAGCAAAACAATCTGGTCTTTAAATAAACAAGTGTTCACTTTAGCGGGGTGGTCGTAAAAGCGAGGTGGTCGTAAAGCGGGGGTTTAGTGTATGTCAATATATTACAGGAGTAGAAATCAGAAGCATGAGTTTTAACCAATCAAAGTTGGGATTAAAATGATCATGTTTCACTACATTTATGCAGCCACTGAAGTTCTATATAATGTTATCATGTCTCTTGCATGATTCAAATGCATATAAAAGTGGACACGTGTTTCTGTATATATGTATATAAACAAGTATGTTCTGTGTTTGCTTCAATACAAAAGTCGCCCTGCATTTCATTGCCACTCTTGTCAGCTTGAAGTCAGACGGGACAAGTTGCTATACATGCATGCACTAGTATGTGAGAACAATGCGAGTTATTACTGTAAGGTGGATGATTTGCTGCGGGATAATATTGATGTTAGAGATGTGGTTCACACTGCCATATTAAATGAATATTTTCTGTAAATGTTTCGCGGACGGAAAACCACTTACGGTTGCTCATATGGCTCATTTAGGAAATACTTATGAAAACGAATGAGATAAATCAGCTTTGAAGTGTGTCTATAATTATTATAGTTGGACAATAACAGAGTGCCAGGTGTCCTTTCCATTGTGTGTATAATCGGCTCTCCACAAAAGTGACACGAGTCATTTTGCAGCTGGAATTTCACATTTTACATTGTTAATATTTCAAGAACATGTCAACACAAGTGGCAGAGACATTACAGTACAAATGTCATTTATATAGACATGTATTTAATGTTACCAAACAGTCTCAACAGCGTATTAAATAATATGGGGACATAAGTGATCTAGTTAAATGTCCTTATTTCAGAAGATTATATTTGTATGTATATACTGTGCATTGGCATGCCACCCCGAAAAGTTTAACTTATCAAACACCACATAATACGTTTACATATCGAGAAATACGCATTTAATTCATTTTAAATTGTATGATTGTCTTCTTTCTTACAAAAGTCCTAAAATGTATTGTTTTATAAAACATTCCCAGTTGCACATCAAATAAATGTATATGTAACCTATATGGTAAGTAATGCCCGCATGTTATATATATAATACTATAATGCAAAAAGGACTTTTGTAGCAAACGTCCACGCAATAATATATGTCAGTGGTAATGAAAAAAATAGATGTATATAAACATTATTTAGTGTTAGGTATAAAGAAGTATATCGTTACAAAAATGTTCATATTATATAGTGCGAAAACATTGACCTGATCCTAAGCTAAATGCAAGAATATTAATGAGCTGAATACGTGTATGCCTATCAACCAGTCGAAAAAGGTTCGATTCTAGGGTCAAGCTTTGTACATCAAACTGTTTTTAGAATTTACAATACAGTATGAATACATGTAGATCTACATATCTTATTTCAGTTTTAGCTTTCAAAACCATACTGACTGACTAAACAAACAGACATAAAATCCAAAGCAAAAACAATTATATATAACACATTCGAATGGTTTAGAAACCAGAATAGTTCTTAAAAAAGCACTTGCGTGACCATGAGTAACTTCGACATTAGTACATGTGATGCTATGTTTGCTATTTTCATATGCATTTTTACTTGGTTGAATAAATACTTATTAAAACATGATACAAAAATGAAGAACAAAAACAATTTGAAAAAAATGCTGCAAAATCAAATACCATATTTTATAACCTGATTGAGTTTCGAACTACAAACCCACTTGTAAAAGTTACACAATATGAAGCTAACTATCTACGATGTAACTTACTGCGTCAGTTGAACCGATCGATATACCCTCGCTTAAATAAACGCCTTTAATCCAGTTTCACTACGCCGGATCAATAGTGGGCCATGTAAACTATGATGGACATATTAACGAACTCCCTATAATAGATAATTAATTAACCGGTAAATGTATTTCAATAAAGGTCAGCAGGAACAGTTCGATATGTTCACACTATACCTGGTGATTCTAGTTGTTGATTCAAACCGTTATTTTAGAGGGTCATGCTATTATAGTTTACATTCAGTTTATATTTTAAGACCGAACAATGTAAAGAGGACCTTAATTATTTGCTGTTGCTGCTGTCTCACAATAACCATCTTTGCTTAAGCATTCATATGCGTAAATACAATAATTTAATTTAAATGTACATTCATGTACTTTAAAATTGTGAAGTAAATACGATACTATTGAAACGTTATGATTAGTATACGTCAAATTTAAAACAGGAAGCTTTATAATGCCATGTAAACGGTCACCTGAACTGTAATTTATTGAATGCTATTGTGATCAAAGCCATTCCACCAGCCCCTTAATATGCCCTCTATAATAGCAAAATAAACAAGTACAACAGTACCCTCTTTTGTACCACATATGTTTAATTACCGTTGGTAATATGAATAATTATAATTGTACCATAAATCAGCGAGTTTTCTTTGTTTTTCGGTATTCAATAATTGTGGTATCAAAACGGGAACTGCTGGGCGGAGCCTAATATGCAAGCCTATCGTGCAATAAGTAGCGTGCGGTATACTGAACTGTACTTTATGCGCACGCAACTTAATTGCACCGTAAGCTTGCACATTCGGATCGAATCATGTGACCTTGCGACAGCGCTATATTTAGGAACTGCGCATATGCCAGGCATCACGAGATGTTAAGGAATAGTCCAATTGGATGGGCATCGTAGCAAGTTATTCAAATTGTTCCGGCGTTAATATTCTAAATGTTGACATATATGTTTGGTCAGATGTACACGTGCATGTTTCTAATTACCACATGTAATATTTAATTACCAACGTGTTGTTATCAATTGGTATTAGCGTAACATCGTGGTTATAATAGTGTTCTTGTTATTATAAAGCATTTTTAACGCATTATTCATTCATGATTATAAATAAAAAAGGAACAAAACAATATAGAACTTTATTCATTATACTTACGTCGTTGTTTCTCATAAGAAAAGAGCGTTGGTATGTGGACCTAAGCTAAATGTGGTATAATACATGCGATGGTGGCGAATTTTTAGTCAATATTTTCTGGTTTTTGTAAATGAATAGAGGTTGGTGTCAAAGTTTGCATGAACACTAAAAAACATTTCCGAAAAATGAGTTAATATTAAGTTACTTTAGAGTTAATTTACTACTTAAGTGTATTCTACAAAATCATGTGAATATTAAATACGCATTCGGAAACAATATTCCACGGGGCGGTATAATAGAAGTATTGGATTTATTGTATCAAGAATATTATTAACTTGTACTTGCTTACAACAGCACACAGCTGGCCTCTTCTAGCGTTACGCCTATACTATTCCATAACGGTGTAGTCAAAAAAAAGAGAAGAGAAACAGGTAATGCAATTGCTTATTTTAATGAATAGTTTGATTACAGCTACATGAACAGCATGCAGTGACTAATTATTCAATCCGTAAATCATGTGATAACAAGCAAATTATATTTAACAAACCACTCAATTTCGCACGTGTTTGTACTTGGTTAAGGTCGTATATACTTCTAAAAAGGGACTGAATGTTGTGTCTTATGTGTCATTTAAACGGCAGAAAATACGTAGGATGTAGGTAAACATGTACTTAGTACATTAAAGTGATACTTTTTGTACTACAAATAATTTGGAAACATCCTCAAATGTAAACGTAGACAATGCGTTTGTGTATTACTCAATACACATATTAATTTCTGTAAAACGTGTAAAATTCGCTGTCATTAAACTTTTGCTATATTTACATGTGGTACCAGAATAAAAATACGAGTCGGTAACAATAAGTAATCAGTAAAAAAAAAGGCGGTATGTTCATTCGACAAAACACCACATTTTATTGTTATTATCTGTATCAACAAACAAAAAAGTTGTCACATACAGAACCATTTGCAAAAATGACCTGTTTTACAATTAAAGTAATTTATTGTTTAGGCAACTACACACCTGAGTCATGCGGAGTCCGTGACTGTGGTTGATGACACAATGCAGGTTTTTGTTGCAAACATATTTTGAGATGCATGTATTTATATGTGCATTGAACGTTTGGATATCAAAGTGGAAGTTTTGGGTTTAAATGTCGTTATTATTGTCTTTATCATTTGTTTAATGTTTTATTCATACTGAGCATACGTAAAACGAATCTTACAACGCATGAACGAAATTAAATATTCGATAAAAGTTGTTTCTATTAAAAGTATTTATTCCTTAATTGTATATGATATAATTGAAAAGTTAAATAAATATATTGATATACTTTTATGAAGGTTTCATCCGAGATATTTCATTCCCAGCAAACATGTTTGTTTAAACAATGCAAGTAATTCTGGAGTATTGTGCACCGCCTATTTTTAATTCTCCTGTTGTTTATAAATTATACTTCTTTTTTAGCCTGATTGTAAATTGAAAGAAAGACTTAAACATTTTGAAAGAAATAAAAGCTGTAAAGCATTATGAGCTCGTTGTCTTTATTGCATTTCAAAATATATCACATACATGTTTATTATGAGACCCTCTATCAAATAAATTTGATTTTTTTGAAAAATCATGGCTGCCACAGTGTAGGGACGTTTGACCATATATGGGTGTATAGACAACTTTGACAATATTTTTTTATCAAAAACCACTTGCTAGATTTTTAATTAAGTTGTCAAAATGTGTTTTTTGTGACCTATCAAATTCTTTCAAATAAGTTTGATTCTTTGAAATACATGGTCGTCCATGGATTGGGAAGTTCTACCGTATATGGGCATGATAAAGCAACTTGAATATTCTTGTTGGCAGAAGGCACTTGCAGCATTATTTTTACTAATTTCATAGTGCTGTTCACTGGTTGAAAGTTTTGAAATCATTCTGTTCCGCTTAAAAACAATGATACCAGGGGGCAAGTCAGTTTTCTTTGGCTATGTGTGTTATGGGTCAATCGTTGTCATATGTGTCAACACTTGACTTTATTAAATAAACAGTGACATGTACACATTATTTAATAAGAGTTAAAATTGTGTCAAATCTATTTATTATATACATACATATATGTTTGTACGTGTGTATTTTTGTCTAATTCAGGCATATAATTAATCAGATATAATCATTGAACATGTACGTAACTTAACAATGTCCCTTAATTTAAATGTTCAAGGGTGTCTTTACCATTTTAGGGTATCATAACCTTAGTCATGGTAATGACAAAGTTTTATCATTGTGCATGATCGACAGTGTGTTCTATGCCGTGAGTCGAGCTGTGTTTGCAATTAGTCATTAGACGTACACACGTAATTCAAGGACTCAAAACCATCAAAATTGCACAGTGTTATCCTGTTGATTCAGATGACGCGTGTTAAACATTTTAATCAAATTCAATTCACTGGTCCGAACAATGAAATACAAAAAGCTTGTAGTAACTGTTTCAAACAACTAATAATTTGCATAATTACATGCAGGTAAACGAACATAATTTTATAACTAATATCCTTGAAACTGACTTTATATCAAGAAAGACGATTTAAAAAACAGATTACCCCTTATATCAATAAGTTATGTATGAACATTTATTTACAAGCAGTTCGTATATTTCAAAAAAGCGCTGCTTAACATTGCAATCCGTGATGTACTTAGCCGAACAGTCGACGCTGATGCATGTGTCTGCATAATAACATCGAAAACAGAACACTAAAGACATGGTGTGAATCCAAAATGTAGTATAATCTTATTCAAGGACAAGTCCCAGTTGCATCAGTGTGTATTTTCGTTCGACGTGTTTTCCAAATTACGAGTCGTGCGGTGCATGCGAATAGACACTTGACCTAAATCAATAGCATCGGGAAGCTAAAATAAATTGATCCACGTTTTGTTCAAAAGTCGTTTTATAATGCCTTATTGTATGTCTTGTATTGATTGTTCATTAAAGACCACCATGATGCAGATAACCTAATAAAGTAAGAAAGAAAGCATACTCAAGACAAGCTCGAATTGTTGGTTTTAATTGTTGATCGCTAAATAATGCATATCAGTTGCATAGATAAACTGTTAATGTACAGCTGAGAACACAACCATCGTTTTCTTTCCGTACAATTATGTGAATTGGTCAATCACTGACATGAACACCACTGACTTGAATTTTTACGACCACCGTGTTGGGTAATTAAATACAATTTTGTATTTAATTATGATGCAAACAGTATTGGAACACAACACTTATCTAAAGGTGCACAATTATGAATAACATTGGATATTAACACTATGTATCATTAAATTTCATTATAATCCAGCTTTAGTGATTATAAAGATGAAGCGCACACATGCACAGGAATGACGTTATTTCGTAAAATGTATAATTTCTTACAAAGTGAACATCACTCCATCCTAAAATATTTTGTTCTGGATGTAGCAATATAATAAAAAAACTTTGTTGGTTTGTGTTTATATCCATATATTTCAAAATAAATGAATGTCTAGAAAGTGAAATCATAGTGTCAACACCATCAATCAAACTATTTGTTTTGCGTAAGAAGAACTTTCCAGGTCAAGATACTTTCAATTTCTGCAACGGCCTATAACACGCATGCGCAAGTAAATCTATCTAGATCAAACAAGTTTTATAACACATGACTTAATAGGGTCATCAAACTAGTTCAAAAATTTTATCTGTCTTTATCCCCATTTCCATAATAAAACTCCGACAAGGATTGTTACTCAACCTGTGAAAGAGATAAAAAATGATAGTTGCTCTAAAATATGCAACACAGGGACCAATTTATTTTTAAAGGGACTTTTAAATCTCGTGTTATTGCAAAAAAGCAAATCGGGAAATATCATTGCGAGCAACAATAATGAAAGATAAGCGGTTCTAATAAAACATTTACAAAATAAAACAGAACAGAACAGACACTATTATATTATTATATAGTATTGTTCATGAACGGACATGTTTTACCAATATAATTATAACTACAAATAACAATACATATATTGATGATTGATGGGAAATTATACATTTCGCTTAGGCTTAGTTTTGTTATGTCGTGCACTGATGCATTCCGGTGGCAAAGAGGTTTCCGAAACGTGCCATGCATTTTAATCGTTTATGTAGCATGTTAAATTAAACATATCATTGTTATACTGATATATGGAGAAACACAGAACAAAATATATTAATTTAATTAACTGAATCTATTATGCAAAGCAGTTCACTAGCTTATACCCATATCAGGACAATCTAACCTTGAGGCAAATACATTTATTCGACCTTCAGAACGTTTACGATAAAAAAGGCCTACACATCATCATTCATGGGATGAATTAACGATCTCGGGTGACTGTAAGTCACACAATCTTCCAGTTATGTCAAGTGGGAAATCGAGTTGGACAAAACAGTGTACGCTCGTGAATGGAAATGCACTAAAACTCCGAGAACGACAACCATTATGTTAAGACTATTCTATAAAAGCACGCACTTTTAAAAAATACTGTTTGTTTTCCTAAACATTTAATGGCCGCAATGATAATACGGGCACCTCACTATCCCGTCTTAGGATATTAAAGAAACAACTTAAATGATCCCGTTATTCTAACCAGGGTCTCTACTGGCGTCATTTGTTTGTTCACCGTTTTATTCATTAACAAGCAACATACGCATCGGAGATAACATACGGAGTTCACCCCAAATTTTTAATCCCAGAACATTTTCAAGTAATGTAACATTTTTTAAAGCTAGTTTGCGTTCATATGTAAAAATTTTCTGTTAAAATGTAATTTATGCCAAGGTCAGGTCGAATAAGGATGACAAATTAATATAGCATTAAAACCACCACTGTAGGGAGTTTTAAGCTTGATTAAGAAATAAATTTTGCCTTAATTTTTGCCATTTGGAGCAGATGAAATGGTTTACAAAACAATGTATAGCTTACCGGGAATGTGTGATCTGACTGACATTAATGATGTTACACATTGCTAAACTGTATACTTACTTTCTCAAAACCTCTTGAGCATGTTATAACATTAATGGCTTAAAAGCGCACTATTTTCACATTGCAATATCATAAATAATTGTGTAAATAAATATATTAAATTTTGAATAAAAAATGAATGTCAGATGATTGAAAAACATTATAATAGTTGGTAATGTAGCAACACTTTTGAATAATTACTTGACTTGAAAAAGAGACTTAAGTGGTTTAGTCTTAAGACAATTTAAGAAATGGGAGAATGATGTTTAATTACATGTCCAAAATTATGCAGTTATCAATGTCCATGTCTTAATAACTTCATTTGTAATCCGTGTTCAACAAATGACAAACTGTTGTGCTCAGGGGAGCAAAATACACCTTGCTATTAATAACACATATTTTAGGACCTCTAAGTGGTCTTACTAAAGGTGTTTTATTGTATATCGAATATGCCATTAGCGCGTACATAGGTGGTTGTCACACATTACGGTGTTGGCGATGACGGTGGTGGTTGCGTTGGTTGTAAGTCAGTGGAGGTTATGTGGCAGTGGTGATTGTGGTGGTTGTGTTACCATTGAGGTCGTGGTGACGTTGATTGTTGTGTTATTGTGTAACGTTGGACGTTGTGTGACTGTGATAGTTGTGGTGATTGTGTGACCTTGGAGGTAGTGGATACGGTGATGGTTGAGTTATTGTGTGACGGTGGAAGTTGTGTAACCGTCATTGTGTTGGTTGTGTGACGGCGGTGGTTGTGTGACAGTAGCAGTTGTGTGACGGCGGAGTTTGTGGCGACGGTGGTAGTGGTGTGACGTTGGTAGTTTTGTGACCGTGGTAGTTGTTTGAAGGTGGTAGCTGTGTTACGGCGGAGTTTGTGGTGACAGCGGTGGTTGTGTGACGGTGGAAGGTGTGTGACGGTGGTAGTTGTGTGACGGTGGTAGTTGTGTGACGGCGGTAGTTGTGTGACAGTGGTTTTGTGTGGCGGCGGAGTTTGTGGTATGTCGATGGTTGGGACGGATGTTTGGAAATTATGTGGCGGTAAATGCTGTAGTGATAGTGATGGCGGTGGTTGTAGTGACTATGGTGGCTAAAATGACGGTGGTGGCGATGACGGTTATGGTTGTGTGACGGTGGTTTTTGTGTTGATTGTGTGACGGTTGAGGTTGTTGTGACGGTGGTGGTGGTGGTTATGGTGGTCGTGGTGATAGTACTGATTCATGGGACTGAAGTATTTGTGACTGTTAATGTTATGGTTTTGCTGGTCATTCCCGTAGTGGCTGTATTGTAAAATGGTTTTACTTGTTATTGTATTATTTTAAAGCATGTGACTTTAAAACGATATAGTGTTTATCATATGCTTTACATAGAAAAACAATATGACACAATGGTCTTTAAAAAATTCCGCAATGCATTGACATAATTGTGGCCAGGCGGTGGATGTAATGGAAAGCAAACACTGGTGTCCTATCACTGCAATCTCGATTTATACATATGTAAGCATGTAATTGTACATAGACTCTTAAAGAAAATTCATGCACTATTACGTCGACGTCAGAATGATGTATTTTTGTGATAAAGAAAACCTAATATGGCCACAAAAGTGTCAGCTGCACCATAGACTACATCCACTATTACACAACAACAGCCTTGATCAGACATGTGCCAATTACAACCAGCATTAATGAGCACAGACCCTTAAGCTGTTGTTAGTTATCATGTACATCAGGTAGACACATGGGGATTGCCGACAGCTAATATGCATATAAAACATGTTTAACATGATCTCGAGCTGCCATGTTTGAATTAGCATCTACGATAACATAAACCAACCGAACGTGCAAAATAGGCATAGCAAAACCTTCCTTCTTAACTAAACTCGAAGTCGTTTAATGGGACTTAACCGTCCGTATGCTCTATTGAAACCAGGACCGCAAAGAGCAGTCACCATGCGGCAATTAATATGTAGCACCAGACAGGCATTTGAACAGAACACACCATGCAAATACTTGTTAAAGTGACGAACATTTTAAACCTGTAGTGTACTGGCCATCATTTTAACATCAAGATCACATCACCCCATTTCCAAATAAATCTTTATGATGCCCATCATCTTCATCACGAAATACATGTATTTTAGCAGCCATCACCATATCATGGTATCCATTGTTTTGGCAATGAACCAGCCGAAACTGCGTTGTAACTATACAACATATATGTACCTGTCGGTAATGCGCAAAAAGACACTGAGAAGTAAATTTACAAACGCATGACATAAGCACTAACGTGTGCAAACAGGAACTAATACAAGTATTGCGTATTAACTGTAATAAAGCATTTACAAATGTAATAAAGGGTATGGATAACTAATGCAATAACATTTAGTACCGAATGCAGAGTTGAATTGAT
This sequence comes from Congeria kusceri, assembly GCA_027627225.1. Lineage (NCBI taxonomy): Eukaryota > Metazoa > Mollusca > Bivalvia > Myida > Dreissenidae > Congeria > Congeria kusceri. The sequence goes on from JAPFQT010000039.1 coordinate 834,583, forward strand.
CATACGTCTAATTATCTCTTGGACACAATTTGCTTCAAAGTAGACAGGCCATCGCACAGACGCATGCGTAAGCATACATTAACAAAGAAATAGGTCATACAAACTGAAATACACTTAAGGAATTATCATCAAGCGTCCTTGTCTGATATTGATTAAAATGAAGGTTGCACCGATACGTTTCAATTTGACCTTCAATAAACAACGTTTCCTAACCATGAAAAAGCTTCTTGTTGTTGCTTAACATATTAAACCAGGCTAATAAATGTAAATGGGTCCACATCATCATCAGCAGCAGCATTGTCATCACCAGCATAACCATCAGAGACAGTTTGGTTATCTTCTTCATCGTGTATCATGTTCACGAAATACAATTATAAACACTTAGTATAAAACTTTCAATATCTACAGAATAATAGTAAGTTGTTATATACGTATTGAATGAGTTTATTGAATCTTAAAACGACGTGTCGAAAATTACAGTGGTAACGGTTTTTACTGGTAAACTGGATGTATGTGTGGTCTGAAAGTAAAATAGGTGTTCTGAATATTTTAACAATTTGCCTTATATGTTTTGAAATTTGGTACAGTTTGTAATATCATCATAAAGAGCAAATGATAACATTTTGATGAAAACTATTTAATCTATCATCATAGATAGTAAAGCTTCAAGCAATAGACCGGCATTAATCGAGTGCTATTGCTTTTTATTGATAGACTGATGTGTTGTCAGATTAACGAGTTTCCAAGTGACATAATGCTATATATCACACGTCTAACGCTGAGTGATTTGATGATAGCAATGCAAACCAGTTTCATTTTTTACAAAATGTGAATTAGTCATAAATGCTCATATTTTACATATAATAAGAAGCGACAACCGGTATACATTTTGTACAATGTTTATATTTTGTAATATCATATTAAAATTGTTGTTCGACTTTTTCCGTATTGCGGTAATTATCTCATTCATGACCATTTGAAACGCTACTCTGGTTTGACACAGTCGATGATCAATGATTAATTAATCATCTCCATTTTGGGTTTCCAAGCGCATAGCAAGTGGACAGCACTTTAAGTTTTGTCAAGAAAAAATAACAACGTTTGGTGAACAGGTGTTCAAAATACTTGTTTTATTTCGTCCTAACATGTATCACACAACGCATATTTAATGGTTAAATATTAATATAATTGATTGCAAAATAATGTGCATACTGTTATTCTCATGCGCGAATATTTAAAAATCAAATAGATCTTTATTATGTATAACCGATTTTATTGTCACGGAATAGATAGCCGCACATGTGCACCATTTAAGAAATAGTACAGATCACTGAGGGCCTCCTCGCATTATATTTACCGTCCAGTCCGCCCAAAAACGTTGAACGGACCGAATTGGTCTGTGCTATTTCTTATATTATACCGCACATGTTAGTACATAAGTTTTGATAAAATGGTAAAATATCACAAGCATAACATAAAAAACTAAATGTGTCTTTTGTTCGTGCAGAGATATACCATATTTTTTTCCAAAGACAAACGATAATTTTAACAGCACGTCCTTGTTTAAACCCATTCCCTCAACTTGTTGATTTTGAACAGCGCGCGACAATGACGTCATTTCAAAAAATTAGACTGCGTCACGCTATTTTCGGTAAACAACCACCATGATTTATATTATTGTGTAGTGCATTAGGGGAACTTTCGTTGATGAAACGGAATTTATGTAATTGTACAATCGTTAACAACTACATACATCTCGATACGTAGATGAAATCGTAAATATTGATGAAACGCATCCCAAAGCTGCGGTTACACACAACTATAGCTGAGCGGGCACCCACACCAAATAGAACCCGCTGGCCCCGGACACTATACTATTTTATCGGCCCACTAAACTGGTATTTTGAAATTGACCTAAAAACCGGGCCGTTGAGTTTTATATACGGAAAGAAGAAATTTATTATAGATTGTTAACTAAATATATGGATACGCACATCTAACTGCATTTGGGATTCATCCTTGATCCAATTGCATGTACTAGTACAGCCCGTATCTTACATTATGTGCAGTGTTTCATATGACTGGCTAGAAGGCTGGCTATAGTACGATTTTCATCAAATGGTAACACCTCGATTCACGCCCGTCTCGAACAAGTTGCTATTCATGCAGTTTAACCACGAGTATATATCACTGTGTTGAACATACATGTAAGGTCTGTATGGTATGAGGAAGATATTGTGATGTGCTACGAAATAAACAAATATTATATGAACAGCTTACATTCAAATAACTGCAACGACATTGCATTAAACTAATTACACTGGGTGTTTTAACGTGATTATAAAGCTGTTGATTACATTTAATGATACATGAATTTAAAATCATAATACATTTATGACATTTATTTACACGAAAAATAAAACATAATGACATACATTTACAATAATTAGCACACATAATTAAACAATAAAACTATGATGTACAATAAGTAAACTAACGGCTCAGGAGAAAAGGAACAAAACATAACCAAAAAATTCTACAGCCTAAACGGCGTGAGGTTGAAATTACAATTACCGATCAACAGTATAAGTTAAACCGGTCTTTTCGATCAACAAGATCCCGTCCAACAAATAGAACCAAAGATACATAACAGTTCCTTAACAACATGTAAGAGTTTTGAATTTAACCACGTTACTTGACCATTGTAAATACTGGGAGATTATAATGTATAACTACTACTGCTTCCGCTACCTCTGCTACCGCTACCATTACTGCTACTGTTTCTGCTAGTACTACTACTTCTACTACTTCTACTACTACTACCACTACTACTACTACTACTACTACTACTACTACTACTACTACTACTACTACTACTACTACTACTACTACCACTACTACCACTACTACCACTACTACTACTACCACTACTACTACTACTACTACTACTACTACTACTACTACTACTACCACTACTACTACTTCTACTACTACTACTACTACTACTACTACTACTACTATCACTACAGCTACTACTACTACTACTACTGCTGTTGCTGCTTTGACACCGTTATGTTTACTTTCATCTCTTTTGTTTAATTTAATCATCAATTTATATGTCAAGACCAATTAAGCAGTATTTCAGAGGAATTTTATAAAGTACTATTACAAAATAGTAACAGTAAGGGAAGTAGCGTCTGCGAGGAGTTGACCTCTACTTTATTTTACATTGAAATAGCGCAGTGACATATTAACCGCTGCAAAGGAAGGATGAAAGAGAAAAACCTTAATTGAATAAAATGTAATTAAACAAATTAACTCTCATGATGCACGGTCACATCAATTTATAGTTATAGTGAAGCATTCACCTATTTACAAACATGTATTCCTCATCAACAGTAAGTTAAACAAAATAATAACGTCCTTTAATATTTACAATATTTATAGTTCTTCAAACATGATAAAACATATTTACATCCAATACTTTGTTGTCAACGTGCAATCATAGTGGAAATATTCGTTTATAAATAAAAATAAATCAGTTTTAATATCATATCTGCAAATATATATTCACTGTTCATGAAAATCTTCAGGTTTTCGTATGGTTTCAGGTTTACTCTTGTTCCTGGTTAAAATTCTGTACTGAGATTTGTCTTCGGTTCTTGATCCAACACGTTCGTGGTATACCATGGCAGTTCTAGAAAATATTCAAAATAATGACAATCGTAAAAACACATTTTAATTCATTCATAGAAGTGTATAACCGAGTCAATGTGATACCGTTGATTACTGTTTTTCTGACTGTGGCAAACAATGGAATGTACATATTTTATAAAGTAAACTGTTGCAAGTTCATTATAGATACAGTTAAACACGACGTGTTCCATGTTAACTGAAGCGTGCCAACCGAAAGGCATTTAGATACCTAAAGCCTCGTTTGTTGCATGCTTTCGAGTTAAAGGAAAGCTTGTATATCCCAACAATGGGCAGACTTGAACTGTAGGTGCTTTGTACAAAGTAATGTCATGCATAATTTGACTTTTACGATTAACATATACGTACCCGTAGTTATTAAAATTTCACAAACAATTTACTTTGGTTTGAATCACTTAATTATGCAGTTGGACTCTTTCAGATGACTTTCTTTTGTGTGCCAAATGTTTTATAACTACATACACTATATTTCAAATATGTTTTAACGGAAGTAATTGGTTCTGTTAAGATGCAAATCGAACGTGTATGCGCAATATAATAAATAACACCTGAATCAGTGCTTTTGAGTACATACATGCAACCATGCACCCTGAGTTTCAGTTATCAAGTACATGTGGTGTTTAGTGTGTGAATCAATCACAATACCATTAGATTATTTTACTGCGTTATGTGCGATGCGGTGATATATTTGGACGAGTACACAGCTGAATAGGCGAGTGTGTAGATAGTATATTTACACGTGTCATGTTTTGTTTAAAACCATTTATTTCAGCTATGTTGTATTAAGTTGATTAACCCATGATTCGATAAATTATAAAATTATCTTCGAAGGTGATATTCATAATCGGATACAGGTTTGGAAACAAATTCACGTTTACACAACGCAAATTACGTTCTGACCAGACACGGCTATTTCGAAAAGCGATCGCGTTTCTTGTTAAAACGGTTAACAAGAAATATATACAGATTAGTGGATATAAGAAAACATATTTGAAATTATTGTTTCTGGATTTTAATAGTCAATTTCGAAGCAGTAGATCGGAGTCAACATTGAGGTAAAACTAACGTTGCATATTCGTTCTCTTTTGGAGTACTCGGACATTATCGTATGCTTATCCTAGGACCGTGCAATACGGACAATAGTGTAAGCGCGCTCGTGCAAAATGGTGTAATATTGGACGGTCACGTGGCAAGAATGACGACAGCTGATTGTAAGATAAAAGTAAGTATATAATTATTGGAATTATTAAACTTGTTTACGTGGTCTTAATATGTAAGTAGCACGACTAATACGGTTTGGTTTTGCTTAAAATGTTCAGGAAATGTAATGTTTAAAATTCATTTTTCGTTATATAGCGATGCATCTTCGGCCTATACTCTATCAGAATGACACACTTATTTAGTAGCTAAATTATGCCATGTGTATTATGCGATTACGCCTTGCTTTTGTTCTGATGTGTTTCATGTTGATACACAATGCCACTATTGTCCGCATAATACTAGTAGCATTCGCATGCGAATTTCAAATATATCGTAATACATGTACTTGTATTCTGCCTGTCTCAAAAATATAGACTATATCTGATGTCATCATCTGAATATATTACACCATGACCCGAAAACACAATCACATATACAGTCATATATTATATGTCTCAGAACAGGGAGAAAGGCTGTTTTATTCTACAACATAAAATAAGAATATATTTTAACGTGTCTAACGCTGTCAATATGCATCGATATAACTAGGAGTCGTTTCATGTACTTAAAATACAACATGTACATTTTATAATTATACTATATATGTCAATATAATTGTGCATACCGGGGTGGACTACGATGACATTTTTGCGGTAATTAAAACTACCATCTGGTAGGAAGATGGCACATTTCCATCCGTATTGATCGTACGTCTAGACATAGGAAATGTTGCAAACAACTTTTCTGTCCATACAAAAACAATGTACGTCTGTTGGCGATATAGCTTTGTTATTGTTTTCCATGCGTTCCCCTTGTTTAAATATAAACGATATTTTCAAGTTCATGTACTGTTGTTCTATAAAATGCAGTTCTTATCTGGGTGCCAAAACATGAAATGTCCATTTTTTTGCGACTGAGTACTCTGATGTCATTGCGAGTCTCGCAACATAATGTAAGTAGTAAATGGAGAAGTCAATGATTCTTTTAAAATAACTTAATCAGTATGCTAGAATCATGTTTCATTGATGGTATACATTGCATTATGTTAAGTGCTTTTTTTTTATATCCAAACACGAATGTAATGATTTCCATATGCATCAATCCATCAATTAGTAATTTATAATGCATATATGGTCACCTTCGGATTAGAAGGTGGAACATCAAATGTGTAAAAAGTGCAGATAGGACCTTGTAATATTAAGATGGCGATATATTGTTTATACTGTGATATGTCTATACGATTACTATATATATGTTGCATTTTCAGTGATAATACACGTACGGGCTAATTACACATATCCACGCATATAAACTTAATTTTATAACGATGCCACTTGCAATGTGTCAATTGCAAACACAATACAAATCACGACCACAGAAAATATGTCCATGTTTTACTTAGTTGCATATTACAAGGCAACAATCTACTTCATAAGACGGAATTACACGCACATTAGGAGTACGTAGCCTGTGGCTTATGCTTATAATGCGGCACATGAACAATTAGGTATGCAACGTTTATTATTTCCGTATTCTCTTGAAAACAATATATTTGTGTAATTGCGTGACCTACGAACTCTTTTGAAAGTTACATGTACCGCTCCTTTTTTTTAAAGTAATTGTCTGCATTGCATCGGTGTATGCACTGTCTGCAAAAATACAACTAATTTGCATACATGTCGGAAAAATCAGGTTTATTGATTGGACCATATAAACTTGATTCTATGTTTAGCTTTCCCATGATTTTTCGAAACCTACCAATCAGGCATGAATTATTAATGGCAGTGGTACAAGCGAAAACAAAATGTTAACGTGCAAAACTGTTTTTTTTTTTAATTATCTTCATATTTATTTTTTTATTTTTTATTTTTAGATTAACATAATTTTTTTTTTTCTTTTCCGTTCTATATGTTTTATTTTCCTCGTCAATAGGTGTGTGAGGGTCGAGGGCATCCCCCTCCACACCGGACATCATGCGTATTTATTAGAATTCAGCATGCATAACATAGAATATTACATTGTAGACAAGTGCTCACAAGTACATAATAAGAAAAAATCATAATTGCGTAAATAGCAATATCCAAAATGATACATATTGAACTTATCAATATACAGAATGGATGAACTATGTAAATCACATTGTTTTACCGAAACAGACTTAACAAAATGTCCCATTCTTTATTTGTAGTTATTGAGTTAGAATCTAAATTGCAGAAGTTCATTTCCTTCAAAATATGATACTGGATAGAAAAATAAGATTTTGCCGCGATAATGGTAGGTAATGTTTGATTCATTTTACAATTATAAATAAACCTTTTAGTAAGAAGGAATGTAAGATTAAGAGGACCACTTGAGTTTTTATGTCCTAACATAAACGAAGGCGCATTTATGAAGTCAGCGAATACCTCAAAACCTTCAAACAAATCAGCAATACATTTTTTAACATGTTTACATTCCCAAAAAATGTGCTCAATTGTTTCCGGCATATTATGACAGAAAGAGCATTCAGCTGACGATTTATAATTGATTTTATACAAAAAATAATTGGTACCAATAATTCGGTGTGTGATTCTGTACTGAAACCACTGTAGAGTAGAATCTTTGGTTATACAAAATGGCATTCTAAAAATATGGTTCCAGTCTTTTAATTCAATATTTTCAAACATGCTCGTCCATTTTGACATACAGACTGGTAAAGTTTCATTTGTTTTAACAATATTGTACATGGGTTGAGTACCTTTTGGATATTTTAAAATGGATATCACTTGAAGGGGAACAAAAGGCTTAACAAAGTCAAGATAGTTAAAATCTGCAATCGTGTTCATAGCAGATGTTTCATCAAACAAACCATTTTTCTTCAAGTATTTAGTTATGACATTAGTAATACCTATATAATGCAAGTAGTTTGGATATTCTTGGATATAATTATCTTCATATTGGGAACCTACTGTAACACAGTATTTTAACTGTGTAAATTGACTAGTTGCACGCTATATTTTACAAATACTAGTAAAAACACCTAGAAGTCCATGTGTGTTCTTTTTTCCAAACTGTTTACGTTTTCCAACTCGATTTTTAATATTGTCAAAATTGTTGATATGTGTTTTTCGTTCAGGCATCCAAAATCCTACTAGCCCGAGAACGCTAAACATACAAGCCTTAGTTTTTAATTTCCGTCATATCTTCATGTTTTTAGCAGTTTTACCCAATCTCAATGATGCGTGCTAGGTAAGTTGGTCATAACTAGTAAAGGATGCCTATCCAATATTCGGCACTTGAGTTACATGGCAAGGTAAAACATACCAATAAGTGTACAAGATTTACCGGTCAATAACTATGAACTCCTTAAGCCAAGATTCATGAAACTGTATATGTTGGTTGGTCACGACTAGTAGAAGTGCCGCATTGATTATCGGGTCAACAGTCAACGCCATATGTTGTCATTAAAGGTTTTGCTTCAGAGTTTTGAATGCCTATCATATCTTCAGCAGTTCGTACCTAATCTTGACCTTGACTTGATTAATGATAGGTACGTTGGACATAACGAGTCTTTATCCAATATTGAGCACTAGGGTCAAACTGACCAATAGTTTTAAAAGTTTTACCGGTCAATCACTATAACTTCATTGGGCTTAGGTTAATGAAACTTGATATATTGGTTTGTTATTACTAGCATAGGGTCCTTAACAAGAATTGGGTCCTTGGGTCAAATGGCCAGGTCATTGGATGTATTACTTTTTTGGTTTGATTATGTATGTAATGAATATTAAGCAAAATACCTAATAACTTAACACTTATATTCGCTAATTTTTCTTTAGACAAAGCACACAATTTTTGTTGTGAAACTACCCAATAAACAACAAAATAAATAGTCCCAAATTTTAGCGGAGCATAGTAAAATGTAGTTCTCATTTCAGTTTAAAATATTTGTCAAATCATTTAGAATCGAAATAATTTTCGCATTATTGTTGTTTTGGCCAATAAACAACTCTTTGTCGTTCTGATGCGTGGTTTAAGTCCTACGCATGAGAACACCAAACCGTTGTTTATTGGAAAATAAGCAACGATATATCGAACATTATTTCTTAAATAACTTATAAACTTGATAGTATATCCATCGTTGCCTTGATAACAAACCTGCTTCAAACGAAGGCCTATGGTGTTATAGTTTGCAAACAAAAACAATACATTTTCGCCTAACTTCCTAACCCATCTCCGATTTGAATGTAGCGATGCGATTTCAATCGCGGATTAAATAAGTACACACAGGTTGGTACAATAATTTGAAATGCTAAGCATATATTCGAACACGTAAAGGCAAAGTTGTACAAAGTTGAGCAAACATGCCTGAATAAAATATATGCGAACGAGAGCACAATCAATTGTGATAAGAAAATGTACAATTTGCCTTTACTCTTCTAATATACGCTTAGTTGTTGTTTTTTTTAGATTATTGTACCAACTTATTTAACCCGCAAATGAAATCGCATCGCAATATCCGGATCGGATACATTTGGTGTATACACTGTGTATATAGTATGTTTCATAAAAAAGTGCATGTCTGTAAAGTAAATCCCATTGACCTTTTAGGCCGACTCCAGGCACTCCTGTATTGTACTTCTGACACCATACCAGTAAACTTGGAAGGAGAAGTGCGGCCGGTGCTGAGCTCGAATCCAACACAGCCGGAACTCTAGCGCAGCGTTTCTATCATCTGATCAAACCGGGCAGCTGGTTCTTGCCCAGTCACACTACATATGTTGTATACGTTTTTATATTGCATTGCAATAATTGCATTACATAAGTTTGTTCTAAAATTGCTTGTGTGTAATTCAAATGGAAATTGCCTGCATATTTTAATTTGTTTGATTTCATTATTTATTTTCATTACCTTTTGGTTGTAATACGCGTAATCTGTGATTACATAATTAGGTTATATATCAGATTAAGATAAAGATTAAGTTATCATGGGCGCGTTGTTCGTGTTTTATGATTAAAGTACACTTTATCAGCACTGACTTGGCAATAAAATAACAGTGTTGAACAAAAATATAATACTGATAACGATGCGATAACAATGCACTGTGTGTTGGGCTTAAATTGTACTGAAGTGTTTACATTCACCATTGAATCAGTTGTATTATAATTTTGACACGAATTGAGTACGCAATAAAAGATCAATCAATAGGAAAAGGTATAAGTTGGCGCTGATGAAACTGCAGATTTAAAATGTTTTACTCAAAGGAGAAGTTGTATAGTTCGTTTTAACGTACCGCTTACATTTTCCAAACATGATGGGTGCATGTGTTTGCAATAATTACATTGTTTGGTAAGTATCTATTCGGCTACATATATACACTATATAATTACTAAGCAATCGATATTTTCCAACATTTTTTGGTTTATGTGATCGGATATATGTGAATCCGACAAGCAAATAACATTTTAGTTGTTTAATACCATAAAATGATCTGAAACTGCTTTGATCTTGATGAACAATTATCATTTTCAGTTCTAGTTCATAGTACAGAGTGGTTTAATGTTGTCTGCCTTGTAAGCTCAACAAATCTGTTGCTGGGTATGCAAAAAATGCGTCTCATTCTGTTTTTTTTTAAATGACGCAATGGTGTCAACAATGACGGTAGCAATGACGATTCTCTACGATAACAATAAAAGCAATATCAATATTATATGTATAAAATATAGCACAACCGGACACTATAGATACATGTACAAACAGTTCAGTACAGCAACAAAGGCAATAATATATGTAGAAAATATAGCACAACCGGACACTATAGATACATGTACAAACAGTTCAGTACAGCAACAAAGGCAATAATATATGTAGAAAATATAGCACAACCGGACACTATAGATACATGTACAAACAGTTCAGTACAGGCAATATTATATGTAGAAAATATAGCACAACCGGACACTGTAGATACATGTACAAACAGTTCAGTACAGGCAATATTATATGTAGAAAATATAGCACAACCGGACACTGTAGATACATGTACAAACAGTTCAGTACAGGCAATATTATATGTAGAAAATATAGCACAACCGGACACTATAGATACATGTACAAACAGTTCAATACAGCAACAAAGGCAATAATATATGTAGAAAATATAGCACAACCGGACACTATAGATACATGTACAAACAGTTCAGTACAGCAACAAAGGCAATAATATATGTAGAAAATATAGCACAACCGGACACTATAGATACATGTACAAACAGTTCAGTACAGCAACAAAGGCAATAATATATGTAGAAAATATAGCACAACCGGACACTATAGATACATGTACAAACAGTTCAGTACAGCAACAAAGGCAATACTATATGTAGAAAATATAGCACAACCGGACACTATAGATACATGAACAAACAGTTCAGTACAGCAACAAAGGCAATAATATATGTAGAAAATATAGCACAACCGGACACTATAGATACATGTACAAACAGTTCAGTACAGCAACAAAGGCAATAATATATGTAGAAAATATAGCACAACCGGACACTATAGATACATGTACAAAAAGTTCAGTATAGCAACAAAGGCAATAATATATGTAGAAAATATAGCACAACCGGACACTGTAGATACATGTACAAACAGTTCAGTACAGGCAATATTATATATAGAAAATATAGCACAACCGGACACTATAGATACATGTACAAACAGTTCAGTACAGGCAATATTATATATAGAAAATATAGCACAACCGGACACTATAGATACATGTACAAACAGTTCAGTACAGGCAATATTATATATAGAAAATATAGCACAACCGGACACTATAGATACATGTACAAACAGTTCAGTACAGCAACAAAGGCAATAATATATGTAGAAAATATAGCACAACCGGACACTATAGATACATGTACAAACAGTTCAGTACAGCAACAAAGGCAATAATATATGTAGAAAATATAGCACAACCGGACACTATAGATACATGTACAAACAGTTCAGTACAGCAACAAAGGCAATACTATATGTAGAAAATATAGCACAACCGGACACTATAGATACATGTACAAACAGTTCAGTACAGCAACAAAGGCAATAATATATGAAAAAAAAATATAGCACAACCGGACACTATAGATACATGTACAAACAGTTCAATATAGCAACAAAGGCAATAATATATGTAGAAAATATAGCACAACCGGACACTATAGATACATGTACAAACAGTTCATTACAGCAACAAAGGCAATAATATATGTAGAAAATATAGCACAACCGGACACTATAGATACATGTACAAACAGTTCAGTATAGCAACAAAGGCAATAATATATGTAGAAAATATAGCACAACCGGACACTGTAGATACATGTACAAACAGTTCAGTACAGGCAATATTATATGTAGAAAATATAGCACAACCGGACACTATAGATACATGTACAAACAGTTCAGTATAGCAACAAAGGCAATAATATATGTAGAAAATATAGCACAACCGGACACTGTAGATACATGTACAAACAGTTCAGTACAGGCAATATTATATGTAGAAAATATAGCACAACCGGACACTATAGATACATGTACAAACAGTTCAGTACAGGAACAAAGGCAATAATATATGTAGAAAATATAGCACAACCGGACACTATAGATACATGTACAAACAGTTCAGTACAGGCAATAATATATGTAGAAAATATAGCACAACCGGACACTATAGATACATGTACAAACAGTTCAGTACAGGCAATAATATATGTAGAAAATATAGCACAACCGGACACTGTAGATACATTTACAAACAGTTCAGTATAGCAACAAAGGCAATATTATATGTAGAAAATATAGCACAACCGGACACTATAGATACATGTACAAACAGTTCAGTACAGCAACAAAGGCAATAATATATGTAGAAAATATAGCACAACCGGACACTATAGATACATGTACAAACAGTTCAGTACAGCAACAAAGGCAATATTATATGTAGAAAATATAGCACAACCGGACACTATAGATACATGTACAAACAGTTCAGTACAGCAACAAAGGCAATAATATATGTAGAAAATATAGCACAACCGGACACTATAGATACATGTACAAACAGTTCAGTACAGCAACAAAGGCAATAATATATGTAGAAAATATAGCAAAACCGGACACTATAGATACATGTACAAACAGTTCAGTACAGCAACAAAGGCAATAATATATGTAGAAAATATAGCACAACCGGACACTATAGATACATGTACAAACAGTTCAGTACAGCAACAAAGGCAATAATATATGTAGAAAATATAGCACAACCGGACACTATAGATACATGTACAAACAGTTCAGTATAGCAACAAAGGCAATAATATATGTAGAAAATATAGCACAACCGGACCTTATAGATACATGTACAAACAGTTCAGTACAGCAACAAAGGCAATAATATATGTAGAAAATATAGCACAACCGGACACTATAGATGCATGTACAAACAGTTCAGTACAGCAACAAAGGCAATAATATATGTAGAAAATAGAGCACAACCGGACACTATAGATACATGTACAAACAGTTCAGTACAGCAAGAAAGGCAATAATATATGTAGAAAATATAGCACAACCGGACACTATAGATACATGTACAAACAGTTCAGTATAGCAACAAAGGCAATACTATATGTAGAAAATATAGCACAACCGGACACTATAGATACATGTACAAACAGTTCAGTACAGCAACAAAGGCAATAATATATGTAGAAAATATAGCTCAACCGGACACTATAGATACATGTACAAACAGTTCAGTACAGGCAATATTATATGTAGAAAATATAGCACAACCGGAAACTATTGATACATGTACAAACGGTTCAGTACAGCAACAAAGGCAATAATATATGTAGAAAATATAGCTCAACCGGACACTATAGATACATGTACAAACAGTTCAGTACAGCAACAAAGGCAATAATATATGTAGAAAATATAGCACAACCGGACACTATAGATACATGTACAAACAGTTCAATATAGCAACAAAGGCAATAATATATGTAGAAAATATAGCACAACCGGACACTATAGATACATGTACAAACAGTTCAGTACAGCAACAAAGGCAATAATATATGTAGAAAATATAGCACAACCGGACACTATAGATACATGTACAAACAGTTCAGTACAGCAACAAAGGCAATAATACATGTAGAAAATTTAGCACAACCGGACACTATAGATACATGTACAAACAGTTCAGTACAGCAACAAAGGCAATACTATATGTAGAAAATATAGCACAACCGGACACTATAGATACATGTACAAAATGTTCAGTACAGCAACAAAGGCAATAATATATGTAGAAAATATAGCACAACCGGACACTATAGATACATGTACAAACAGTTCAGTACAGCAACAAAGGCAATAATATATGTAGAAAATATAGCACAACCGGACACTATAGATACATGTACAAACAGTTCTGTACAGGCAATAATATATGTAGAAAATATAGCACAACCGGACACTATAGATACATGTACAAACAGTTCAGTACAGGCAATAATGTATGTAGAAAATATAGCACAACCGGACACTATAGATACATGTACAAACAGTTCAGTACAGCAACAAAGGCAATAATATATGTAGAAAATATAGCACAACCGGACACTATAGATACATGTACAAACAGTTCAGTACAGCAACAAAGGCAATAATATATGTAGAAAATATAGCACAACCGGACACTATAGATACATGTACAAACAGTTCAGTACAGGCAATAATATATGTAGAAAATATAGCACAACCGGACACTATAGATACATGTACAAACAGTTCAGTACAGGCAATAATGTATGTAGAAAATATAGCACAACCGGACACTATAGATACATGTACAAACAGTTCAGTACAGCAACAAAGGCAATACTATATGTAGAAAATATAGCAAAACCGGACACTATAGATACATGTACAAACAGTTCAGTACAGCAACAAAGGCAATAATATATGTAGAAAATATAGCACAACCGGACACTATAGATACATGTACAAACAGTTCAGTACAGCAACAAAGGCAATAATATATGTAGCAAATATAGCACAACCGGACACTATAGATACATGTACAAACAGTTCAGTACAGCAACAAAGGCAATAATATATGTAGAAAATATAGCACAACCGGACACTATAGATACATGTACAAACAGTTCAGTATAGCAACAAAGGCAATAATATATGTAGAAAATATAGCACAACCGGACACTGTAGATACATGTACAAACAGTTCAGTACAGGCAATATTATATGTAGAAAATATAGCACAACCGGACACTATAGATACATGTACAAACAATTCAGTACAGGAACAAAGGCAATACTATATGTAGAAAATATAGCACAACCGGACACTATAGATACATGTACAAACAGTTCAGTACAGCAACAAAGGCAATAATATATGTAGAAAATATAGCACAACCGGACACTGTAGATACATGTACAAACAGTTCAGTACAGGCAATATTATATGTAGAAAATATAGCACAACCGTACACTATAGATACATGTACAAACAGTTCAGTACAGCAACAAAGGCAATAATATATGTAGAAAATATAGCACAACCGGACACTATAGATACATGTACAAACAGTTCAGTACAGGCAATAATATATGTAGAAAATATAGCACAACTGGACACTATAGATACATGTACAAACAGTTCAGTACAGGCAATAATATATGTAGAAAATATAGCACAACCGGACACTGTAGATACATGTACAAACAGTTCAGTACAGCAACAAAGGCAATAATATATGTAGAAAATATAGCACAACCGGACACTATAGATACATGTACAAACAGTTCAGTACAGCAACAAAGGCAATAATATATGTAGAAAATATAGCACAACCGGACACTATAGATACATGTACAAACAGTTCAGTACAGCAACAAAGGCAATAATATATGTAGAAAATATAGCACAACCGGACACTATAGATACATGTACAAACAGTTCAGTACAGCAACAAAGGCAATAATATATGTAGAAAATATAGCACAACCGGACACTATAGATACATGTACAAACAGTTCAGTATAGCAACAAAGGCAATAATATATGTAGAAAATATAGCACAACCGGACCTTATAGATACATGTACAAACAGTTCAGTACAGCAACAAAGGCAATAATATATGTAGAAAATATAGCACAACCGGACACTATAGATACATGTACAAACAGTTCAGTACAGCAACAAAGGCAATAATATATGTAGAAAATAGAGCACAACCGGACACTATAGATACATGTACAAACAGTTCAGTACAGCAACAAAGGCAATAATATATGTAGAAAATATAGCACAACCGGACACTATAGATACATGTACAAATAGTTCAGTATAGCAACAAAGGCAATACTATATGTAGAAAATATAGCACAACCGGACACTATAGATACATGTACAAACAGTTCAGTACAGCAACAAAGGCAATAATATATGTAGAAAATATAGCTCAACCGGACACTATAGATACATGTATAAACAGTTCAGTACAGGCAATATTATATGTAGAAAATATAGCACAACCGGAAACTATTGATACATGTACAAACGGTTCAGTACAGCAACAAAGGCAATATTATATGTAGAAAATATAGCACAACCGGACACTATAGATACATGTACAAACAGTTCAGTACAGCAACAAAGGCAATAATATATGTAGAAAATATAGCACAACCGGACACTATAGATACATGTACAAACAGTTCAATATAGCAACAAAGGCAATAATATATGTAGAAAATATAGCACAACCGGACACTATAGATACATGTACAAACAGTTCAGTACAGGCAATATTATATGTAGAAAATATAGCACAACCGGACACTGTAGATACATGTACAAACAGTTCAGTACAGGCAATATTATATGTAGAAAATATAGCACAACCGGACACTGTAGATACATGTACAAACAGTTCAATACAGGCAATATTATATGTAGAAAATATAGCACAACCGGACACTATAGATACATGTACAAACAGTTCAATACAGCAACAAAGGCAATAATATATGTAGAAAATATAGCACAACCGGACACTATAGATACATGTACAAACAGTTCAGTACAGCAACAAAGGCAATAATATATGTAGAAAATATAGCACAACCGGACACTATAGATACATGTACAAACAGTTCAGTACAGCAACAAAGGCAATAATATATGTAGAAAATTTAGCACAACCGGACACTATAGATACATGTACAAACAGTTCAGTACAGCAACAAAGGCAATACTATATGTAGAAAATATAGCACAACCGGACACTATAGATACATGTACAAACAGTTCAATACAGCAACAAAGGCAATAATATATGTAGAAAATATAGCACAACCGGACACTATAGATACATGTACAAACAGTTCAGTACAGCAACAAAGGCAATAATATATGTAGAAAATATAGCACAACCGGACACTATAGATACATGTACAAACAGTTCAGTACAGCAACAAAGGCAATAATATATGTAGAAAATATAGCACAACCGGACACTATAGATACATGTACAAACAGTTCAGTACAGCAACAAAGGCAATACTATATGTAGAAAATATAGCACAACCGGACACTATAGATACATGTACAAACAGTTCAGTACCGCAACAAAGGCAATAATATATGTAGAAAATATAGCACAACCGGACACTATAGATACATGTACAAACAGTTCAGTACAGCAACAAAGGCAATAATATATGTAGAAAATATAGCACAACCGGACACTATAGATACATGTACAAACAGTTCAGTATAGCAACAAAGGCAATAATATATGTAGCAAATATAGCACAACCGGACACTATAGATACATGTACAAACAGTTCAGTATAGCAACAAAGGCAATAATATATGTAGAAAATATAGCACAACCGGACACTATAGATACATGTACAAACAGTTCAGTATAGCAACAAAGGCAATAATATATGTAGAAAATATAGCACAACCGGACACTGTAGATACATGTACAAACAGTTCAGTACAGGCAATATTATATATAGAAAATATAGCACAACCGGACACTATAGATACATGTACAAACAGTTCAGTACAGCAACAAAGGCAATAATATATGTAGAAAATATAGCACAACCGGACACTATAGATACATGTACAAACAGTTCAGTACAGGCAATAATATATGTAGAAAATATAGCACAACCGGACACTATAGATACATGTACAAACAGTTCAGTACAGGCAATAATATATGTAGAAAATATAGCACAACCGGACACTGTAGATACATGTACAAACAGTTCAGTACAGCAACAAAGGCAATAATATATGTAGAAAATATAGCACAACCGGACACTATAGATACATGTACAAACAGTTCAGTACAGCAACAAAGGCAATAATATATGTAGAAAATAAAGCACAACCGGACACTATAGATACATGAACAAACAGTTCAGTACAGCAACAAAGGCAATAATATATGTAGAAAATATTGCACAACCGGACACTATAGATACATGTACAAACAGTGCAGTACAGCAACAAAGGCAATAATATATGTAGAAAATATAGCACAACCGGACACTATAGATACTTGTACAAACAGTTCAGTATAGCAACAAAGGCAATAATATATGTAGAAAATATAGCACAACCGGACATTATAGATACATGTACAAACAGTTCAGTACAGCAACAAAGGCAATAATATATGTAGAAAATATAGCACAACCGGACACTATAGATACATGTACAAACAGTTCAGTACAGCAACAAATGCAATAATATATGTAGAAAATATAGCACAACCGGACACTATAGATACATGTACAAACAGTTCAGTACAGCAACAAAGGCAATAATATATGTAGAAAATATAGCACAACCTGACACTATAGATACATGTACAAACAGTTCAGTATAGCAACAAAGGCAATACTATATGTAGAAAATATAGCACAACCGGACACTATAGATACATGTACAAACAGTTCAGTACAGCAACAAAGGCAATAATATATGTAGAAAATATAGCTCAACCGGACACTATAGATACATGTACAAACAGTTCAGTACAGGCAATATTATATGTAGAAAATATAGCACAACCGGAAACTATTGATACATGTACAAACGGTTCAGTACAGCAACAAAGGCAATAATATATGTAGAAAATATAGCACAAACCGGACACTATAGATACATGTACAAACAGTTCAGTACAGCAACAAAGGCAATAATATATGTAGAAAATATAGCACAACCGGACACTATAGATACATGTACAAACAGTTCAATATAGCAACAAAGGCAATAATATATGTAGAAAATATAGCACAACCGGACACTATAGATACATGTACAAACAGTTCAGTACAGCAACAAAGGCAATAATATATGTAGAAAATATAGCACAACCGGACACTATAGATACATGTACAAACAGTTCAGTACAGCCAGAAAGGCAATAATATATGTAGAAAATATAGCACAACCGGACACTATAGATACATGTACAAACAGTTCAATACAGGCAATAATATATGTAGAAAATATAGCACAACCGGACACTGTAGATACATGTACAAACAATTCAGTACAGCAACAAAGGCAATAATATATGTAGAAAATATAGCACAACCGGACACTATAGATACATGTACAAACAGTTCAGTACAGCAACAAAGGCAATAATATATGTAGAAAATATAGCACAACCGGACACTATAGATACATGTACAAACAGTTCAGTACAGCAACAAAGGCAATACTATGTGTAGAAATATAGCACAACCGGACACTATAGATACATGTACAAACAGTTCAGTACAGCAACAAAGGCAATAATATATGTAGAAAATATAGCACAACCGGACACTATAGATACATGTACAAACAGTTCAGTACAGCAACAAAGGCAATAATATATGTAGAAAATATAGTACAACCGGACACTATAGATACATGTACAAACAGTTCAGTACAGCAACAAAGGCAATAATATATGTAGAGAATATAGCACAACCGGACACTATAGATACATGTACAAACAGTTCAGTACAGGCAATAATATATGTAGAAAATATAGCACAACCGGACACTATAGATACATGTACAAACAGTTCAGTACAGCAACAAAGGCAATAATATATGTAGAAAATATAGCACAACCGGACACTATAGATACATGTACAAACAGTTCAGTACAGCAACAAAGGCAATAATATATGTAGAAAATATAGCACAACCGGACACTATAGATACATGTACAAACAGTTCAGTACAGCAACAAAGGCAATAATATATGTAGAAAATATAGCACAACCGGACACTATAGATACATGTACAAACAGTTCAGTACAGCAACAAAGGCAATAATATATGTAGAAAATATAGCACAACCGGACACTATAGATACATGTACAAACAGTTCAGTACAGCAACAAAGGCAATAATATATGTAGGAAAATATAGCACAACCGGACACTATAGATACATGTCAAACAGTTCAATACAGCAACAAAGGCAATATTATATGTTGAAAATATAGCACAACAGGACACTGTAGATACATGTACAAACAGTTCAGTACTGGCAATAATATATGTAGAAAATATAGCACAACCGGACACTATAGATACATGTATAAACAGTTCAGTACAGCAACAAAGGCAATAATATATGTAGAAAATATAGCACAACCGGACACTATAGATACATGTACAAACAGTTCAGTACAGCAACAAAGGCAATATTATATGTAGAAAATATAGCACAACCGGACACTATAGATACATGTACAAACAGTTCAGTACAGCAACAAAGGCAATATTATATGTAGAAAATATAGCACAACCGGACACTATAGATACATGTACAAACAGTTCAGTACAGCAACAAAGGCAATACTATATGTAGAAAATATAGCACAACCGGACACTATAGATACATGTACAAACAGTTCAGTACAGCAACAAAGGCAATATTATATGTAGAGAATATAGCACAACCGGACACTATAGATACATGTACAAACAGTTCAGTACAGCAACAAAGGCAATATTATATGTAGAAAATATAGCACAACCGGACACTATAGATACATGTACAAACAGTTCAGTACAGCAACAAAGGCAATACTATATGTAGAAAATATAGCACAACCGTACACTATAGATACATGTACAAACAGTTCAGTACAGCAACAAAGGCAATACTATATGTAGAAAATATAGCACAACCGGACACTATAGATACATGTACAAACAGTTCAGTACAGCAACAAAGGCAATAATATATGTAGAAAATATAGCACAACCGGACACTATAGATACATGTACAAACAGTTCAGTACAGCAACAAAGGCAATAATATATGTAGAAAATATAGCACAACCGGACACTATAGATACATGTACAAACAGTTCAGTATAGCAACAAAGGCAATAATATATGTAGAGAATAGAGCACAACCGGACACTATAGATACATGTACAAACAGTTCAGTATAGCAACAAAGGCAATAATATATATAGAAAATAGAGTACAACCGGACACTATAGATACATGTACAAACAGTTCAGTGCAGCAACAAAGGCAATAATATATGTAGAAAATATAGCACAACCGGACACTATAGATACATGTACAAACAGTTCAGTACAGCAACAAAGGCAATATTATATGTAGAAAATATAGCACAACCGGGCACTATAGATTACATGTACAAACAGTTCAGTACAGCAACAAAGGCAATATTATATGTAGAAAATATAGCACAACCGGACACTATAGATACATGTACAAACAGTTCAGTACAGCAACAAAGGCAATACTATATGTAGAAAATATAGCACAACCGGACACTATAGATACATGTACAAACAGTTCAGTACAGCAACAAAGGCAATATTATATGTAGAGAATATAGCACAACCGAACACTATAGATACATGTACAAACAGTTCAGTACAGCAACAAAGGCAATATTATATGTCGAAAATATAGCACAACCGGACACTATAGATACATGTACAAACAGTTCAGTACAGCAACAAAGGCAATACTATATGTAGAAAATATAGCACAACCGGACATTATAGATACATGTACAAACAGTTCAGTACAGCAACAAAGGCAATACTATATGTAGAAAATATAGCACAACCGGACACTATAGATACATGTACAAACAGTTCAGTACAGCAACAAAGGCAATAATATATGTAGAAAATATAGCACAACCGGACACTATAGATACATGTACAAACAGTTCAGTACAGCAACAAAGGCAATAAAATATGTAGAAAATATAGCACAACCGGACACTATAGATACATGTACAAACAGTTCAGTACAGCAACAAAGGCAATAATATATGTAGAGAATAGAGCACAACCGGACACTATAGATACATGTACAAACAGTTCAGTATAGCAACAAAGGCAATAATATATATAGAAAATAGAGTACAACCGGACACTATAGATACATGTACAAACAGTTCAGTACAGCAACAAAGGCAATAATATATGTAGAAAATATAGCACAACCGGACACTATAGATACATGTACAAACAGTTCAGTACAGCAACAAAGGCAATATTATATGTAGAATATATAGCCCAACCGGACACTATAGATACATGTACAAACAGTTCAGTACTGCAACAAAGGCAATAATATATGTAGAAAATATAGCACAACCGGACACTATAGATACATGTACAAATAGTTCAATACAGGCAATAATATATGTAGAAAATATAGTACAACCGGACACTATAGATACATGTACAAACAGTTCAGTATAGCAACAAAGGCAATAATATATGTAGAGAATATAGCACAACCGGACACTATAGATACATGTACAAACAGTTCAGTACAGCAACAAAGGCAATAATATATGTAGAAAATATAGCACAACCGGACACTATAGATACATGTACAAACAGTTCAGTACAGCAACAAAGGCAATATTATATGTAGAAAATATAGCACAACCGGACACTATAGATACATGTACAAACAGTTCAGTACAGGCAATAATATATATAGAAAATATAGCAAAACCGGACACTATAGATACATGTACAAACAGTTCAGTACAGCAACAAAGGCAATAATATATGTAGAGAATATAGCACAACCGGACACTATAGATACATGTACAAACAGTTCAGTACAGGCAATAATATATGTAGAAAATATAGCACAACCGTACACTATAGATGCATGTACAAACAGTTCAGTACAGCAACAAAGGCAATAATATATGTAGAAAATATAGCAAAACCGGACACTATAGATACATGTACAAACAGTTCAGTACAGGCAATAATATAAGTAGAAAATATAGCACAACCGGACACTATAGATACACGTACAAACAGTTCAGTACAGGCAATAATATATGTAGAAAATATAGCACAACCGGACACTATAGATACATGTACAAACAGTTCAGTATAGCAACAAAGGCAATAATATATGTAAAGAATATAGCACAACCGGACACTATAGATACATGTACAAACAGTTCAGTACAGCAACAAAGGCAATAATATATGTAGAAAATATAGCACAACCGGACACTATAGATACATGTACAAACAGTTCAATACAGCAACAAAGGCAATAATATATGTAGAAAATATAGCACAACCGGACACTATAGATACATGTACAAACAGTTCAGTACAGGCAATAATATATGTAGAAAATATAGCACAACCGGACACTATAGATACATGTACAAACAGTTCAGTACAGGCAATAATATATGTAGAAAATATAGCACAACCTGACACTATAGATAGATGTACAAACAGTTCAGTACAGGCAATAATATATGTAGAAAATATAGCACAACCGGACACTATAGATACATGTACAAACAGTTCAGTACAGCAACAAAGGCAATAATATATGTAGAAAATATAGCACAACCGGACACTATAGATACATGTACAAACAGTTCAGTACAGCAACAAAGGCAATAATATATGTAGAGAATATAGCACAACCGGACACTATAGATACATGTACAAACAGTTCAGTATAGCAACAAAGGCAATAATATATGGAGAGAATATAGCACAACCGGACACTATAGATTAATGTACAAACAGTTCAGTATAGCAACAAAGGCAATAATATATGTAGAAAATATAGCACAACCGGACACTATAGATACATGTACAAACAGTTCAGTACAGCAACAAAGGCAATAATATATGTAGAAAATATAGCACAACCGGACACTATAGATACATGTACAAACAGTTCAGTACAGGCAATAATATATGTAGAAAATATAGCACAACCGGACACTATAGATACATGTACAAACAGTTCAGTACAGGCAATAATATATGTAGAAAATATAGCACAACCTGACACTATAGATAGATGTACAAACAGTTCAGTACAGGCAATAATATATGTAGAAAATATAGCACAACCGGACACTATAGATACATGTACAAACAGTTCAGTACAGCAACAAAGGCAATAATATATGTAGAAAATATAGCACAACCGGACACTATAGATACATGTACAAACAGTTCAGTACAGCAACAAAGGCAATAATATATGTAGAGAATATAGCACAACCGGACACTATAGATACATGTACAAACAGTTCAGTATAGCAACAAAGGCAATAATATATGGAGAGAATATAGCACAACCGGACACTATAGATTAATGTACAAACAGTTCAGTATAGCAACAAAGGCAATAATATATGTAGAAAATATAGCACAACCGGACACTATAGATACATGTACAAACAGTTCAGTACAGCAACAAAGGCAATAATATATGTAGAAAATATAGCACAACCGGACACTATAGATACATGTACAAAGAGTTCAGTACAGCAACAAAGGCAATAATATATGTAGAAAATATAGCACAACCGGACACTATAGATACATGTACAAACAGTTCAGTATAGCAACAAAGGCAATAATATATGTAGAGAATATAGCACAACCGGACACTATAGATACATGTACAAACAGTTCAGAACAGGCAATAATATATGTAGAAAATATAGCACAACCGGACACTATAGATACATGTACAAACAGTTCAGTACAGGCAATAATATATGTAGAAAATATAGCACAACCGGACACTATAGATACATGTACAAACAGTTCAGTACAGCAACAAAGGCAATAATATATGTAGAAAATATAGCACAACCGGACACTATAGATACATTTACAAACAGTTCAGTACAGCAACAAAGGCAATAATATATGTAGAAAATATAGCACAACCGGACACTATAGATACATGTACAAACAGTTCAGTACAGGCAATAATTTATTTCATTATTTCACGGACAGATAAACTCATAAATGGAATAAAGACGCGTGGTTCAACGTTAGTATTTATTTTTGTTTATCGTATAGCATGTAACAACAATACAAAAACATTATCTAATGCAATGTAACAAGGTAAGGTATCAAAAGCTAAACATTAAATGATCTCTCAAGACTTGTAAAACCTCGTATGTCTAATGGTTGAGACAAGAAGGCTTTGCGAGTTATGTTCAAAACGTACCATGACTAAAATGTTCAATGATTTTTCTTCTTCAAAACATTCCCAAAAATGGTCAAAACATACAATCATATAAATCAAAACGTACAAAGTGTTAACGTCATATATTTATTAAACGGCTAATAAATATATGTTGTAATCAAGAATGGTTAGTATATTAATTCAGTGTGTTATCTTTTTGTAGTGTAATTCATAGTACGGTGTAATTAATTTGGAAAAATAGATTATAAGAACGCATTTATTAATAGCTTCAGACAAATAGTGAAGAAAAAAAATGAAGATTTTCTTACAGTATATATTTGTTATAAAAAGTACCAGTATGTTTTGAAAAGGGATTGTTTGAATATTTATATATTTGTGCAATACCAGGGTACGTTTAAATTGTGTATATCTTATGTACTCCTGTATTTCTTTCAAGACTGGCCATGCATATACTAATTTTATGTAGATATGTTGTTGTTGACCATGTAAACATGGATGAGACTCTAACCAATCACATTGTTGCCTTCCTGTGTGTATTACTGGTGCGATTTTGTATTCGGTGACACAAATCTGCGATTAAACAATCGCACGGTTGATGTGAACAGTGTTTAAGTTGCAGCACCAACCGTGCGGCAATCACTCATGACAAACCCAATGAATGCAGGTCAGGACAGCCAATGCCGTTGAAGAAAAAGGCCACGACAGCCATTTCCATGAATGTCAAGTTATTATGTAGCAATAATTGTGTAGACTCTATAATTGAGATTCAAGAAACAATTTTTAAATAAAAATCAAGATCCAATTCTAGCTTTTTTTCATATCAACGATCTGGGCCGTAATAGAATTGGGCCGTCCTGACCCAATACTGTTATTGTTGTAACAATGGCGGATAGTTTGGTTTGGAAAAGCTGAAAGAAAAGATTTCAACGTAACAACTGGCACATAGGTAATAAGGGACATTAATGACAGTTTCTTACGAAGAAAACAACGAATATGAACTTAACGAACTGTGTTTCACGAATGGTAATAATGTGTCGATGTCGAAAACAGAAACTCAAAATGTCTGTGATTTTCTGTCACATGGTGACTTGCCACTTGTGAGATTATGATGAATCCCTAGTATTATTTATAAGACGTGCAAGGAATTTAGTGTTACTTTTTATGTAGGGCTAAATTCGTTGGAATTTCTTATCGGCCAAGGACCTTTTATGTCAATTCCTATTATTTGCAAAAATAAAGTTATCCATCGATGTAGTTTACATAGACAACACCTTAACTAGCAATACAACACCAATTTTTTTAAATCTTAGCTTCTAAAACAATAATTATTCTATCAAGTTATGGAATCTTTCCCATACAGAAAACAAAAATAATTTTTCAAATACCTCATCGGGTTACAAAGTATGATTTTTTAGAATGGTACCCTCAACAACCATTTAAATGCACAAAACGAAAAAATGACATAAGCATGACCCAATCCATGATTTCATGAAAAAAACACCAAACTTGTTGAACTTAAGTCATTCTAATTTTAAAAGCTAATAAACAACCAAAATTTAACAAACATCCTCTATATAACATCATATAAACAAGTTTTTATTCAAAATGTTCAAATTTGGGTTATGAGATTTGGGTATGTCATTTTTGTAGAGGTGGTGCAACGTTTCGTTTCAGATCTCCAACTCGAGAACAGGTTGAACTATTGTATGATACTTAATGCATAGAAAACTTATATCGAGACCTCGCTTGTGTTTGCAAATGGGGTGGGTGGGGTCAAGGTCACTGTAACTAAAAATAGAAAAACGGTTTCTATGCAATAACTTGAGAACACATTGAAATATTTGAATGAAATCTAGATCCCTAATATCGAGACCTTGCTTGGTATTGCATATAGGTTGGGTGGGGTCAAGGTCACTGTTACTAATAATAACAAGAAATGTCTTTAAAAAAGACAATCAGCGTAGAAATTAATATTGAGATGTCATTTTTTGCCCTAAAAATAATACAAGAGGACCAAGCTGTGACTTCACGGACCCCATATTTTTTGTTTCCTAAGAAGACTTCTGACCCCATATTGCTCATTCATTCTCGCTATTATTTTCTGAAAATGCTAATTAATTATTTATTAAATTTGCCTGACAAATTCATGTATCAATTATGTTATTTAGTATTTAGCTTATTAAGTTTATGAATTCCCGATTTATTGCAATGCTCGTGTTTATGATTCTCCAGACGCTGATTGATGCGTGTGTATTAGCACAGCTTTACCGCACACTATTTTTAGAATGATTCTTCTGCTGGAGTTGTACTCTCTAGAATTAATTCACGGGGACGACAGTCGGTTACAGCATACAATAATATTTTACACAATGATAAAAAATAGGAAATATAAGCTCAATCAAATTTGCTAATATTTGTTTGGTTTATTTATCAGAAAGATACCAGAAATTTATATATCGTGCTTGCGAGCACAACAGGCAACATTGTATGTTGTGACATACTTTTGTACCCATGAAGTGTAGCATTGTAATTGCTATTTATAGAGCGTGTCGATTATGTAGGCTAAACAATATAGTTATTTCATTATGTGAATGAATATAACATTCTGATCATGACATACAATGAGTAAAATTGTTCATAATTATGTTCATTTATAGAGTGTATGTCGAAGATATTTTTATAACTTTAATTTAACCCCTTATGTAAACAATTATGTACATTTTTATTCCCCAAAAGTATGCAACAGTTGTTGGTAAACGTTAAATCTTCGAAGTTTGCATTCCCTAATTTTAGAAAATGTGCCCAATTCTATTGGAATTCAATTTTCCGCTGCATAATTAATGCAAGAAATCTAGGTCAAAAGTGATCTGAGACAGCTAGGCAGAAAAAAACGGTTTCAGCTCAATAGCTTGAGAAGACATTGAAATATTTAAATGAAATTTCATATCTTGATACCATATATCTAGACCTCGCTTGGGATTGCATATGGGGTGGGTGGGGTCAAGGTCAACATTACTAAAATTTTATTTGTGTGCAGGCTTTAATGCATTTGGTATTCGTGGAATTTCCACGTTTCTTGTTTCTCACATTTTGCCATAGTCCATAATAATTAACGTCAAATTAGTTAAAGTTTAGGTTTATTGTAAGTACACAACTGAGTTGTAGACACCTTAAATAGTTATAGCCTTACTATAGTATAGGAATAAATTATTTAGGCGCAGAATTTCTTCAATACCAATAAGATGATACAACTAGAACGAATGCAGGATGTCAAAGAATGCTGCTTAATAATTTAAATATTTGAAGTTCAGTAAACAGATACCTTGAGATGACAACAATTATCCAGCGTTAAAAATGTGTACATAAATTATTGTTCTCAATTAAAGAAACATTAAGAGCATGAAAGGATATAGACCCCAAGATGAATTTATAAAAACAATGTTTAATGTTTCTTCATGGATCATCATCGGTTTTACAATGTGTGCTTTTTCTAATAAAATAAATGCATTTTAATCTGTATCAAAGAAAACAATCTTGCATCTTAAATTATACCAGAGCATATGATGTCAAAATCAAAAGTTGTAATGAGTAGGCTGTTGATGATAAATAGGTTATTTGTATATATACTTTAAATAAAATGAATCTTCTGTCTAAAACCGGTATGGAGTATGAATAGGTTTGGTTACTTTCACTTTCATTTTGAATTACTTGAACTTCAGGCTGAAGAATAAAGTTTAAAACAAATTAATAATTATATTATAAACACTAAATAAACATTTTAAACAATACTGTCACAAATTATACCATTCACTACAAAATGTTAACCTTATTTTTCACAAATATTGGTCTACTATGTTTCATGCTTGCTTGTGTTTGCAGCCATCTTGAATTTTTTTCATTCCAGATTTTTTTGTGAAAACTATATACACAATCATAAAAAAACATACATTAAATTGCAAAATCAGGCCAAAATTTTTAGTGTAAAAGCTTTAGGTTTTTAAAATATATAAATTTTAATAATTGAAACTTATTTTTTTTAAACAAAATGACTAGTTTCTGCATAGTTAAGAAAAACTCCGGGCAATTTGATTATATTATTATCATAATTTATGCAGATTGGGTCGAAATTCCATTGTAAAAGTAGTAAACATTTAAGTAAAAAATCTTGCTATTCTTGGGTCAACAGAGTGGTCATTTCTGGTAAGGAGCAAATTTGTCAAGGGAGGTAACTCATACATGGTTTTGCATTGCTACCTTAACTGCTTAACATATGCCAAAATTTACCTAGGAAATGCATAAATTCCGATTTAAACCTGCACGTTCATCTGCTACATTTATGAACAGACCGCCATTATTTTGCCATGTGTACACCTTCAACTTTATTAATAGAATCAAACTGACCAATAGAAATGACGCAATGCCCTGAATTAAAAGATTTATCTATAAAATTGAACACACTGGCACGCAGCGGCGGTTATCGAGAAAAATGCAAAGTTGTGTAGGTTTAAGTCTTAATACGTTCGAAATGAAAGTGTCATTATACAAATATTTATGGAACATTAATTAGAAATGGATTATCTGCCCAGGTAAATAAATTTTATTGCAATCCGTTCACAATAACTATCTTATTTCGGGACGTGAAAGTTGCGATCAAAATCCTGTTGGAACAATTTAGACAAAGAAGGAAAACTTTCCACCACAGAAATGGTCCTTCCCCGGTTATTTGCTCCAAAAGTATTGCCCATATAAAAAGTAGCTCAATATTTTCCAAGTGCTAACAAGTTATGCTAAGATGAATACCAAAGTCATTTTGACTATAATCACATTATTCAGCTTTGTGAGATGACAGTAGAATCTAGTTTTCTACAAAACCTTACCACCACAGGTCCATTTATAGGTCAGGTTTATTTACGTTGCATGTGTGAAAAACCCTGAACATCTGCAGGGGATTGAACCACTGAACATCTGCAAGGGATTGAACCTACAACTTGAGAGGCAGACACTTTAATCATGTTGCTCAAGAGCTAGCCCAACAGCAAGGCTGTTCAAAGTGTGGTATAACAGCTTGGCAATGACAACAACAACAATACAAGATCATGTTCAAGTTGTATATTCAGTTGTCTTTGGTGTCTATGCTCCCACGCAAGCGTTCCTTTCTGAACAACCAATCAATTATTCAATATATATATATATATGCTATCCAATTTTACCGTTCAAGTGTCGTAAACACAATTTTTTGATAGTCTGTGTATGTCATGTAAAACCCGCATCCTTTAAGACTCTAGTGTCTGCAGGCACTAACACGTCATGTTCCACGCAAGGAAAGCATGCGTGTAGCGACCATAATATTTGCTAAATATAGACGTGTCAGCTGGGAATAAAAATTTGAGAACTTTGAAATCTTTACTTTTTATATAAAACATTCGTAGTGCAATAACTTTGCGATCTTCAGCATTTTAATGAATATCTGTATTACTATAAGTACTACTAGTACTTATACAAGTTTACAATATTTAACATCATAAAATTAAAGTACACTGCATTGGATTGAAATAAATATGTATTTTAAACCTGGACAAAAAATTAACATATGTACATGTCCTGCAAAATCATTAGAAATTCAAGAAATTTGCGGGCAGAGTCCTGGAAATGAACCAGATAAGTATGGCATGTATGCAGTTGATACCTTTTAATTTATTTATTTAAAAATTTGTATTGCAATTGATTTTACCTTCATTAATGATGTGTTCTGATGCTGCTGTACCAGGGTGCTATACCATTTTAGAGAAAAGATCATTGCTTGAAAGAGAATGCAAGGAACCAGCAAGCAGTGAAAAATTAACCACTGGTGTGCATAAATATTTCCACAAACTAACACATTTACAGGGGATAAGAAAAATCAGAAGCAAAATGATGGTTTCAAGTCTATCTGTCTTATAAAATAATTATTGGAGCTCCAGCTGATAAATTTATTGATATATCTTAAATTATTACTGAACTGCTATAGAATCATGGTAATACTGATATAATTGTGTAAAATATTTCACCTTTCTTACAGAAAGTCACATTGCAACTGGAATTTATGTTTAATTTTCAGTAATTAACGGACATTTTTAAATTGTTGCACACAGTATGACTGACACAAATATTTCAAGTCCAGAGTTGTTTGATCACATAATCATACTAAAGACAGTAAAACGCATTATTCACAAGTTAGTATTATGGGTAGTAGTTATATGGATCAGCCTATAAAATATAAATACATATAATTTTCAGTACAATGACGTTGAGAAAACCCAGAAGTCCTGGAAAGGAAACTACTCATTCCCAGTATCCCAGAACAAGACCTGGGCTTGAAGAGAAGCAGCGTTCCTTAGGATCAGTAAACATCAACCTGCAACTGTATTGCATTGGTATCAAAGGCATTTGCAAAGTAAGGTATGAAAACTAAGTGATCAACAAATACAAACTCTGATTAAATGAATACTTTCAATATTACCATTAAAATGATCATACCTGCCTGAATGTTTCTTGAGGAAAGACGAGTGTTCGGTTGATCAACATTAGTTTATATCTAATGGTCATACATCGGAGCCTTTGGTAACTCATTACTGGGCATTGTCTCTGAAGTGCAAACATCTGCCCCAAACCTTTAAGTTAAAGCAAAGTACTGGTATGTATGGTACCATAGGCAATGTGTACAAACAACAACAATGTTTATGTACTGTTTTTTTTTATTTATGTGCCTATAAAGTTGAAAACAATAGGACAGCATGAATCTTTTTACTGCATGATACTGATGTTGATGCTCCACATTCCAAGATTCCTGAATATGAAGGCATTATAACGTTTGTTTCAATCCTGCCATGAGTGATTTTGCAGGCTGCGGCAAATATTAGTTTGGCCCTAAGGTACTGGGGTGTATATAGCGATCACAATGTAGGTATAGTAATGTTAAAAGTTCAAGGCAATACATTTTTACAACATTAAACTGTCTACTAAAACCCATATAACCAAACCATAAATACGAAGGTGGTCACATCCACCAAACTGTGTCAAGTGGGAAAGAGCTGGAAAGCCAAAGGTTCTATTATGTGTTTGAATGGTTTGGTTTAGAAGAGGCATATATTTATATTGGTGTTGCTCACTACTGATGAAGAAGATGATGATCATTTTGATGATGTTGATTATGGTGATGGTGATGATGATGATGATAAATACAATATTAACAATAAATGTATCAAGCATACTACTGCTGCTGCTGGTGTGCACACTATTCAGATATCCATCTACTTACAGGCCAAGAAGCAGGGACCAGCATGAAGCACTCCAGCACCAGATGATGATGATGAGGATGATGATGACAGTGAGGACATCTCCCCCCTCCCCCACATGCCAGGGTCATGGCTGCGAGGATTGTAAGTAGCCCAACTGTCACACCAGAGTATGTCAGTACTAATTACACAAGGTCCTCAACACTAATACCTTGCCACGCACATCATCCTTTGTGCTTCACGTTCATACGATGCAGCTTCTACGTATGCGGCACATCTAAGAATACTGTACGTCACTAGTACCACGCTATCACCAAGCTAAACATACCTCACGCCAATGCCAATCTTGTCCTATAAATACATCACCACACTTTTATCGTAGCGCATTGTTTTCTCGTTTGGATTTTGATGTACAGGCACCATTTTACGTTTCAAACAGACATGGTGTTGACCCACCACTGATGTAGGGCTGACGCATTAACGTTATGAAAGTGTACATAGACCTGATACTGATCCTGACCTGTAGCAGTCCTTAGCATGTCTTTATGGTGATGCAAAGATGTCCAAATGAGCGCGTTTCGGATGCATAGCACCAACGGGAAGAAAGCACTGCCAGAAGTCCCTACAGGTACTACATTCATGAAGTCCATACTTAGTCTCCACTAAAGACCGTCGGACCTCGGACATTGCCAATAAAAATCCCGGAGGTCGGGGAAAAACTGTCTGAATACTGGTCCTGCTGTCAGGTGAAAATTTCTGTAAAAAATATTTTACTGTATATTTTGTTTACAAAATAACATCACTCTCGAAATCTCCTTTCATTTTGGTTTTCGTTCGACTGGTACTATATTTTGTTTTAATGGTTTGAATTTAAACGTTTGTGTTTCAATAAGGTGACATCACAAGCCTCGCGACAGAATTAATTCCCGACAGCATGGTTGACTTGATTGTGTAATGAATGTGTAGCAGGAAACCCATCAATGTTGTCTTATAGTTCCAGTTGAATTTTAACGCTGTTGATGATGTTGAAAGGACTTTGACAAGTACAATTGAATTCATTTATATCTTGTAAAATTAACATGCTGATAGTAGTAGCTTTATTACATAAAGCACCCTCAAGTGTATATTGGTTTAGTTGTCATAAAATATATTGTTTTTATTGTATTTAAATGTTTCTTGCAAAAAAATAAGTGGCCAGTAATGTTGGGGGCATTACCGGTCCTCGTGGCCAGTAATAAATTCACGACTTTCGTGGATACTGCATACTGCGTCATTAACATGTCATAAACGCGCATCACATGCCACTAATCCATGTGCGTCATTAAATGGTCGACACTACGTCCTTGTTTTCCCTTGTACTCACTGTGCAAGTTTTGTGCATGCTCAAAACTGCCTCATGTCTCCACTTCCAAAAAGACATAACCAGGTTTCTGATGTATATCCCTCGATCCTGGACACATGAAAGGTCGTCCTCAATATGTCCTTGAAGGAAGTGGTTAAGTGGTAAGGACGGGCTGTGGTGTGATTGGGCTTTAATATTGATGTCACATTTGCATCATTTTTACATTGAACTCACAATCACATGATCAGAAGACGGACATCTATACCACTGGGAATCTTCAATCATGTAGACATTGTACATTGAAGAACTGTTACAATACTGCACTGATAAAAGAGTGACAGTCACACTGAGACTTAAATGAATTAACTATCAAAAGAAAAACAATAACATAGAAACATAAATTAATTTGCTATTGACGGTGATTTCAGTCATATCCCTTTTAGTCGAAACTTGCTATTTTCAAATTTTCGTTGGCTTGAATTTTACCATTTGACCAATTGTTTTGAAAGTACCAACTGTTTTCGAATATATATTCATGTAAATTTATATTGTTTGCATCAAATTTACATGTATTGATTTTCTGATGGCTCTAGCATGGTCCCCCTCTCATTTTCCCTTCCTTAAATTGTGTTTGTAGCAAAGTCGAGTCAAGTCGCTAGTGGATACTATTACCAGGCTAGTTTCCAGTGGAGAACAAATGATATTTAGCTTCAAAACTTTCACACATTCCTATATTGTGTTCTGCCTGAAATTAATTCACTAAATTTAGTCCAGAGGTTTCGGAGTAACAGACGCAAATCAACAGATGATGTCTGAATACAGTTTCTGGTTAGCTCAAAGTTATGATGGCTCAAAGTTGTTGTGTTGGTCTGGGCAACTTCGAGGTAAGAGAGTTGACTGTACCAGATATTTTGTCAATGTTGTCTTATCTTCAGTTACCATCATTATGAAATGTCTAGCCTGTTCCTGGCGCTTGTCTGCTTCACTGATGCAATGCCGTCCCAGGATGCTGTGCTGGTCAGGCCATCTGGAAGAACACAACCAGTACCTCTGGAGTGACCACAGGCCAGCGACCATCCAGTCAGCAGGGTCTGGAATTTTAGGACTTGATTGCTAGACCAGAGAGCTGTAGATGCTGGCACCCACAATGATGTAAACATTTAACATAGTTCTTTTATTATGACCCCCTTCGAAGAAGTGGGGGTATCTTGCTTTGCACCTGTCCGTCGGTCAGTCGGTCGGTCGGATGGTCGATCTGTCCGTAGACCATTTTGTTTCCGGACGATATCTAAAGAACGCTTTGACCTTCGATCTTGAAAGTTGGTATGCTGGTTACTTGGGAGGAAAGAAAGATGCCTATACATTTTGAGGTCAAAGGTCAAGGTCACCGTTGCTGAAAATAAAAAACCGGTTTCCGCTCAATAACTTGAGAACGCATCGAGATGCTTTAATGAAACTTCATACATAGATATCTTATATTAAGACATCTCTTGAGATTTCATATGGGATTGGTGGGTTCAAGGTCAAGGTCATCATTACTAAAAATAGAAAAACTGTTTCGGCTCAATAACTTGTGAACGCATCGAGATATTTTAATGAAACTTCATACATAGAAAGCATGTGTCGAGACCTCGCTTTGGGATTGCATATTTTAAAAAATTCTTAAAGATTGCACATATTCACAGCTTGGCTGCAAGTCGGGGGGCAAACATGCTTTACAAACATCTCTTGTTGCACACAAATACAGTTATAAAAGATAAGACTTTGAAAGATGATGATGATGACAATGATGATGATGACGATGCTTAAAAATCACTGGGTCATGTTTATGTGCATCGTTTGCTTTGAATATGCACTTAAATCTTCTGTGTTGAAAACTGCTTCAATTAAAAGATGACTATTATAACCATTTAAAAAAGTTTGTAAAGCAAATAGAAGTTTGGATAATTTAACTTCATTGTTATGTCTTTTCTATCAAAGTTAACAAACTATAACGTACAACAAACTGCAGTTCAGTGAATTAGTTATGTCTTTCTGCACAAGAAATATGATATTCTGAGGTTGATTAGGGTTATGGGTATCAAACATGTTGGTAAAAGAACAAAATGCAAATTTATCTGACCTGCATCAGAGTTCCTTTTATAGACACACATATAAATTATGCTCTGTCATTCATCCAATTCATCCAATACCTTTCATTCGAAGTATTTGAGCCCAGTGGTTCAAGCAGCAGATAAGATTTTGATAAAGAAAAACTTGTGTTTGTGTAAGTTATTGAAACACTTATTGTTTAACACAGCGCTTTCCTGATGTATTACAGGTTTATAGATCAGATACCATTGGAGGCTTATTGTCTGACTAGCATAAATGTACCAGCTTGTGGTGGCCAATAGTCTGTCGTCTTTTTGTTTCAGTGAATGTTGTGGCGTTTCTTTGTACGGCTCCCAAATCATGAATTTATACCCACATTAGGTATTAATATATTTTTTAAACATTTTGGGCTAATTTGTTTTTAACAAATATCTCATGTGTAATATATTATTTATTATTTATTTAATGCAAATGTCTTAGTATTGCTCATTTCTATCTATATATATCATTTATAGTTCATTAGGAAGGCAAGTTTTGTTTTGATTAAGACTCTAACTTTCTAGCTTTGTATTTGGCCAGACTACTAATCTTCGTTAACAAAATAGCTGATTCATTGGTTGCCAGTGCTGAAGATGGTGAACTTTTTAAAGCATTTTGTGGGAATGTTTGTTTAATTGTTTTTGCCCAGAAAGTCTACTCCAAAATGATCCACAGCTGGTTGATATGTCTGACATGATATTAGAAATGCTAAACGTGCCATTCATTCGACAAAACTAAAACGAGGATTCCTACATCATATCCTGCACGTCACTCGAGAGAAAAAACAATACAAAGGGAAATGTTGCTGCCCTTAGAAAGTTAAAATTACAGTTTATATCCATTTTGGTTTGTAATTATAAGAATTGAGCAGTTATTTCATCAGTGTATAACCTGTTGGCATTTTTGCAAGTTGGGCATAATTTTCCTGACAGTTCATAGTCTGATGAAATGTGTAAAATTACTGTTCAGATCTTAAATGGAGGACAGAAAATGATGTACAGGCCACATAACGAAAAGCACTGTAGTGTTTGGGACTGTTTTAAAGGGTATTATTTTGTCATTTTCATCAACAACCAGATGCTTAAAAGGTTCAACAGATATTCTTAAAATTTTAAAAAGGGGAAAATTGTGATGTCATTTGCTGGTTGCCATAATTATTAGTAAAACATCTCAGAAAAAGTTTTTTAAATGGGCATGCAATTAGATGTTCTCAAATGCAGTTGATCAATATAGTTCTCTGATTGCCAGGACTAATAGTAGAAAACAAACTTTAAAAAATATTTTTGTCCTTGACAGCTGGCTGGATTTCTAAATAAATTCACAGAAATGTTTTATTGGTCACCGTCTACCAGAGTCTTTCAATCTCTCTCTTGATTATTAAGCAAAACATGGCTCCATGGGGCGATTGTTAATATTTATTTCTTGTTGAAGCCACTAAAGCAGCTAGAAGTGCATTTCTTGTTTTACTGTGTGGAACAGCCTCACATGTTTTTGCAGTTTCATCAAGAATAGATGCTATTCATATTCAAATTTGTCTGCAATATTATCCAATCATTTAACTTGGATATCACGTGTTTATTAGTAAAACTACATAAGAGCATGTGCGTAATGTTTGTGATATTTAAATGAGCTTGTGGCAATGTTTGTGATATTTAAATGAGCTCGTGGTAATGTCTGTGATATTCAATGAATGGAAATTAATGCTTATAAATAGCTGGGGAGGAGTTTAAACTATTCATGACAAAACCCGGATCGGTCTACTATAAATTCTTATATAAAAAAGCATCATCTTTTGAAAGGAATGTGTTCATATTGACTTTTAATAGAACTGAATATTAATCAGCTATTGACGCCTATCCTTGTATTTCAGTTGAAAATGTCCAGGAGATCCACTACTGGGAACATCTCAGGTTGGAGATTTACCACTACAGTAACACTATGTACAACAAGTGTGAGGACCGTAGGAGAACATGTGATAATTGTTCAGAGCAACTTTAACGGGTGAGTGAGCTGGCAAAACACAGTTTCTTGGGTCTCAAACACAATCTGTCTAGTCTGGGTATGAGACGCTGTCCAGAATATAACAATCTCAATTTATACTACCTTTTTTTAATTTTTAGCTCATGGTGAGCTTTTGTGATTGCCTTTTGTCTGTCGACCTTCATTACTCGTTCGTTACTTGTTAGTCGTCAACATTTACCTTGTGAACACTCTATAGACCACATTTATTGCCCAGACTTCATGAAGCTTGCTCAGAACATTTGTTCCAATAATATCGCAGATGAGTTCGAAACTTGGTCATTTGGTGTCAAAAAACTATATCAAATTAAAGAAAAGTTTGTAATCACTCCAGAGGCAGACCCAGGGGTCGCAGGATCCAGCCCCAGCTGCTAACTCATCTTTGGCATGAGACGAGGTGCAGAGTACTAGGTGCTTCACACTGGGCACTAAAAGACCCCAGGTCACCTCTGGAACAGGTCATCTCCTGTATCTTGCACTATGCCCCGTAACCCAACTAACAAGTCCTCTGGGGGCGATGGCCATCACACTGGGCACTAAAAGACCCAAGGTCACCTCTGGAACAGGTCATCTCCTGTATCTTGCACTATGCCCCGTAACCCAACTAACAAGTCCTCTGGGGGCGATGGCCATCACACTGGGCACTAAAAGACCCAAGGTCACCTCTGGAACACCTCTGGAACAGGTCATCTCCTGTATCTTGCACTATGCCCTGTAACCCGACTAACAAGTCTTCTGGGTGCGATGGCCATCTGGGAGATAATTCCAGTGCACTCGATAAAAATGAACTACACACACACACACACTCAAGAGGCCACATTTGTTTGCCCAATCAACGTGAAACCTGCTCAGAACATTTTTTTCATATGATATCGAGTTCGAAAAATGGTTCTGCTCCTTTCAAAAACACGGCCACCAGGGAGTTGGGGCAGTTTTCCTTATATTGAAAACTTAAAAATCTTATTGTCTGTAACCACGGGCTTGATTTCAAAATAATTTCATATAAATGGTCCTTTCTACCAGATTCATTCAAATTATTTTGATTCTTAAAAAAATGCAGACCATGGGGCGCTGCTGTTTTTCATATATGGCTATATAGAAAACTTTGAAAATCTTCTAGTCTGAAACCACTTCTGGATTTCAAATTAATTTCATAGAAATGGTCCTTGGGTGACACTCTACCAAATTCTTTTTAATCATTTTGATTTGTTTAAAAAAACTTGTCCGCCAGGGTTCGGGAAATGTTTCCTTATATGGCGTTATAGAAAACAATTGAAGACTTCTTGTCAGATACCGCATGCTGGATTTCAAACTAATTTTACAAACATGGTCCTTGGGTAACACGCAACTAAATTCCTTGAAATCATTATGATTTGTTAAAAACATGGCTATCATGGGGATGGGGCAGTTTTTATTATATTGCTCAACGTTTACATTGTGAACACTCAGTAGACCACATTTATTGCCCAATATTCATGAAATTTGCCCAGAAAATGTGTTCTTATGATATCTTGGTCGAGATCAAAACTGGGTCAAGAGGGGTAAAAAACAATGGCAATTAGAGAAAAAAAAGCTTGTGAACACTCTTGAGTCCACATTTGTTGCCAAATCAAGATGAAACTTGCGTAGATCTCAGGTGAGACACCCGGGGCCTTACAGCACTCTAATTATTGTTAAATATTTAAATGCATGATTTTTCCCAAGCATTTTGAAATGGAAGTTCTTATATTTTTATTGTTGTGAGGGTGCAGATTAGGACCAGTGTGTCAACATCAGTGAAAATCTGCTTGTGAAGGTCAACAGTCACAGGGTTTCTTAGAACTCTGTGTTTGACGAGTCGCAGGCCAGCAATCTCTCATACTACTGAGTGCAAAGGTAATTAACAGATTGGGGATGTTTGATTTATAATGCATTTAGTAATTAAAAGTAATGCCTTGTGTGACAGAGATGTCTCGTATTTATGTTAAAACATTTGTATTCTGTAAAGGGTGGTTGTAGCAGATTGACCTGAGTCTGTGTGGTCATAAATCCATCATGTGTTATATTGTTCACAAAAAAATGTACCCAAGGCCGTCTGTAATAAACTGTTGGTTAGGTGTAACCCTGCCTACTCATGAGAATGGCTGCTCCCCTCTTAAAAAGGTCAACAATCAAAAAGTGAAACACAATTTTTTGTTTTGTTATGTTTGTGTCCCTTCTGCTCATTTCAAGTCCTTTTCAGTTAATATAGTAGAAGTTGGCCCTCTGATGCTCTTCTTCTTGGAGATTAACGGTGATCGCGGTTGTGTAGAATATTATTACATGAAGTTAGTTAAGGTTTGTAAATCTGTAACGGATGTTTTTTAGAATAATGGTAGTAACAAACATTGTTTACAACCACCGATCACCTCAGTAATTCGTCTTAAAGGATACATATATTTCGGATGTATCTTACTTTAATGACAAGTTTATATTGTCTTGATTATGTTGAAATGTTTATGTTAAAACTTGTTTCAATAACAAATATGAGAAATCAATAAAACATTGATATTGCAGGTACATTGGTACAATAGTCACATAGTAAGCATGAATTATATATTCAATTTACAACATTGAAAGAATAAAAAAAAATCATAAAATTACCCTACCTACCTACCCATGTCGAAAATTCTGGGTAGGGTTACGCCAAAAAACTTAATAAGGTAACAAGGTCAATGGGATACCGAATCGAGGCTCCTCCATTGTGTCACCGTTGTAAACATACATTTTTGGGAGTTTGTTTTATGTACTTTTTAAATGAAATGTTTGTATTTATTGGTTCAGTCAAACTAAATAATATCTTATCTTACTAAAACAATGAAGTTTTCTCACACTCAATGGTCTTCAATGCCTTTTTTCTGTCTTTGAACCGGACACCTGACCTAGTTTTGCATAAAAAATGGCGGATGACATTGAACTTTGGGGAAAACCCCAGTACTATATTTTACAAATTACCTTCTTTTGGACAGCTTTTTTGTGTAAAACGTCATCAATTATGTAGAAAGCACATGTTTGGCGACATTTTAAGCGCAGACGTAATGAAAAACGACGAGACAGAAAATCGAGCGAATTGGTCAGAAATGACCCATATTTGATCATGCGTATTGCTAATTAGACTGTTTTGGAATAAATTGTACTATGATTTTTAAAAAGAAGATGCATTTATAAGAACATTGAGCCCACATGTCTGTTAATATCTTTTGCCGCAATTTGCCGCGATGCAGTTGAAGTGGAAGGGTATATATTTCGGACATTCAATATTTCGGATACACAAAGATGAGCTGCGAGCGTATATATTTCGGACAATCTATATTTCGGATACACAAATTATTCATATTATTTGAAGTGCATGTTGTTAATAATAATTAACATAATAAATAAACAATATTGTTTTAGTTGATTCAAACTGTATTAGAAGAGATAATGACCTCTAGAGATTTGACCTTTTTCAGATGTTCTTGTTATTTTGTTAGGAACTATAATTAATAATTATATCATTATATTTTATGATTGTTAGAACTTAGAGTTAAGTGTTCGCAGCATTCATCATCACAAACTGGAAATTTCATACAATCATGGAACTAGTTTAACCATAAAAATAAATGGTTTGTCCAGATGTTTTCTTGAGATTTAGACTTTTATATGGTACATTATTAATTAAGGTTGTATCACACAGAACCCATTTTCAATATATGTTGTTCTTTTGCATTGACCGTTCCAAGGCGGTGACCCCAGTTTTATTCATGTTTGTGCGTTTGTTATGTACGTGTGTGTCTTGTCTAGTGCATTTGTTTTGTGTCTCACTGAAGTTCACATTGGTCAAAGTTTTCTTATTGACTATGAAGCTTAAATAAAATTGTGTTTGTTTCCCTTTAAATACCTACCAACACATAATTTCATAATATATA
This sequence comes from Congeria kusceri, assembly GCA_027627225.1. Classification (NCBI taxonomy): domain Eukaryota; kingdom Metazoa; phylum Mollusca; class Bivalvia; order Myida; family Dreissenidae; genus Congeria; species Congeria kusceri. Next base: position 876,839 of record JAPFQT010000039.1, read on the forward strand.
ACAGTGTTCTACTATCCAAATCCCGTCTACAATTAACAGTAACAATGTATATAAATGGGGAAACACAGAATTTTAATTTAGGCCTAATTGTGTTTGCTTTTGGTTATTTTTCAGGAGTTCCATAATAATGTTGTATGGACCACCGATATTTTAGTTAAAATCCCTGACATAAGTTGTACTTTTATTATCTTTTCAAATATAACCGGCATGTCACTTTTAAAATATAGCCTGTATGTCAAGGTCCATACAACTTTGTTTCAAGTTTATTTGATTTGTTCATTAGATTTAGTTGCAAAATAACACAAACGACACATATTAACCATAGCAATTGCTTTTTGGACCCATAATTAAAGATTGAATGGTTAGCTTGTAATGAACATACTTCTTGCTTCATACTTCTCACATTTAATAATCAATTTTAATTTCTAATAACAATTCATATTAAGGTAATCAGTCCATCATTGGCCTCCTGGTAAACAGAGTTATTTCTGAAGACATGTGTAAGCCACGGAATTTTCCAAAGTAAGCAAGTTGTTTCCATGTTGTTGGTATGGGTCTTCGGCATACAGACATCTTCCAATGTAGGCCGGAAACTGATGATATAATGATGGATTTCCTATCAATAATCAATATTTAACTTTTTTTAGTTATCATGACAACTTTTTTTTCCGATAACTTCCAGCTATGTAGTATTAAAGCCTCATTTTAAATTAATTCTTCTACAGTGGATCTTTTTTGTTTTAAATGATATTACAACATGTTTATTTTGCTTGAATGTTGTATTTTAGATGCATCGAAAATTATACATACGATAAACTATAGGCACATTTGATGATAGTAATGGAAACTTAAACATGCAATTACTTTGTTATCCTCATTGACTGATACTTTATTAAAAGTACATTGCTCTCCTTTTTGAAATATCTTTCTGTTGATGTGTAACATTAGAAGCTTTGCACTTGGATTGTCACAGTAAAATTGCATTATATGCATAGACTTGAGACGTTCTTATTTTTCCCTCAATTTTTGGCTAACCAAGGCAACTTCAAAATGCAATAACTTTCAGACCGCTTATGATAAATGCTTCATTTAAAGTGCATTGATCTCCAGATTGAAATATCTTTCTTTTGATGTATGATTTGATAGACTTTTCACTTGGATTGTCACAGTAAAATTGCCTTAAGTGCATAGACTTCAGACGTTCTTTTTTTTTGCCTCACCTTTTTGATATACATGGCAACTTCAAAATGCAATAACTTTTATACCCTTTATGATAGAGGCTTCAATTAAAGTGCATTGATTTGCATTTGGAAAGACCTTTCCAACGATATATAGTAATGTATATAAATCTTAAATTCAAAAAATGGCCTGTCTTTGTTAAATAAGGACGGCCAAAATGTGTTCATTCGCATTTATTCGTTTCCTTTCATGTGCTCATTTATTAAAAATAATCTTTAAGTACCAGGGAATTCTCACTAACTAGTAGTGATAGTACCACTTTACAAACACATAAAGCTCAGTAATGCTTGTAATTATTACCTCTTTCAAGGGACTTATTCACAGATTTTAGTATTTTATTTAAAAAAATTCACTACATGTCTAAAATGAAAAAAAATAAACCATTTGCACCTACCAAAAACAGATATTGTAACATGGCATGTGCAGAGTTTTCTACAGGCATAGAAGAAAAAATTATGTTGTTAAACTGCCAATAAACAACTTGAAAAAGTAGTTCCAAAACTGTAAAATATAGTTCACATTGTAGTTGCAGAATATGAGATCATGTTAGAATCAAGATCAGTTTTGCTTTATCGTTGTTAATCTGTAAATAAACAATGAGTTTTTGTTCTGGTGCACATATATTATACAACTCGGGCTAACACACTAGTGTTTTATTCCTACGCATCAGAACTCAAAATTATTGTTTGTTTACAAATTACCTATTCAAAATAAAAAATTATTTCTTAATTATATAACGGTAAAGAAAACAAATAAAGTGAAAAGATTTGCCTTCACCCGAGCTCGAACCTACAACCAGTAAGATTTACAAAAATAACCATGTATTTTTGATGCTATGGAAGTGATACGCCTGTTTATAAAAAAAAGACGAAAATCGTTACATACACTATGATTTTATCCATTTCATTTGATCGACACTGTATTTCCAATATATTTCTGTGTCAGATGTGTTATTTCCCTTCTTTATGTATAATGTACTTTTGTTTTTAGCATTCTGTGACAAAACAAAAAAATGAATAAAAATTGTTGATTTGCCAATCTGTGAATAGGTTCCTTTAAATGTATATTTTTGCAGTATAAGTTATGTTTCTGCTGAAACAATAATGCAGCTCGCACTACAAGATGGAGGGGAACACAGAGTTGTTGCTACCAGAATGGTCACCAGGGACATCTGCCCTCTGTTAACAATGACAGTTTGTCTCGAAAGGGACATGGTTAGTGTTTGTAGCTCACCTGAGCACAAAGTGCACTGTGAGCTATTGGTATGGGGGGACCACTCCGGCGTCATCTGTCGTCAATGTGCCATCAAGAATTTGGACCGTTATCGCGATTAAAACTACATTCTTTATTCAATCTTGACCTAACTTGCACAGTTTGTGTAAGACCATAAAATCTCGGATGGAATTGTTATTAGGTCAGACCAAACCAGTAACACCAGAGTTCATTGCCCCTTTTTCATGCAAAAAAGTGCAAAAGTGTCCTTTTCCAATGTATAGACTTTATATTCCATCCAATCTTAACCAAACTTTCACAGTTTGTATATGATCATCAGATCTCAGCAGATGTCAAAAATGTTCCAGATCATGTTTCAAACACCAGAGCTATTGCCCTTTGTTTATTAGAACAATATACAAAAATGGACATTATTCAGGATAGAGAGAGACATTTTTCATCTAATCTTCTCCAATCTTGCAGTTTTTCTATTTTCATGAGATTACAAGGAAGTCAAATATAAGCAAGATCAGACCAGAAACACCAGAGTTATTGCCCTTTGTTTGTGAAAAAAGATATGCAAAAATGGACATTGTACAGGATAGAGACTTCATTTTTCATCCAATCTTTACCAATCTTGCACAGTTTGTCAATGACCATAAGATTAAAGGTGAAGTCAAATATAAGCAAGATTGGACCAGAAACACTAGAGTTATTGCCCTTTGTATGTGAAAAAAGATATGCAAAAATGGACATTGTACAGGATAGAGACTTCATTTTTCATCCAATCTTTACCAATCTTGCACAGTTTGTCAATGACCATAAGATTAATGGTGAAGTCAAATATAAGCAAGATTGGACCAGACACACTAGAGTTATTGCCCTTTGTATGTGAAAAAAATATGCGAAAAATGGACATTGTACAGGATAGAAGCTTCATTTTTCATCCAATCTTCACCAGTTATTTACATTTTGTCTATGAACATAAAACTACAGGTGAAGTAGAATATAAGCATGATCGGGCCAGAAACAGCAGAGTTATTGCCCCTTGTGTTATGAAAAAAACATCAACAAGTTATCAATGAATGGCTTGCACACATGATTTTTGATTCAATGTTGACCAAACTTACACAGTTTGGGCATGACCATAACAATTGATGGATAAAATTTGATTTCCAACAGTTGCAAGACTTGCATGCAGTTATTTGAACATGCAACTTTTATGTCTTCAGAGCCTGCATTAACATCATTTATCATCATTGGAAAGAAAATTATCAAAGAATAAACAAAACTTTACCTTATAGCACAGCCATCGCAATTATCGCATTGCAACTAGTTTTCCAAAACTCCTTGCAAAACAGACATCAACATCGACTGTTTGTGCATTTTCCAGAATTGTCCATGACTTAATGAAAAAGGGTCAGGTAAGAATATCGAGAAAAATGATTTGAGAACCATTTGCAAAAAAACGCACATCTACTACCCAACTTATACATTAGTTAGCCCATTGCACTTACCGATATTTTAAGTCTACATTGATCCTACCCCCACTGTGTATTGTTCAGATACCTGAATTTTCAAACCTGTCACAACAGTATGGTCTTCATCTGTACCAGTTATCAGGTGAGCGCTTTGGGCTATCATGGCCCTCTTGTTCGTAGCAAGCTATGAATTTCATCTAGAATGATATATGGTTTGTTATGCTTCAGCATTTTGCTCCTCAATACAGTTTACTTATTTGATATCAGTATTCAATAGAAATTATTAAAGGCCATTTATGTCAAATATAATTAAAATCTTGCACAATTTCTATTTACATCCTTATAGAACAGTGTATTTAATTTCAGGATTTCCTGTCATTTATCCCGGAAAAACAGCAATATGTCACCAATAGGTTTTTAGGATGACATTTTACATAACAAACTAGTTTCTGTTCTATATTCTCTTGTCAGTATTTTGTTTTGCTTTCTAATGGAGTAAATTTTATTAAAATACATGTGTTGAGTTTTTTAAGAGGTTTACAAATGGAAAATCTGTATACTGTGTTTCAACTGATTGCCTTTATAAAAAGTTCACATTATAATAATGTAAAGGGACTTTAAACTTCTTGTAAAAATTGATTCAAGAACCTGCACCAAGAACAGATCTGATGGATGTAAAACAGAAATCAAGGAACAATATTCATCCACAGATTTGATTCAGATTTTAAAGTTATTCTGCCTCTCTTTGTTGAAGTTACGCTGACCCTAAAGTAGCTTGTGATAATTGTGATATGTACATGCATGTGTATATCATTATCATACTTTGTCTCTTTTGATCCCCGTGGTCTCAGGTTTGAGTCCTGGCGAAGACAAATGTTTTAATTAACTTCTTTTTCCTTAATATAATTATATTTTTTAGTCCAGATGCTTTACATTTTGCAGATAAGATACTAAAGTGCATTTTTAAAAGATAAAAAAATCAGTGAACAAGTTCCTTTAACAATTACTTTAACTTGTAAGTTACAGTAACCCTCCTATTTCAGGTGCAAATGTACTGACATCACTAGAAGAGGGTGGTGGATACTTTCAGACTGAATGGGAAGTTGTTGCTACATGAACCCTCAAAGGCCACCAAACAGCTACGACCCGACTGTAAGTTGGCACTGAAGGTAACAATGTCAGTTTTCAAGAAGTTGGGTTTAGATTTCTTTCATCATTGTTACTTTGATATGTATGCTTCATTTGTTTTATATGTGTTTATAATGTAAATTATTGAATTTCATGTATAAAGAATATGTTTTGTGTTTTTTGAATAGGTTAAGTGATGCAAGCTCCATGAAATAAAAATCAATCCTGACAGAAACGAGGGATATTTTTATCATTGTATCATTGTAAAATTGTATCAATATACAGATGTGTTATTAAAGATTGTTTTGTTTTTTATTTGATTTTATATTATTCTGCCTCTCTAGGTCTGTGCCAAAGCAGCTGACGACAGTCGTGGGCAGTATCGCCATTTACAAACTCCATCTCAGACATTTCCCCGTTGAACATAGAAATCCACGCCAGAGGTATGCAGTGTATAGCTGTTTTCTGCCAGTTAATGAGCTCGTTAATTGATTTCATATGAAGTCTTGGAGATGAATAGGGTCCCTTTGGTTATGGTTCGAATAACCGCAAACAAACATGGTTTCTGGTTAAGTTTAAGCAAACCTGAACACAATGTTCATTCATTGTAAATCTCATTCCCAGTTCATTAATGATCAGGTCCACGAGAGCTCTTACTGATCCAGCTGTATGAAACCTGTCTATCAAGGACTGAAACATCTTGGTTGTACACAAACTTTTACTCCCCCGGCATCTTGATGTGGGAGGCATTTAGTGATTGTCCTGCCCATCCGTGATTCAGTGATTCTGTTCATACGATGTTTACTAGTTTTAACTGTTTCACACTGCTTACTACAACACTTGGATGCTTACACAGTTCTTGCTTGTGACCATTCCTTATCAACCCATATCACCCAGCCTCACTTTGACCTTGACCTAATTTTAACTTAGAATAATTCAAATGGCTCTCCTGCACCAAGCAGGGGCATGTGTGTTTATCAAACACAGCGTCTTGTCTAGCTAAAACATCTATTGGAAAATGTGCATTTCTATACCATCAATTACTGTTCTAATACAAGAAAACTTATCAGTTAATGTACTAGGAGGTGATCAGAAAGCAAAATAAAATCTTGTGGATATCCAGACAATGGTTAGGACTGAATGTCGTTTTTTGTAGTCAATGTTAATTTTAACTAAAAAGGAACATGTTTCAGCTATTGTTTCATGATAAATCATGACTTTGTAAATTTGTTTACCATATTTACTCTTGATACAAATCTTTCCATTAAAGTTTCAATTGTTACCCTGCTTCACACACATGAGTTGTTGGTCTTCCATCTTCAGTGTGTCTGTGTTTCTGTTTTACAGGCTCATTATAACATGCAGCGTCTTCCAGTTGAGGCAAGCTGGCAACAGTGAGTCAAGGATTATTGCACTGTCTTTGAGAAGGCCAAAAGAGCTCAGTTGATTGACTTTCTTATTATATGTTAGTTGTAAACTGTTCGGGACGTTTATTTATTAGACTGAAATATGTATCAGTTGATTGTATGTTCATTATAAAATATTGCTTTGTATGTTGGTTTATTAAGAGGCAAATATCACAGTGCAATGTACCACAAGGTTATTTTACATTCACTGCATTTTGTTAAATTTTATGTAAAATGGAATTGAATTAAAAGCCCTAATAAAAATAAATAGGGAAATTTGCAATGGTAAATGATAACTGAAAATGAATTCTCTTTAAGTTAAACTTAAATTATCCTCCAACTAAACACATTCAATTTTTCATAGCAGATCTTTAGGACAAAGACATTTGCTAAACATAATCTGTATTTGATTGAAGAATTGTAAATTTCTTGATTTTATGCCCGTAGTTGTAGGAAATTTTGGTGTCTATAAAATTCACCAGCATTGTAATTGTCCATCCATACGTACGTCCCTAGAGTTTGTGGACACAACTCCTCTTTAACTGCTGGGCGGATCTCACTCAAACTTTCACAGCTGAAGTTCCTTTATGTGTAGGTGATTGTTAAGAAAGGAAATTCGGCTGCTACTTTTTTCCACTATAGATTATATACTTCCCAAATTGTGTGTACTCGACTCCTCTTTAACTGTCTGGCGGATTTAGCTAAAACTTTCACAGTTGAAGAACCAATTTTAGCCATTTGTCTGTGTCCAAACATGTGTTTTTGGGCCTCTGTGTCGGTGACAATCTAGTTAATGTATTGTTAGTAATGTAAGAATGCTGCAAATAAAATTAATGTCACATTTAACTATATTAAGAGTTCATTGGATGCTCAGTTATTTCCCTTTGTATGATATTCTTGTTTTCTTTATATTCACAAAATTTAGTATATAAAAATCTCAAATATTGTTATTGTGCATGATTTCAATAGTTACTGCCTTAGATGTTTGTGTGTGGATTTTAACCACATACCATAATGTACTTGTGAGGAACATAACACAACTGTTAAATAGATGATATCATAGATAGTTCAATGTTATGTATATTATTTTAAGTTATTGTAACTGCTCTTCGGTTAATTCTCACATGTGTTTGATTGTAAAGTCCAAAACTTGTGTGTATTGCTAGACATCATGAACAAGAATTGCAGAGTACACAAACACAACTCTTGTTTAGTAATTAACCTTTAAAAAAAAAAAATAATCTAGAAATAATATAGTTCTACAATAATGTGATAAAAGAGTGCCGTTACTTACTAGATTTGTGGCAACTTGTTTTGTCAGTCCAGTCATAACAAATATGTTCAATCTTAAAAATATGTGAGTGTAAACAATTTAATAACAGTAGAAGTGTCTGTACAATAATTATATATAACATGAGCATTATGTTATATTAAGCTTATTCAATTACAACCGATTTTTTAGCCCAATTATTTAATGAAAATGCTTATTTTTTTCCTTCCACATTTATAACTTTATGTACCATGTAGCTTAAATGTTGTGATAATGTTGTGTGCATTAATTGTTGGTAATAGTTGTTTTTATGTTGACTTCCAGCTATACTTGGGACTGTAATTCCATTTGTTAAAACATTGTTAGAGAAAATGCTCAATAACAGCAAAACTTCCAGCAAACATTTATCTGATATATATGCTGGTATTAATGCCTCTTTCTAAGTTGCATTTCTTCATAATTTTGAACATTCATTTTTTTCTGTGTTTTAAAACTAACATTTTGAATTTTGAACTTTTGAATCACTTTTAATTATGGCAGGAGAAAATATTGTATTTCATTTTAAAATGCATCAGAAATTGTCAGTTTATGAATAATTCTTCAGTTATGTGCCAGTCTGTAATTATGTCCCCATCGGAGATGGTGGGGTATATTGGTTTGCTAATGTCGGTCAATCGGTTTGCTGGTGGACAACTTTCGTTTCCGCTCTCTAAATCCAGTAGTTTTCATCCTATCTTAACCAAACTTCATGAAAATGTTTATAGGCATACTATCTCAGATAAGTTGGATAATCAGCCAAATCGTTTCAGGAATAGTGCAGTTATGGCCCTCGAATTATCTAAAATTGGTCCTTTTCGCTGTTCCCGCTCTGCAACACGTTTCATCTAATCTTCACCAAACTTGCTGAAAATGTTTGTGGGCATAATCTCTTGGCCAAGTTTGATAATCAGCCAAATCCCTCCAGTAATTTCCCCTCTCTATGTCCAACAGTTTTCATCAAATTGTCACCAAAGTTCATGAACATATTTGTGGGTAGAATATCTTGGCCAAGTTCAATGCTCAACCAAAACACCCCAGGAACTGCAGAGTTATGGCCCTTGATCTAAAATTGGCTTTTTGAGCAGTTTCTGCTCCATGTGTCCAACTGTTCTCATCCTATCATCACCAAACTTGATATTTTAAAGATTGTTTAGAGGGGGCATAACTGTTTTACAAACAGCTGTTGTTGTAACGAGAAAGTCTAGGCATGTGTAGGGCATCTGTTTGTGGATAGACAAATTGGGAACATTACATTTGGGTTTGTTTTTAGTAACATGCATCAATGCAAAACTATATTTGTTGTTGTTGTGTAACTCTTTTACGATGAAGTGTATGCTATTGTATTGTGCATACCTATTATGCACCCCATTCGAAGGTGGCGGGTATATTGGTTTGCTAATATCGGTACGTCGGTTTGCCTCGGTTGGTCAGTATACCAATCGTTCCAGCTCTCTAAGTCCAACAGTTTTCATCTGATCTTTACCAACTTCATTACAATGTTTGTGGCCATAATATCTCGGCCAATTTCGATTATCATCCAACTCGCCTCAGGAATTGTTGGGTTATGGCCCTTAAATGATCTAAAATTGGCATTTTTAGACGTTTCACCTGATCCTCACCAAACTTTGTGAAAATGTTTGTGGCCATAATACCTCAGCGAAGTTTGATAATGGACCAAATCGCCCCAGGCACTGCAGAGTTATGGCCCTTGATTTATCTAAAATTGGCCTGTTTAGCAGTTTACACTCTCATATGTCCAACAGTTTTCATCCAGTCCTCACCAAACTTAATATTTTAAACATTGCTTTTAACCTGGAGGGGGCATAACTGTTTTACAAACATCTTTTGTTCATATGTTATTTTGTTCCAAACTGGCATATATCATTTAATATGCTGCCAATTTGATGAAGTTTAGAAATTAATGTATACCTGTTTATTGAGAATATCTGGGCTCAGTTGCTCAAAACTTTAATAACACTTTAATAAAGCCAGTTAATTTAAGATGTAAATAAAATTAATATTTCAAAATGCGTATCAAGCGTTTTAAAATTCATATTAACAGTTTGTTCAAATTTACCTAAAATAAAAATATAAAATTTCATAATTATATAAATAATTTTACAATAGTTATATAAATAATTTTTTCACCAGAATTCCTACGACTGTTAGTTTAGACTAGTTAGCTGGCTGTTAAAGTTTTGAAGCAACTCACCACTAATGATTCCACAATAGCTATGATACTTATTGATTTTCGGGAATTGTTTCACGTACAGCATTTACAGTGGTTGAATAATAAAACATAACTTTTCATAGCCCAGATTTGCATTTTCATTTCTCTCAAACATAAATTATTGTTTTATGACAAAGTGGTTGAAATTTAATCCATAAACAAAAACGTCAACAAATTCTATAGTGTCCGGTTTCTTTTTTTGGTTTAAGTGTATAGATTTTGTCTCATGATACATGTGCGCATTACTGATATTTACATTTATTGAGCTTACGTTGTCATTGCAGTACTTTCGTTACTGTTCAGTACATATTTAAGCTCCATGAACATGGCATTCTTTGTGAACTGTTGGAATAAGGGCCTTTTCCTGCGTCATCAGTTGTCTTAACCTTGTGTGCACAAATGACAAAGAAATAGTTGCTTCGTTTTTGAAAAACAACAAACAACACTTGTTCTTTTATCGTACAGACAAGTAAGCTTACACAGACTATGTAGGTTCCATTGACAGCAACAAAAAGCTTTTTTTTTAATAATTAGAGTCAAATGCACCAGTAGAACTTCGTTAATGTTCTCCAAAGTTGGAAGGACATCACAGATTAACCAATTGATAACAGTGGGAAAGTTCTTTGTCATAAATACTGCTTTTAAGTTAAAGCCACTAAATCCACATTCAGCATTAATAAAACTAAATCAAACTTGCTGTAGTTATATCAGTTTTCATGAAATGGAAAACACATATGTAACATTATCTTTTCTTAGCATATACGATTATTACTGGTATAAGTTATAAGTGTAGAAAACTGTTTTGGTATATTTTCCAACCCTAAATAATACTATCATTCAAGACAGATTTGGTGGCTTTAATTTAACTTGCGTATTTGGATTTTACTGACTCACCATACAGATAGACTGTGTCCAAAATATATACATGAGCTGCTTTTAGAGACAACCTTCGACTGCCTGAATTAATTTGCAAGCGATAGAAGTACAAAATCTGCATCTGTGTTTACAGTATTATGATAATCCCGACATTGCCAGGACTTCGGTGTAACTATTTTTACATAGCAAAGTGTAGACTTTTATACAAGTAACTTTCAAAAAATTGTAATATAAAAGAGCAATCTCTGTAAAAATATACATTAACCATAAGTGAATATGCATTACTTTAAATTGTATACTTGATCACACTTTTAAAGTAATGCATAATCACTTAAGGTTAACAAATAGAAAAAGTATGAGAATATTCAACATAACTGAAAAATTGAGCGAAGAGTGAGAGATACTTTTTATATACAATATGGAAGACTGTTGGACATTATTTTCCAGTTTGACCTAACCAGAAAGTTAAAATAATCGAGTTCGAGATGAAAAGTTCAGCTGTATTTCTTAATGTGGACAAACGCCCTATGCTGCATATGTAAAGCAAACAAAAGACATTCAGTCTGGGACAGATGTGTTTATTTGTCCACATATTACATAACACTGGCTTGTAACAAGTAACATCTGCATTACAAAATAGCAAATTCTTAAAACACCAAATCAAGTCTATCGAAAAACCAAACGTTTCTCTGCTCCCATTACAGCCTGTCCCACACTTTGGCTGGCATAACTGATCATTAACTGCAACAACTCAGGTGACGACGAGGTTCTTACTTTACTGAGCGATGCCCTCTTTTTATGAAGGATTTCTGAAAATAAAAATGAATGAAATTTTTTTTTTTTTAGGCCAAAGAAAAAATATCTTTGGTTCAGGTGTCACTGCATTTTTTGCTTAAACACTAAATAACAATATTAATGCTTATCTTTGGACAATTGTTATATTAAAACTAACCCAGCATTTTTATACTAAATCATTGGTTTTTTCCCTTTAGAAATACTTTAGGTCGTGAAAACTGAACCACTGATATTTTTTCCTTGGCCTTAACATTGTATAAAATATTTGTAATATCTTGCATAATCAAGATCAATAAAAAAAAATTAAGAAGACTTCTGGTGTTTGTTTTTATTTGCACAAAAAATTACATGGGGGTAGGGACAATGAAAAAATGTTTTTATTGCTAAAAAGTATAATTTTACCTAACCCTGGCTGGGGGGGGGGGTTAGAACCTCCACTTTCCCTTGGAAAGTGGTGGTTCTGCCCCCCCACCCACCCAAGGAGTTTTTTAAAACTCCCTTGGTCAGAGCGGTATTTGAACCCACACACCAAGCCTCTCAAGACCACTGCTCTACCAGCTGAACTATTGAGGCTTCTGCTCGTAGCTGTTCGAAACATTTATTTATCCTTTCAATAAAACATAACAGTAAAAAATCACATGACGTGGACTATGGTCATGTGTCCAAGTCATGTGATTGCTATATTTAGCACTCATTCTATCCATATAATCCCTTTTCAATACCTATGAAGCCACAAGCCAGAGTGGTGCAGTGGACTACGGAGCTGTGGGACGGGAGTTCAAATACCGGTATAACCTTCAATACTTTCCTTGCTTACTTCGATGTATAAAAATGTTGTTCATATAAATGTATACAATCAAATGTCGATCAAAATGCATTATGTTTTAATATCTATTTAAAAAAATATGTTTTAAATGTTCTTTTTGAAGATTCTAACTTATTTCAACTAAAAGTTCTGTTAGACAGAAAATACCCCGGTATTACGCAAAATTTCAAAATAATTGGCCATTAAAAATTAAATCGTTTACCTCCAGTTATGGTGGAACATGGTCGGCTGCTACCATGTTTTGCTGCAAAAAGTCTGTGCATGGTTTCGGCATCGTTCAGGAATGCTTCGGTGTCAGGATTGGGTTCGTTGCTGTCCCTAAGTGCGGACGGGCTGCTATCTGCAACAAGAAAACCAACACAGTAAAAATTTGTTTGCAACACTGCAGGTTATAGTGAATTATTATTATAAATTATATTTAAAGTTATTATAATGTTTTATACAGTAAACTCCTCTTGGAACAATACTGAGCAGACCAAAGAATTTATATCCCTATATTAAAATATCTTCACATCCGAAATAAGGCCACCAAGCGCATGGACATATCAGAATACAGGCGAGAGACGCAACACCGATCATATTACAGCAGACATGTTAGTTGTATAATGGGGGATAATGTGAGATACAGGAGACGCCCCATTCCAGAGGCGACCCTGGGTCTTTTAGTGGCTGGTGAGAAGCACACAGTACACTGCACCTCAGTTTAACGTCCCATCAATGACTGTTTGTAAGTTAGGGTGGATAGGGGTCTCAAACCTGAGAATCCTGGGTTGTGAAGCCACTGTTTTACCACTAGACCCCGCTCCCCCCTCCGGAGAAACTATTGATAGGTGCATCCCAGACCTAGTGCCTGTTCTAATCACTTCATGTACTGTATAAAGCGTACGTTTGACGATGACTTTGTTCCGATATTTTCTGTATTAAATACATATGTCAGTACAGTTTATTCATGTTATTTGTTTCATTATTGAATATGGAAATGAAAACAATCAAATGTTACCTTGGTCACGTCGAATTAATTGCTAAATCCTTTCATAAACTGCAACTGTATAAATTTGTGTTGACATTTCAGCCATTTTACCGGAAGTAATGTATCATTTGATCCTAAGACAGTTCGGTCCCAAGACAAATTGGCCTAAAGACCATTCGATTGACAGATTCAAATGACTTAACGTACGCACTCGTCGTCGTCGCCTCAATTAATGTTTTGTGATTTGTTCTATATCTATTATAATGGGTATTATAAATATAATAATGAAACACACCTGTTCTTAGTTTTTAGCTTTAATTATCATATAAAATGATTATATTATAAGACTATATAAAATTATGTTTCTGATCAAAACAAAACACTCGTATAAATATTCGACTGGGCAAAAATAATAACGGAAGCAACAGGAGCTGTCAGAGGAGAGCTTGCTCGACTTTTAAAAGTATTTCAGTTGCTACATATTTTTGATAGTAGAAGGGACATACATTTGTTAAAATACATAGCTTTTTAGTGAAGCCTTGAATAGTTTTTAAAATGTTTAAAACAAAAACTTTAACAACAAAGTCTATGTAAAAAGTTGGCTAATTCTGTCAAAATACAAAATAGAGTTATGGGAAATGTTCACCCTGATACTGAAGTTGATGACAAAGGTTAGTTCCAAGTTTCAAGTGAACAGCTTGGGTAGCATTGAAGTTACACAACTTTTGAATATAAACTTTACCCAGATAATCTATGTGAAAAAAAGGGACAGCACTCTGTCAAAATACAAAACAGAGTTATATGGAATGTTGCACTTGATACTGGAGTTGATGACAAAGTTTAGTTCGAAGTTTCAAGTGAATAACTTATGTAGATTTGAAGTTACCAAACTTTTGAATATAAACCTTAACCAGAAAATATATGTGAAAAAGGGGCATAACTCTGTCAAATTACAAAACAGAGTTATGGGGAATGTTGCCTCTGACACTGGAGTTGATGACAAAGGTACATTCTAAGTTTCAAAGGAATAACTTATGTAGTTTTGAAGTTACAAGACTTTTGAATAAAAACTTTAACCAATTCAGACGTGGACGCGGACGCCGACGCCGGGGGTAGTAGGGTAGATCACCTATTCTTCGAATAGTCGAGCTAATAAAAATAAATTGTGCTAACACAAGTTAATAGCATAAACCACTTTTGAAAAGTCAACATTATATTAAAGGGGCGTATCGACGGTTTTTCTCATAAATATTATATACTAGGCAAAACTCCTAACGCACATAACAGAAATACTGTCAGTATGTTACATGGAAGCGGAAACAACAAATGGGTAAAAAATAATAACCTTAGCTGACCGATCAATTTACCAATAATTATTATGTTGAAAAGATTTGATAAATGGCAGTAATGTCTGAAAAGTTTATTTATATATATTTATGAATAAGGTTTTATGGTCAAATATAAATATGCGTTGGGAGATTTGCCTAGTAGATATTGAAATTAAATATATTGGTCAACTGTTTATAGACACAAGGACATCATATTTAACAATGCTTCAATATTAATTCTCTGTTAATGAACTTTATTTTTGCAAATGTAATTGTCGATCTACCGTAGATAAACCTCTTTAACATTACATGCAACATGTAAACTGTAAAATAAAAATATAAACTAAAAAAATACAAATAGAAATATATGAACATATTAAACATGTTTTGTATAATCCAGTGGAAAAATAACTAATAATGAAAGCAATTAAGACACAAATTGTGCTAATTGTAATGGTCAGCTACTCGGCGATGCCTGATAAGCTCCGCCTACAGCCAGGCGCGGCGCGGCGAATAAGATGCTTGCTATATATTTTAGATGCTTGTTTTGTGATCAGTTCGTCTTTGATAGTAGTACTGAATAAACGTGCTAGAAAACTAATCCCTGTTGGGTCTTGAATAAACCATCCCTCTAAGAGTCCAGAATAGTAACATTAGAACATTACACTAACGAGAGTAAAAACTTATTTAATTTTCATGTTTTCTTATATGTAAATTAAAATGCATCTGAAGAGTACAGTCCTCCACTAACCCTACATAACAATGGACTTTTTCAGTGTTTGGTTACCTCTCTTATCCAATTTCCTATGAATTCAAATATCCTGGATCCAGACGATGATCCGGATCACCACCAAAATCTAACCACTGACCCATTTTCACCTTCCTACAAAATTGCATGCAAATCCATTACAGTGTTTTGCATGAAGTTGCGCATTAATATGTAGAAGTTGCTTATTAATATATAGACAGACAAACAAACAAATGCCAGCAACAACATAACCACATTGGCGGAGATAAAAAAATAAGGTTTTGGTTAACATAGAAAAGGAACGATCAAATCTATTAAAATCATCTAATGCTGCGATAAAAGTAATAATGAAATCGATAAATGTCCGAAATTCAGCTTAGATAAGTACATTAATCAGTAATTTATAACAAGTTTTACCAGGATCAACAACAGCAGCAGTGATAGTAGTTGGTATTAATGTTAATAGTAGAAGTAAATAGGGGAAGTAGACGTAGAAGCGTTGTTAGTAGCAGAATTGAGGCAGTAGTTAAAGCAACAGTAGCAGTAGCAGCATCATTAGTAGCAGCAACAATACTAGTAGCAGCAATAGTAGCAGCTGCAGATATCTCAGAAGCAGTAGCAGCAGTAGCTGCAGCAGTAGCAGTAGAAGCAGCAGTATCTCCAGCAGTAGATGCAATAGCACCATCAGTAGATGTAACAGCAGCAGCAGCAGCGGCAGTATAACAGTAGTAGTAGCTGCAACAATGGTAGCAGTTGCAATTGTAGCAGCAGCAGTAGTAGCGGCAGAAACAGTTGTAGAAGTAGCAGCTACAGCAGTAGAAGCATCAGTAGTTTCAGTAGTGGCAGTAGTAGTTCAAGCTGCAGTAGTTGCATAGGTAGAAGCAGCAATAGAAAGCAGCAGCTGCTGCTTATAAAAAATAGGTTATCTTTTTATTTGATTAATATAATACTTTTATTATTTCAGGAATTTTAGTTATATATTAATTTTTCTTTAATTTCGACAGTTTTTATTTTTTATTTACATGTTACATATTGACGTCCAACTGATTTGAACCGTTTAAATGTTATTTTTCTCGGCAAACAAGGCTACCAGACCAGAGGCACCGTCTACCTTACACTACCCTACACAAAACTAACCACACCTCTCCCAAGTCTCCCCACACTCTCACAGCAACTACTCGGGCCATCCGATCTCCTTGTTTAGCCTACCCTAGTTTTGTATTATTATTCTTACTGTAGTTATTATTATTGTATTTATTTAATTTTTATTTATTCATTTACTTATTCATTCATTTTATTCATTTATTTTATTTGTATAATTGTGAGTATTTTTATTGTCATTATTATTATTATTATTATTATTATTATTATTAGCAACAGTAGTTGCCAACTGTAGCAGCTTCATCGGCAGTTGCAGCAGTAGTTGTAGAAGTATCAACAGCAGCAGCAGCAGTAGTCGCAGCAGCAGTATATGCAATAGCAGCAGCGATTGTAGCGCAGCAGCAGCAGCAACAAAGGTCGAATGGAAGTAGTAGTAATGTTAGCAGACGTAATAATAGCAATATATTGTTAGTAGTAGTAGAAGTAGCTGTTGCTCTTGTTATTCATGTAGTTACAGCAATATGTTGGTTGTTGTGGAAAAATATGTTGCCAGTTTGGTTGTGTTGATGGCTGCTGCTCAGTATTTGTGTTGTCTCGTTGATTTGTATTTCATCTCTGTATTACAAAAAAGTAACGTTCATATTGATAGAAATACTAAAACACACAAATTATAACGCAGCTAAAATCTCAACGTGTAATTAAAGCCACCGAATCTGCATTGAGCATAAACTATAACTTAAAATATATATTTTCTGTGAACGCATTAAGCATTTTCTCAACGCGATTTTCTTCGTTCGTATAGTATTCTGTAAACGAAAGATTTTACAATTTTACTTAATAACAAAACGCCAACCTTGTAAACAAATGAATTATTCAGCTTGTAAAAACGTCTTGGCTAGTCGTTAAAAGCTATTCTTTTTTTGTAATTTCGTTTAATCTCTACATACATGACAGTTGATAAAAATGTTGATATTCAATACGGATTCGGTGTCTTTAATATGTAAAGTAAGTAATCAGTAACGTAAAAATAAATAAAACACATAACCTAGTAAAATGTTTTGTCATGTTTCATTGTTCAATGCTGGGCTTTATTACATATTAATACAAAACACCTAAATGCTACTATTTACAACTTGAATTTGCATAACGATGTAAAAGAAGTTATAACTTTTAAAGTGTGTATGTACGATCTTTCATATACATTAAAAAAAAAGCAAATGAAAGTGACTACAAATTAAATCAAACAGAAAACGATACAAACGACGAAAGAAACACTTTAATACAGAATAAATCAAAAACTTCTAGTGTCGACTTTTGCATCGATTATTAGTGGTGTATAACCTAAACCAATTGCCAAGTCAACGTATATACATGCATTATGTACAGACTAAAACTATTTGGTGATTAAAAACTAGCTTGATTATTTTGTATATGTTGCAATATTGTAAATTGGGTCAAAACAAAAAATTCTGTGTTTCGGGCAACCGACCCT
The DNA here is from genome assembly GCA_027627225.1 of Congeria kusceri. Taxonomy (NCBI): domain Eukaryota; kingdom Metazoa; phylum Mollusca; class Bivalvia; order Myida; family Dreissenidae; genus Congeria; species Congeria kusceri. The sequence continues at coordinate 894,980 of JAPFQT010000039.1, forward strand.
ACCTAGCGAAAAGCCACCGAAACTAACGTTTTTAGGCACGATTGTTACCGTGAAATCCGTATTCGTCAGATTTTTGAAAATTGTCAATGTTTTTTTCTGACCGAAATGTGTCAGTTAACAAAAAATAAAAATATTAAATCTCGACCCTACTTAGCTTGTTTAAGACTGTTGCCCGAAACACACCATTTATTTTTTTTGGCCTAGGTCTACACACTAGTATAAATACTGTATTTGTTCTAATTAACACGTGGAATCTTTGGAAAAACAAATATCTAAAACAGTGTACACAAAAATATTTAGCGATGCTTAATTTCAATGGTAATGTCAGTTCAATGCGTTTCCTTGTTTACAATCCAACATCTTTGTTACATTGGAAAAATGAAGAACATATTTCGCGCAAGTCTAATATCGAAATTAATGTTTCAATGACGTGTTAATTACTAGCATTAAAGTATCACGTATTAATGGCAATGTACTGGTTTGAAATCGTCAATAAAATATTTGTTCGTCTGTTTGTATTTTACGTACTGATCATTTGTTGTTGTAAAATTTTCTGAGTTGTACACAGTTAATTGTCCGTTTTCCTATGACGCTTCAATCATCTGTTCTTTTGTTCTTCAACTGACATGAGTTTTAGACCATTTGCTGTTCTTCCATCTTTTTCATAACTCAGTTGCGCTTTTCCACTCAGGGCATTTCTGCAAGAAAAGAAAAAAATAAAATAGATGAACACCGATTTCGACATTCTTTCGTGTGTATCAATAAACAATAGCTGTCAGAGGACAGCGCGCTCGACAATTCGAAGTATTTCAGTTGGTACATATTTTTGGAAAGTGGACGCGTCATAAATGTATTAAAAAACAACACTGAGTTATTGCAATTATTAACTTATTCCAAGTTTCGTAGTTAATAACGTGTGTAGTTTTTAAGTTATAAGAGTTTTGAATATACATTTTAACAAGAAAATCTATAAGAACAGGGGCATAACATTGCCATAATGCAAAACAGAGTTATATGGAGGTTGCCCCTGATACTGGAGTTGATGATAACGGTATGATTCTATTTTAAAGTGAATACCTTATATAGTTCTGAAGTTACAAAACGTTTGAATATAAACTTTAACGATAAAAATATATGTGAAAAAGGAGCATAACTCTGATAAAATACAAAACAGAGTTATACGGAATGTTACCCATGGCACCGGAGTTGAGGACAAAGGCATATTCCAAGTTTCAAGTGTATAACTTGTAGTTCAGCAGTAACAAAACTGTTCAATATAAACTTTAACCAGAAAACCTACGTGAAAATGGAGCATAACTCTTGTCAAAATACAAAACAGAGTTATAGGTACTGTTGCCCCAGAGTTACACGAAATGTTACCCATGGCACTGGAGTTGATGACAAGGGTATATTCCAAGTTTCAAGTGAATAACTTGTGTACGTTTTGAAGTTACAAAACTTCTGAATATAAACTTTAACCAAATTCAGACGCGGACGCCAACGCCGGATGAAGTAGGAAAGCTCTCCTACTTTTCTTCGAATAGTCGAGCTAAAAACATTCATAATCTTCATTATCATCATAATCATCATCATCATTATCATCAATCTTTTTTCATCTAAATCATCGTTTCACCACATGGTCAAACCATGCTCTATCGTTTAACATTTATGTGATTATCAAATATTGTACAAACGTTCTATAATATTTTGCATGGCATCGCATTTTTACAACATTTTATACAAATGCATATCATTGATAATTGATCGTTTTCTACATCAAGCTATATTTCACGTGAATTCTTGAAAGTACACTTTATTACAAAATCACCATTTATGCTCCTTGCTGCATCGTTCGCTGGTTTTCGCCGGAATCGTCCACCGGTTGTTGCTGGCATCGTCCGCTGGTTGTCGCCGGCATCGTCTGCAGATTGTCGCCGGAATCATCCGCTGATTGTCGCCGGAATCGTCCGCTGATTGTCGCCGGAAACTCTCACAGCCAGTCGCCTGAATCATCCGCTGATTGTCGCCGGAATCGTTCGCTGGTTGTCGCCGGAATCATCAGCTGATTGTCGCCGGCATCGTCCGCTGTTTGTCGCCGACATCGTCCTCTGGTTGTCGCCGGTATCGTCCTCTGGTTGTCGCCGGCATCGTCCGCTTGTTGTCGAAGGTATCGTCCGCTGGTGGTCACGTGCATCGTCCGCTTATTGTCGCCGGAATCGTCCGCTGATAGTAGCTGGAATCGTCCGTATGTTGTCGCCGTAATCGTCCGTAGGTTGTCGCCGAAATCGTCCATACGTTGTCGCCGGAATAGTCCTCATCGAGACAACTATCATCAATATCATCACAAGTATCATTATAACAATATCATAACATGACACTATCACGGCATAATCACTATCATCATCATTAGTTGCATATATCGTTACAATATTTTTTCAATCAATCATTGTAAATGTTGGACAACAGTTTATACATTTACAAATACAACTTATTTCTACAATTGATATTCCCATGACTATATCGTATAAATGTATTTTATTCAGAAAAGCTAACATTTTCAAATCACCGTGAACCCTGAAAAATCACTTTTAAATCAGTATTAACAAATATAGGTCTTAAAATTATAAAACAAATGAAGCTTTGTGATATTGACCGTAATTCATGAAAATACTATTGATTAAAAAATTACCATTTATGCTAATCGGCATCGTCCGCTGCTTGTCGTCGGCATCGTCCGCTGCTTATCGCCGGCATCGTCCGCAGACTGTCGCCGGAATCGTTTGCTAAAGTAGTCTTCATCGAGAACACTATCATCAATATCATGACAAGTATCACAATAACAATATCATAACATAACACTATGAACACATAATCACCATTAATCATTGTAAAATTTCGACAACAGTACGCATATTTATTAATACAGCTTATTTCTACAATCGTATATTTATATTCACAAAAGTTTACATTTTGTAATCCAGTAAATGTAAGCATAATTTGTTTATAAACGTTAACATGCAAACAGAAGAAAAGGAACAACCCTGAATTATAGTGAAGAATTGGGACAGAAATTTACCTTTGATGCTCGTTAGGTCTGTTGGTTTCCGTTTTGTCGCTGTTGTCCTTAACAGTCTCCTGCGCATGCGCAACGGGTGAGTGGAGGCAGTGGATGGAGCTCCGGCTGTCGTCTGCATCGGTCTCGAGTTGTATACATGAACTATTTTCACATTAAGTGGACAACTACACAATTGCGAGCCTCTGTTTTTCGTTATTCATCGTTTGGTTATTTACTGAATATTTTAACCAAGATTTAACCAATCAATTGGGGTGGCAGTGGCGTAGTTGATATGGTGTCCGCCTTACGGTCGGGAGGTCCAGCGTTTGATCTCTACCCGGGAAGCCTTTCGGAAGAAATTTCTCAAAAAGGCACCAACTACTGGCTCTACCCAGAAAACGGTTTGGACAGTGTCTTACTAAGCTGAGGCTTTCGACTCAATCTAGCTTAAATATTTTTAAACTAAACTTAAATTCTCATATAAGCACAACCCAAACATGAAATCAACAGAAATATCACGTTGATCTTACGCAAATCACGGCTTTTCAATGCTCGGTAAACCAGTTTTTGTTGTCCTCCATTTGTTTCCCGCGCATGCGTCATTGTGTAGTCTATCTTGAGTTCTCGTCTGCTACGAAATACTCTAAAATTGCAGAAAGAATGGAAATGGGACAAATATTTCACATTTAGAGAAAAATAATTACAATTTAAAAATTAAACTGTTTTATCGCCAGCCTATAATGTTTCGCTACTCATCGTTTTGCAATTAATATCTCTATATACATTACAAAGTTTTAACGAATCACCTGAAATCACAGCGGTGTCGCAATGGTGTGGTTGATATGGCGTCCGCCTTGCGCTTCGGTGGTCCTGAGTTCGAAAGAACTTTTTAGAAAGACACCAAAGTACTGGCTATACCCAGAAAACGGGCTTACAGGCGTCTCACCAAGCGCAGGCGTTCGACACAATCGTGCTTAAATAAGTTTAAACTAAACTAGAATTCTCATCAATGGTACAACCAAAACAAATTAACAGAAATATAACGCCGATCTTTCGCAAAACCCGGCTTTTATTCTTATACTTGAAAATAAAACAAAAACTTTACGACAACGCTCGTTATCTCAGATGATGTTGTCACAGCCCTTAATCCGTTTCCTGCGCATGCGTCATGGTCGTCATTTAGCTCTTATTGTCGTCTGCTGCTAAACTCTACTGTCTTATATAATTGCTGAACTTATTTCATAATGAAACAATTTTGTATATTAATAGGAAAATATTACAAAAGAAAAATTAAAATAGTATATTGTATTCGTTTTTCATCGTTTTGCTATTATCTCTCTCTATATAAACATTTTAAAGTTTTAATGAACCATTTAAAATGTCAGTGGTTTAAATGACATGGTGTCCGCCTTTTGATCTGAAGGACCGAGTTCGATCCCTATCCGGGCAGCGTTCGAAGGAAACTCTCAAAAAGGCATCCAAGTACTGGCTCTACCTAGGAAACGGACTCGAACGTGCCTTAATAACTTCGGGCGTTCAACACAATCGTGCGAGCTTAAATATTTTTAAACTAAACTAAAATTCTCATCAATATACTATAATCAAAACGAATCAACAGAACGTAACGTTGATCTTTGCATTCACGGCTTTTATCATTGTAATTGAAAATAAAACAAAAACATTATGCCCATGCGTGTTAAATCAGTTGATGTTGTCCATCCGTTTCCTGCGCATGCGTCGTGGTTATTGGCGGCTGCTAAACACAACACTACTTCACTGGCTGCTAAAATTGCTGAAATTAGTTGAAATGGAACAGTCTGTACATTAACAGGAAACTATTACAAAATAGTGTTATTGCCAGCCTATATTCTTTCATAACAAATCATTTCTCAATTTTCATGTTAACGTTTTAACGAACCACTTTAAAATCTCCGTGGTTTAATTAATATGGTGTCCGGCTAACCGCCTTGCGATCGAAAGATCTGGAGTTCATCCCTACCCGGGGAGCGTTCGAAAGAACTTTCTAAAAAAAACACCAAGTACTGGTTCTACCCAGGAAACGGACTCAGGTTTTCGACTTCTACACTCGTTTCTGCTGAAATTATTTGAAAATGGGACGGATTTGTACATTAAGGAACATATTACAAAGTAAGAATTCTACAATTTTGTTATTGCCAGCCTACATTTTCGTCGTTCATCGTTCCGCTATTTATCTCTCTCTAGATAAATTTTAATGTTTAAACCGACCATTTCATAATTTGTGTAGCTAAATCATGAAATTAGCAGAAATATAAAGTTGATCTTACGGAAATCACGGGCATTTAATTTTGCTGTATGTATCTTGCTTGGATTATCGTCGGCATTGGCTCCTGAATGTCTTTGACATAGAACTATTGACTGTCAGCACGGAACTCTGAAATTCTGTCAAACAGTAGAAAAATAAAACTTAGCTCGGATTGTCGTCGCCATTCATTGGCGTCTGCATAAAACTCTTGTTTGCAAAGGACTCTGGTTGGTGTCTGCATCGAATGATGGTACTTGTCTTTATCCTGCCCTGGTTTCCGGCATGAATATCTGAAAATAGTCATCACCCATATACAAATAAGACCTACCTTGGGTCATTGTCGCCAGTCCTGAACTTTGACTGTCGTCTGCATGGGGCATAACGGACCTTGGGGTGTCGTCAGTATCGAGCTCGGAGAAACATCACTTCTGCAGCATATCAATCACTTGGACAGCACGTTAGATATCTCGCTGAAATAAAACAAATCAATAATTTATTGTATATTTTCTTCAATGCCACAATCTTGTTTTATACTGCATTGTGCTCATGGCTATAAAATATTAACTTACAGTTTGTTATTATAATTATTCTAATTAACGCAAATGGCAACTAAGACTTTCGACGCAAGTATCTAAATGTTTTGTCAATCCCGATGTTTTTATTGTCAGAAAAGACTGGTATTTATTCCTTTTCCCTGGTCATGACCCTGACAAGCCCGACGACAGGGTGGGGGCGCCCTATCCATCTTGTCGCCTGATTTGACCGGGCCTAGGTTTGAGAATTCACGGAAACAAACATTCCTCTTTTCCGACTTGAAAAAAAAATACAGTTCAACTAAAGTTTAAAACTTAATAAAACAGATAAATGTCGTCCATTTATAAAAACATCACATTATTTTTACATCCCAATACCGAATTTTGAGTCAAAGCTGCCATTTGCGTACACAAAGTCAATTTAGAAAGTGAATATTTAACGGATTAATAGAGGTGGCAGTGGTGCAATGGTGTCCATTTTGCGTTAGGGAGGTCGCGAGTTCGATCCTACTCGGAACCGTTCGAATGATTTTTCTCAACATACACCAAGTACTGGTTTTACCCTAAAAACGGACTCGACACAATCGATCTTTAATTAAGACTTTTAAACGAACGGATTAATACATTAGACACTAAAGATTTCAAAGTTTTTAATTAAATTTAGAGATAGTGCCATTAATCCAAATTTAGACTTGTAAATGACATGAACACGTGATTTCAATATAACTTATCTGTAGATGGTTTCCAATAGCAACCGGCCTCGTTCCCGCAATCGTTTCGAAACCGGAGCACCGTCGAAACGAGCAATGCGTCTGCACGAGGTCGATGAAATCTGTCAACTTGGCGGCACAAAAACTATAACCGGAAGAAAGCGTCTATAGGAGACCGATGAACGTTGTATTTTTTGGGATCACGTTACATATAAATGTGGAGGTTTAGAACAAGCACTTTATTCTTTATTAAAAAAATAACTGAAACTTTTATCAGGATTATTAAAATAAAACTGTTTTTGTATTGTGCCAAAACAAAATAATATTGTATTGCCGTATGAAAAGCTGGAAAATATATTGTAAAGCAAACAATATATGATCAACATTTACTGTATATGTTCTTACGTTCTGTTTTTATTGTGTTATTGTACTTAAATGGTCGCTTGCGCATGCGTCATTGCATGTCGTCTGCATTGAGTTATGGCTGTCCACTGCATTGTATACATATCGTCTAAATCGAAGAGTGTTGTCGAGGTATGTTTGTCCTCGGCAACGGGGTGTGATTGTCCTCGGCAACAGGGTATGATTGTCCTAGGCAACAGGGTGTTGGTGGCAACGGGGTGTTGTTGTTGCTTGGAACAGGGTGTTGTTCTTGTTGGCAACGGGGTGTGGTTGTCGTCGGCAACGGGGTGTGGTTGTCGTCGGCAACGGGGCGTGGTTGTCCTATGCAACGGGACGTGGTTGTCCTATCCAACAGGGTGTGGTTGTCCTGTTTAACGGGATAACGTTGTCCTCGGTAACGGGGTTTGGTTGTCTTCCGTAACGGGGTGTGGTTGTCCTCGGCAACGGGGTGTGGTTGTCCGCGGCAACGGGATGTGGTTGTCTTCGGCAACGGAGTGTGGTTGTCCGCGGTAACGGGGTTTGGTTGCCCTCGGCAACAGGGTGTGGTTGTCGTCGGCAAGGGGTGTGGGTGTCGTCGGAAACGGGACGTTGTTGTCTTCGGTAACGGGATGTGGTTGTCCTCGGCAACGGGGTGTTGTTGTTCTCGGCACTGGAATGTGGTTGTCTTCGGTCACGGGGTGTGGTTGTCCTCGGCAACGGGGTGTGGTTGTCTTCTGTAACAAGGCGTTGTTGTCCTCGGCAACGGAGTGTGGTTGTCTTCGGCATCGGGGTGTTGTTGTCCTCGGCAACGGGGTGTTGTTGTCCTCGGCAGTGGGATCGGGTTGTTAAAGAATAAATGACGATTTTCTTTGGATTATTGAAATGAAACTACCAGAAAACAATGCATGAGTTGTTTTTTTATTTTGCCAAAACAAAGTAATATTGTAATACCGTACGAATAACAAGAAAATATATTGTACAATAAAAACATTATGATCACAATTTACGGTATTTGTTCTAACGTTCTGTTGTATTACTGTTGTCTTATCGTACTTAGCTGGTCGCTTCCGCATGCGTCATTATGTGTCGTCTGCATGGAGTTCCGACTATCCACTGCATCGTACACAGGTCGTCTAAATCAAAGTTGTTAGTCGTCGGCAACGGGGCGTTTTTGTGGTTGACAACAGGGTGTCGTTGTTGTTGGCAACGGGATATTGTTGCTGACAAAAGGCTGTTGTTGTTGTTGTTGGCAACGGGATTTTGTTGTCCTCGGCAGCGGGGTGTTTTTGCTGCTGGTAACGGGGTGCGGTTGTCCTCGGTAACGGGGTGAGGTGGTAGTCGGCAACAGGGTGTGGTTGTCCTCGGCAATGAGGCGTGGTTGTCCTCGGTAACGGGGTGCGGTTGCCCTCCGTAACATTGTGTGGTTGTCTTCGGCAATGGGGTGGGATTGTTGTCCTTCTAAAGGGTGCTACAAAGACTTCTAACATATAATAAGTTAAACATCATAATAGGCAACCTAGAGTGTTAGCAATCAAAGTTACAATACTGTACTTCAAGGTTTTGTGTACTGACCGTTACCACCGTTCAGTATCTTTAAATGTATTACCACAAAAAAACACATTAACTAGTGAAATTAAACGTACTGAATATAGAGACATGATAATTATCTTCCACATAGCAATGATTCTTTTATATATATATAATTTATATATTATCACGCGAAAAACAGTATGAACAGTTTAATATTAAAATAACAACACGTTACCGTTGTCGAATCAATTGGTTTTCATTATCGTGATGTCCTCCATAGGTTTCCTGCGCATGCGTCATGGTCGTCACGGAAGCAAGTTCGTTGTCTGCACCCAGCTCGGCATTGACGTCTGCAATGTCTGAAAGCAGACCGTATACCAAATAGTTCGTTTATTTTCGTCAAGAATTACAAAAAAACAATACTTAAACTTCAAATATATCGACCGTTTCAGCCATTCAATAACTTGTTTACTTTAAATGAATTACAATTAAAATAATGGCATCATTATTAAAAAAAAAAGTTAAAAAGCATTTAATCGATAGAAGCATAATGTTGTTCTTCCGCAACTCAAAATTTAAAATGCCTATATTTTAATATCACGCAACAAAACACACAATTTACCGCCCAAAGTCATCGACTCAGTTGGTTTTTATTGTCATATTGTTGCCCTCCCTTAATTTCCTGCGCATGCGTCTTTGTCGTCATGGCGGCATGATTGTCGTCTGCATCCAGCTCAGATTGTCGCCTGTATCGTCTGAAAGTAGGCTTACAATAAACAGTTCGTTTATATCTATTGCTATAAAAGACATTGTGCATAACGGAATTTGAATTTAATCAATATTTCATAAAAAAAAAGACGCGCCTCCAGGGAATTTTAATTCATGTGATATCGAATTACTTGAAAATCGATTTTTCAGCAGCTTATGTACACACGCGTTTTTGTCGAAATCGCAAATGGATTCTGGGTATCTTACAAAATAAACTAAAAGGCATATTCTTTGAAGTAATATATCTTATGGGGTTTACATTTATAACAGAAGCATAACACTTAGCTTAGTTCATCGCCGTCATCCATCGTCCATTGCATCCATTTCCGGTCGTCTTACACATCGAACTCTGCATGCCGACAGCCTTTCTGCACCGAGCATCGGCTATCGTCTGCTAAGTCTGAAAATTCTCAGTCATCAACAGAATAAAAATAAAACTTAGCTCGTGCTAACGCCGCCATCATTGTCGTCTGCAACCAGCGCTAGTCCGCACTGCTATCTTGTTGTCCTAAGCATCGTTAGAGTAGAGGTCGAAGAGGCGGCACTTCAGCAGCATAGCGATCACTTCGGTCACCGCATCAGAAATACAAAGCAGAAATTCAATAGACAAATTAATAAATCATTAATTATTTTAGATGCATGAACTACGGTAACATACAACATATTATATACTAGTAATATTACATATAAATTAGTAATATTATCATATTATTCTGTTTTAAGTGCCTTGTGAAAGGTAATATAAATCATCATCATCATTAGCAGCAGCAGCAGCACCGTCACCATCTATCATCATCATCACTGGTATTATTATAAACGTAAATGGCAGCTAAAACTCAGGCATTTTGAACTTTAACTTTTCTTTTATGAATCAATGTTTTCCCCCTGGGGAGGAGCGGCGGGCATATACGGGACTTTCGACTGCCCGCGATTCCCAACAGGCGGGAAATTGACACGAAAATTGAGTCTGGGTCCCGGAGTAATAGACTTTGGTCGGATTTTAGATCCCGGTGATATACGCCCCCGGGCCATTTGATAAATATATAGCATCTCCCACTGAGGGGATTTAGACAAATATACTTGGCTCTAGGATGGGGAAGTAGACCCCCCCCAAAAAAAAAAAAAAAAAAAAAATTGTCAAATTCCCCTAGGTTTGCCCGCCGCTCCCCCCCCCCCCTTGGGGAAAGTATTGAAAGTCGCATTATTATCATCAGTAAGTGACTAGTATTTATTCGTTTGAACTCCTAGGTCATGACCCTGACAAGCCAGACGGCAAGGTGGGGGCGCCCTTTCCATCTTGTCGCCTGATTTGACAGGGCCTTGGCTTGAGAATTCAATGAAACAAACACTCCTCTTTTCCGACAAGATAAAATCAGTTTTAATGTTAATAACTCATACAAATGTCACCCATCTATAAAATGTATAAAAAGTTAATTCTTGTACATCCCAAACCCGAATGTTGAGTTAAAGCTGCCATTTATGTCAACAATATCGAAAGGGTATATTTAATGTAATAACACATTAGGCGCTTAAGAAGATTCACACTTTCTAGTTAAAAGATTTAATATTCATTTTGTATTAACTGAAAAAAAACAGTATTTGCCTTTTTGCCTATTTGCTGAATTATTCTTGTAAATTACGTGAATACGTGATTTAATTATGACTTATCTGTTTCTGGTATCCAATAGCAACCGGCCTCGTTCCCGCAATAGCTTGTGAACAGGAGCACCGTCGAAGCGCGGAATGCGCCTGCACGAGATCGATGAAACCTGTCAACTTGGCGGCCTAAAGACTGGAACCAAAAGAAAGCGTCTATATGAGACAGATAATAATTGGCGTCTTGGATCACGTGACATGTGAGGGTTAGAACAGGAAATGTGTATGTATTGAAAACAAAATGTATCTATGCTACCAAAACTTGGCAACATAAAACAGTATTATGTTCGAAAAGAAGTTTAACTGTACAAAGTTGTGTAAATACGTGTAGCATGTGTCTCAAGATTTCGTAAATTCAAACAAGAGTTGCAAGTGCAAATTTTACAAAAATACACACGATAACATCTCCCTATATTGAAATGCTATATAAATAGAAATAATTCACTCAATTAACGTACAAAATAACAATGCAAAAATATTTTACAATCTTAACTGTTAAATTTAACTGAATAAACCTATTCAGGTCTTATTTATACAAACTGAAAATACAACACGTATTAGACTTACATTTACATGATTAGCCATTATAACCACGTGTTTGGAGTTACGAGTTTAAGTAGTCCGCTCTGTCAGATTGTATGACATCCATCTTGTCCGGGAACAACGAACAAATGGTGCGGTTTTTTTTTTCATGCGCAGTAAACATCGCCAGATCACAATCGACGTTCAACATAAGGAACCCAATCAAAACCCGCGATGCAAATTTAACGCCAATCAATTGTGAAAAAGAACGCTCATTGAAATCCACGTGGAAAACGCCCAGAGTAAATTTGTTATACCGAAATAGTAAAAACAAATCGGATTACCAGGGGCGTCACTATGCAAAGTTAATTTCGCACCTTATGCTTACCGAGCTATACGAAGAGCAAATAACATGAACAAACATTGATATACAATGACAATAACATTGTATCATCTACCGGAATAAATATGTTTGATATATTATTTAGAGTTACATTATTAAATAAATGCGTATATGGGTTAGAATAGTTACTAAATGAAAGACGCTTAAATTAAACTTTTTACTGTGAGTACGGTATGGTCCAGTTCGGTCTAGCTACGCCCCTGATTACACTGATATCACGGTCTGCATGCACGTGTTTTACATGTTGCATTTTTGGCAGACGAAACTGACCAATCAGAATTTATCCAGATGTAAACATAACAAACAATGAGTATGACTGATAATATCTTGCATAGTGATTATTAGGTGCCGTATTCCAGAAACATTCTAACTAAAATCTTATCTTTAACGTTGAAAACATATATATTTCATAAACTTTTTATTTCAAATTTAGAGGGCTTTGTGCTAAGTGTTTATTAATTATTTAATTTATTACTAACTGCTGTTAATTCTGTAAGTGAAAATATTTTAAGTTAAACTTAAGATGTTTCTGGAATACGTTTCCTGAAAAGCAAAGTAAAGAAAAAGATTGGAAAAAAATGTGCCGGGAATAAAAAAAAAACTTGCAATTAACTTGATTGCAATACTGTTACACTATCATGTTTGATATATTAGGCCTAAACATTTTTTTTATAGTTGTTGTTAGGTTAAGTTTAAACCTTTATATTTTGGCTCGATTGTGTCGAAAGTTTGAGACTTACTGAGACGCTCTCGATTCGGTTTCCTGGGTAGAACCAGTACTTGAGAGAGGTTTGGAACGCTACCCGGGTAGTGATCGAACTCACGACCTCCCAAACGCAAGGCGGACACCATATCCATTACACGACTGCGACCTTATTGTTGTTGTTCTTGTTGTTGCGTAGGAATTAAACCACGAGGGCGATAAACGAGTGATATGATAACAGGCATCGGAACGTAACAACGTTGGCAATTACCGCAATAACGAACGCTTACCCGTCAATTATTTCGATTCTAACACGATCTGATATAACAATCGTCTGTATTTGTAAAGGTTATGTATGAGAACATATTTATCTAAACACCGCCCATTTTGCGCAAAGAAGGCTACATTTACTCGTGCGTGTCTGTGACGTCAATAAATAATAATTCAAAATGACGTCAGCTTCATTGATAAACATTGACCAAATGGCGTCATACTTATTGATAAATACAGTGAAAATATTATGTTGACAAGTACAAATTAAAGCATATTCACAAAACATAAACGTTTTTGTGAACTTAAATATAAAATATGTAGTACATAATGCAGACATGATTTGTTTGTCACAATTTTGCTATCGCGCGTTTACGCACGTGCATTTTACGGAACAATTTCTTCGAAATTCCGGAACTATTTTCAAAACATAATCCTCCGCCCATAATTTGTTGCAGAATAGCCCACGGCTATTTGCCTTCTTTATCTATGGAAAACTAGCCGCGTGCCGTGTTAGAATTTTAAATGAACAACGTTAACAAATATTCTAAAAACTGACGTCATTCGTTCACTTATTATAAAGGAAACTTATGTAACCATGAATTTGATAAAGATACTGAATGACGTAACTGTGACAGACAGCGGTGACGCGCGTGCGAACGTGAACATGCTCGGAACACTGTGGAATGTACATAGTTGCAGAGTTCATTTGTCACATCATGCCAAAATAGAAATAATTGTCGTGTTTTAATATTGTACGGGTTTTCGTTTTGATGGGCGGTTATTGAACCCCGACAGCATTAGTTGATTCCTTATTATCATAATTCCAAAACTTGTATAAGCTAATGAACAACGCTCAATCGAAAACTATTTCTTAAATCATCAATTTTCATAATATTATTATGTTTCCATTGTATAAATCTGCTTCGTCACCAGGTTATAATATATTCTAAAATGATACTCGCTATTTTTTTCTTTAGACAAAGAACAAAATCGTCGTTAAACTAACCAATAAACAACGCAGAAAGAAGTTCCGATTCTGAGCGGAGTTATGTAAAAAGTATGGCGAAAAAAATTGCAAAAATATATGTCAAATCATGTTAGAATCGAAATAATTTTGTCTTTCTGATGCGTCGCTATTAAACAATTCGGGCTTACGCCCTCATGGTTGAAATTCTACGCATTATAACAACAAATCGTTGTTTATTGGCCGATAAAAAATGATGAATCGAAAATTATTGTCTATGTTGTTTCATATTAAAATCGATTCATTTTGGAATGTTTGCATTAAAATTTATGACGATGGATGAAAACATGTGTCTTACAATTGTCTTCTGTTGTTATTGCAAAGGCTTAAATCTGTACCTTCAAAAGAATCGTTTTGTCATTTTTTATTATATAAGAGCACACATGGCACACAAAATGAGCAAAAGTTCGTAGATACACACGTAGATGTGGTGCACCAATAATTTTAGTTATATTAAGTATGTTAATTTTTTTGTTCTGAAATAAATCTTAATTTTGTGAAAAGATTTGTAATACACAAGTTCAAAAATATATTAAAACAAAAGTTAAATTTATTAAATTTCAAGAAAGTATTCATTAATATCTTAGGACATAGTTTTTTTATGATGAAACGATTCTGAATATAGAGTAGTAAAATACGAGCAATAAAGCAGGTGTGTGTGATTTGGGTACACACTAATATAATCTGTAATTTATAAAATCCCAACCTCTCACGATTCAAATAACATGAGTAAAACTATCTAGGCTTTCTATTTGTTAAAATGTTCAAGGTCGGCAACAAACTGCACTTGAATGCATTACAAAACTAATTAGTAACATCGTAGGCAACTCAGGACTGCTGATTCCGACGTCGAGTCAACAATTGTCCATTCTCTATTTTCGACACTCATGCTTGATTGTACAGAATTTATATCAAATTCACATTTCTAGTAATAATCATGAACCTGGCATCTGAGCCCGTATTCAGCATCCCATATACTTAAGAATAAAGATTAGACTCAGACTCAAGAAAAAATATTTCTGCGTTCGCAAATATGCCGGGTACCAACGTCGCTATTGTCATTACCAATCGTTCTGAATAAAGAATGCCGTAATTTGAGTTGATGAATACCAAGAAAGATTTGAGTTAACAGCGTCTTAGAACAGAACAGTTTCAAAAATATTCTTTATTATTACGTCTTAAATCTCAGAATATATTTGTGAATACGGGTCCAGAACGACATTTAAAGAACACATACGTTGACAACGCTACCACGACGACTGTTTCTTGTTATAACAATAACATTTTCACTACAAACCAATGGGGCTTTTTATTTATCACTGTATCTGGGTTTTTTTTCACAGGTTTATATACACAATATTGCTCAATTTAATAAAAAGTGAAATAAATTATTAAATAACATGCATTCGAGATCGTCTTTTTCATAAATATGGAATGCCAGATTTGGTAGAACATACAGTAATCATTGTGAAGCCTAAAGATCGTACATGAAGTAATCATCACGAATACAGCTCGTACATTAAGTATTCCTCTCGAATAAAGATCATATATAAATAATCATCGTGAATAAACATCGTACAATAAGTATACATCAAGAACAAAGATCGTACACAAAGAAATCGTCAGGAGTAAAGAGAGTACACTTAGTAATTATCACGAATAAAGATCGCACACTAAGTAGTTATTACTAATAAAGATCGTACACTAAGTAATTATCACGAATAAAGATCGTAAACTAAGTAGTTATCGCGAATAAAGATCGTACACTAAGTAACCAACAAGAATAAAGATCGTACACTAAGTACTCCTTATGAAAGTTATTATTACTAATAAAGATCGTACACTAAGTAATTATCACGAATAAAGATCGTAAACTAAGTAGTTATCACGAATAAAGATCGTACACTAAGTAATCAACAATAATAAAGATCGTACACTAAGTACTCCTCATAAATAAAGACCGTAGACTAAGTAAACCTCAATAACAAAGATCGTACAATAAGTAATCGTCACGAATAAAGATCGTACACTAAGTAATCGTCACGAATAAAGATAGTACAATAAGTAATTATCGCTAAAAGATCGTACATTTAGCAGTCAGAAAAACAAAACAACACAATAATTATGTCTTAGTCCTTATGTTATGATATAATCACGTAATTCCAGAACTACGAATACAAGAGTAATCTCAGACCAACGTCATACAAGACCTGTATCAAGTATTTGTTTCTCAAAAACAGTTGTTTTACCAGGCTTGCGTTTGAAGTATGAAAATTTTGTGAACAAGCCCCTTTAAACTTCGCTGCCAATATCAAAAGAGTCCTGTCACGTTACGTTGCATGTACACAAATATCAAAAACATGTAGAGTCGTGGCCTTTTTGCGGTTCGGTCGGGAAACAAAAAGTATTCAAGTTTTTGGGAGGCCAGACAATACTTTAATGTAAGGTGCGTTAATCAGCAGCAGGAGCAGATAAATCGCGGTTTCTTTACGACGCCAGAATATAATAGAATAAAGACATGCACAATAGATTATTTCAAGGAGATCGTGGACTCGATGTCGCCGAGAAGCTCGGTGCACGTATACCGGTCATACGGAATCACTCGCATCCGGTTTGTATGTATGGGCCAACAAGAGTATTCAGACGCCTGGGCAGGAGAAACTTTGAAAGGAAATGATGTTTATAACTCACGAATAGTCTTGCCAGCATAAATACATGCAAATAAAGAAAATGAACACGGACATTTTTGTTTATCATAAACTCACAAATGATTATATGCGTGTAGTTCAATTTTAATAAAGAAAATACATGTACATGCGGTCTGACACTGTTACTTTATACATTAATGAACACAAATGCGTCAGTGACTGCGAGCTGTTTGATTTGTGATTCTTTATGAATACGTTCATATGTGCATGATGTTTTTCACCACTATCTGGCAAAACTAATGAATATGCCAAAAAAAAACAGTTCAAACTTTTTTATACGAAATTATCCACTTAATACAACATTCTATGTCCGTTTGGAACCGACATGCTTTGCGTACATTATTAAAGAAACACTGTTCAATTTAAAGAGTTGTTTATTGGCTAATTAACAACGATTTGGAGATGCGTATGAATTAAACTACGAGGGCGTTAGAACGAGAGGTTTAATACACGGCATCAGATCGATAAATCGGGGTTTATTAACCGATAAACAACGATAATGCGAAAATTAATTCGATTCTAACATGACCTGACACCATTTTCTGCAATACCAATGTTTATTGGTAGTTTAACAACGCTGAATTTTGTTCTGTGTATAAAAAACTCGGCGCGTGTCATGTTAGAATGTGCGTTTTATATCAATCATACAAAAGCGAAACAAATATAATGTTGCATACAAAGTAAAAGATCATAGGATTTATTGACAAATACGTTGTAGGGTAAGGTATATAACTATAAATGGATATTACTCTAGTGTGGTGTTATGAAGACACAACGATGTAACACAACCAGGCGACACAACGACCTAACACAACCAGGTGACACAACGACGTAGGACAACCAGGCGACACAACGACGTAACTCAACCAGGCGACACAACGACGAAACACAACTAGGCGACACAAGGACGTAACACAACCAGACGAAACAACGATGTAACACAACCAGGTGACTCAACGAAGTAACACGACCAAGCGACACGACGTTGTGAAACAACCAAGCATTACAACAACATAATACAACTAGGATATACATCGACGTGACACAACCAGGATACACAACGACGTGACACAAGCAGGCGACAAAACGACGTAACACAACCAGGCGACACAACATTGTAACACAACCAGGCGACACAACGACGTCACACAACCAGGCGACACAGCGACGTAACACAACCAAGCAACACAACATTGTGACACAACCAAGCGACACAACGACGTAACACAACCAGGCGACACAACGACGTAACACAACCAGGCGACACAACGACGTAACACAACCAAGCGACACAACATTGTGACACAACCAAGCGACACAACGACGTAACACAACCAGACGACACAACGACGTAACACAACCAGGCGACACGACGTAACACAACCAAGCGACACAACGACGTCACACAACCAGGCGACACAACGACGTCAAACAACCAGGCGACACAACAACGTAACACAACCAAGCGACACAACGACGTAACACACCCAGGCGACACAACGACGTAACACAACCAGGCGACACAACAACGTAGCACAACCAGGCGACACAACGACTCAGGCGACACAACGAAGAAACACAACTAGGCGACACAACGACGAAACACAACTAGGCGACACAACAACGTAACACAACCAAGCGACACAACAACGTAACACAACCAGGCGTCACAACGACGTTACACAACAGGCGATACAACAACGTAACACAACCAGGCGACACAACAGCGTAACACAACCAGGCGACACAACAACGTAACACAACCAGGCATCACAACGACGTTACACAACCAGGCGACACAACAACGTAACACAACCAGGCGTCACAACGACGGAACCCAACCAAGCGACACAACGAGAGAGCTCAACCAAGAGACACAACGACGGAACTCAACCAAGCGACACAACGACGGAACCCAACCAAGCGACACAACGACAGAACTCAACCAAGAGTCACAACGAGAGAACTCAACCACGAGACACAACGACGGGACGCAACCAAAAGACACAACGACAGAACTCAACCAAGAGACACAACGAGAGAACTCAACCAAGAGACACAACGACTGAACACAGTCAAGCGACACAACGACGGAACTTAACCAAGGGACACAACGAGGGAACTCAACCAAGAGACACTACGACGGAACTCAAGCAAGAGACACACCGACGGAACTCAAGCAAGAGACACAACTACGGAACTCAAGCAAGAGACACAACGAGGGAACTCAACAAAGAGACACAACGACATAACTCAACCAAGAGACACAACGAGAGAACTCAACCAAGAGACACAACAACAGAGAACAGTAAAGCGACACAAGGACAGAACTCAACCAAGAGACACAACGAGAGAACTCAACCAAGAGACACAACGAGAGAACTCAACCAAGAGACACAACGAGAGAACTCAACCAAGAGACACAACGACGGAACACAGTCAAGCGACACAACGAGGGAACGCAAACAAGAGACACAACGGCATAATTCAACCAAGAGACACAACGACAGAACTCAACCAAGAGACACAACGAGAGAACTCAACCGAGACACAACGAGAGAACTCAACCAAGAGACACAACGAGAGAACTCAACCAAGAGACACAACGACGGAACACAGTCAAGCGACACAACGAGGGAACGCAACCAAGAGACACAACGAGAGAACTCAACCAAGAGACACCACGAGGGAACTTAACCAAGAGACACAACGCGGGAACACAACCAAGCGACACAACGAAGGAACTCAACCAAGAGACACATCGACGAAAATCAACCAACAGACACAACGACGGAACTCAACCAAGAGACACAACGAGGGAACACAACCAAGAGACACAACGATTGAACTCAACCAAGAGACACAACGAGGGAACACATCCAAGCGCCAAAACGAGGGAACTCAACCGAGACACAACGGCCGGACACAACAAAGCGACACAACGACAGAACTTAACCAAGAGACACAACGACGGAACACAACCAACGACAGACACAATTATGCGACATAACGTTCCATGAACCTTGTTTGCGCACATGTTGAGTTATCGCAGGATCAAGGCTTTCACTGACAGACGGACAGGCGGTCAACTATGACTTCAGATTCTGTTTCTACAATGCTCACTTACTTCGTGGAATTTTACAACATCAAAATCATAAAAATTTGCAGCATGATAGTTCTATGTGTACAATTTACCAACACTTTTGTTTCAACAGCACTATGTCTCAGTGATTAATGTGAGATTCGCCTTTCGGTCGGAAAGCCTTCGAATGATCTTACTTCAAAGTCATCGCGTAGTGGTTCTAAGGACTTGAAAGAAAGTGTCCCAATAAGCATTTTGCTTTTGACACTCGATCTTTAATATAAAAAAATGTCATTTTAAACAAAACTTGACAGTCAATAATGACATCAAATTTTGTTTCTACAATGTTAACTTTCTTCGTTAATGTTTTACCAAATCAAAATCAGCCCAGGAGAAAAAGGTATCGCCTCATTGATCTCTCTCTAAAAGCATATCTCTCAACATTTTTTCTCGGAGAACGAGACAGACGCGCTTCCGGACAGTTATACTTCTGGGGCCATATTCCAGAAACATATCAAGCCGAATCCTATTTTTATATCACCATTTTTCGTTAGCATTTAATTCCATGTTTAAATCACATTGGGCTTAGTATTTATTAATTTTCAATTTATTATAAATTTCAGCAATTAATTTTTTTTATTCATCGCTGTTTATCGACAAATAAACAACGATTTGGAGTTCTGATCCGTAGGAATTAAACTACGAGGGCGTAAGCCCGAGTTGTTTAACAGCCACGCATCAGAACGACAAAAAGTTTCTTATCGGCCGATAACAAAAATAATGCTCAAATTATTTCGATTATAACATAATTCGACCATATTTTTTTGAAATTGTATTGTATTGTATATTTTTGCAACTACGTTTTACTGTGCTCCCCTCAAGGTTAGGTTAGGAACTTATTTTTGCGTTGTTTATGGGTAGTTTAACAACGATATTTGTGTTACTTGTCTATACAAAAAAAGCGAGTATAATGTTAGATTATTGTTTACACAACTGTACAGAAATTCATCATAAGTTTAAACGATGTTACACAGCTGTAAAGTAATTCATAAATTTAAAGGATGAATATATAAAATAATAGCTTTCAAAAATTGGAACTACTTATTTCAAAGTAAACTTACAATGTTTCTGTAATATGGCCACAGCTTCCCCGTATACACTGTAGACTATATTCATACATGTTTTACCACATCATAACTAATTACGTTGATTAAATATGAGAAATATGTCTCATGGTCTGTACAATACTAACGGATTGGTAATAAATTAAAACTATAATAATAATAATTATTATTATTATTACCAAAGATTATACTAAGAAATTGTTAAATTAATAAACGTTCATTCCGTGCAGTACAGACTGTTCTGCAACTTCACGATTTCCTCGTGCACAGTGTACATGTACGGTCAGTGAACGTTTTCTACTTAGATCGATGACAGCAAAGCACGAGGAAATCGTGATATTCGCGTGTCATATTGAGAAGATTATTTTGGTTTCCGGTAGACTGTTGTTTAAGAAATAATTTTCGATCGGACAATAAACAACGATTTAGAGTTCTGATGCATAGGAATTAAACCACGGGGGCGTTATCCCGAGTTATTTAATAGACACGCATCAGAACGACAAAAAGTTGTTTATTGGTCGATAAACAACGATAATGCGAAAATTATTTTGATTCTAACATGATTTGACATATATTTTTACAATTTTACTTGGAACTACTTTTTAATATGCTCCGCTCATAATCGGGACTTATTTTTACGTTGTTTATTTGGTAGTTTAACAACGATATTTGTGTTCTTTGTCTCTCAAAAAATTAGCGAATGTCATTTTAGAATTATTCATTAAGTACGAATTCGTATGTGGCTGTGTTTTTAAAAATCATTTGCTAAATTTAGATGTTCAAATCATAAATTAGAAATCGAAACCCGTAGGCATATAAATGCTGATAGAAAAGATCGCATTTGTCAATTTTGTATTGAACATTACCACATATATGTCACTGAAAATTAATATCATGTTTTTTTTCCAGTGTCCTTAATATGCCCAACTAAGAAATCATTATTTGTTAAGTTGGTTTCATGGTAATGATAATATTGAACATTTTAATAATCTCACGAAGACAACAAATGAACAAAAATTGAGAAAACTAAATTTATATGAAATAATATTTGAAATACTTGTAAAATTTTGTATTTATGTATGTAACACAACTCGTTTTCAAATTTGCTTGTATGTAAAATATTGTATTATGGGCTGGTGGCTTTTATTTACAATACAATTATGTTCTGTTCTGTTCTGTGTCATGTATATGTATTTCTACATTAAATTATTGCAAACTATTAATTGTTGCTTGTATATTTTGTATTCTACTCTTTCGTGAATAAAGATCACTGTATTTCACATAGAACATTCGACCGGAAATTTTCACTTCACTAAACTAAAATTTACAGCGGCATAGCGAGGACATGAGAAATATTTTATTTATCACGTGCTCACGTGTTAACTATCACTTACCAATGAAAAAACGTGAACTATCGGCCATATTTTCAAAATGGAGGTCGGGAATCAACAATTAACAATTACCTTTTCCCTACCTCTATTTTGAAAATTTGACACATAGTTCAAGTTTTCTAATTGGTTAGTTATCACGTGCGCACGTGATAAATAACATATTTCTCATGTCCCCTTATTGCCGCCGTATCAATTTGTCATGAAGAACTAAATATAATATATATCGACCCAGCCTATTATAGAATAGTTGTTTTATAATAATTGCTCGTAGATTTCCGCATAGTTTGATGTTCGCCTTAATACTCGTTCACAGTAAACAACAGATACACATTTTTTTCCAGTCCATGAACAATTGCAACTTTAGTTCCTTCAACAAAATATGCATATAATTATTTGCTTAAAACTCAGATCATTTAAACATGCAAGCCGCCAAGCCACATAATTGATTTAAATGCTGTCTATAGAAATGACACCAGTTTATATTTTAAATATGTAATGAAGTCAGTTTTCCAAATGATATGTTTTAGATGTTTAGGTCACAGTGGTGTAATGGATATGGAGTCCGCCTTGAGATCGGGGGGTCGTGAGTTCAATCCCTACTCAGAGTGCATGCGGAGGATCTTTCTCAAAAGACACCATGAACTGATTCTTCCCAGGAAAAGGACTCCAAAATGCCTCAATAAGCCTATGGCTTTCGACACAATCGA
Organism: Congeria kusceri; assembly: GCA_027627225.1. Taxonomy (NCBI): domain Eukaryota; kingdom Metazoa; phylum Mollusca; class Bivalvia; order Myida; family Dreissenidae; genus Congeria; species Congeria kusceri. The sequence goes on from JAPFQT010000039.1 coordinate 917,834, forward strand.
ACTAAAATAAATAGGTCTCGATTTCAATGACATAAAATTATGATATGTTCATATGTCTACTTAATAACATAAAAAATAAATTATGTAACGGGATTAATTTATTCCCAAGCGCTGATAATACTTTTAAAATTTTCCGTGTGGATCAGAATGTAAAAAAATTACTTATTCGAAAATACCGTACATAATTTTTTATTCTCGGAATCATCTTCGTAAAAAGAAATGACTCCTTATGCATCATATATGTAACATTTTACAACGATATCAACAAAGTGAAGGTATATAGGTGAGAGCGATCCCACGCACGAAAAACCAACCACCTCTTTCTCCTGCTATTAAAGCAAAAACAGTCTTAGAGTAAAAGGAAACACCGAAATAAAGCTGAAAATCATGTCCAATATTAGGGACATTTTACTTATCGTTACTGTTTATTTTACATAGATAATACAATTATTTAATCAGTGTACCGTAAACACAAACGTTTGACTGAAAATGCTGACTGTAGCCGGAAATCAGACTTCGAAACTTTTTCATGCTCAAAACGACTTGACTGTTGTTTAAATTGATTTTTAGTTTGAAATCATCACAACACATAACATCTTTCAGCCAGGTCAAGTGTCAATGGCGAACTACACAGCTGCGGAGTCAAAGTGGGCCTATGGAGAGAATAAACAAGTATTTAATCCTTAATTTATCCCTGGACATATTAGTAATGATTCAGCGATATTGAAATTCTTTTGTTTGTAGGCACATTTTGCGTTTGTCATACTTTCGGTTTGGTTCACAAGTGTATTTGAAAATGTATGAAATAAACGCACCACGCCTGTGTTATTGTTTATTTATGTTAATCATCAGTATATTACCGCCTCGGAGTGTGAAGAGGTCGTCAAGAATGTCGCTGCCGCGACGGTAGTGAACTTTATGGCCTTCGCAAGGTTCACTATAGACTTCTTAAAGGACCACAAGTCAAAAGTGGATACCTTGGCTAAACGTTTAGATTTAGCGGAAGGGAAGTGGAAGAGAAGATCCAGTTGTCCAGCATAGACGTGCTGCTCAATAGCTTGTGCAATACAAGAGAAGAGATAGAAAAACTGAAGAATATGTCTAGAGGCGGAGACAGTTTATTTACTAACGCCGTTGAGCGCTCATACGGTGGGACCGATGTAATGGTCAATGCCGATCTTGTTCCTCAGAGGTCCACGCCTACAAGCCCAGCAAAGAAGAAAATGAAAATGGGTGCGTTATTAGGCTAGCCCAAATGTACATGGCTGCTAACGTGTTCTGCCTATTTTATTGAGGGATATTGAGGATGAGCAGCTCAAAAAGTTTCTGCTAAGTTTAAAAAACCACTACATCAGAAAAGTTGACAGCTGTTCAGCTAGCCTTTGTCAACTACTTCTTTGAAGAGAAGAAGCGCGGAGAAAATTCTGGACAGCATACAACAGTTTACATTTGTGAACATTAATTCCTATGCCCTTTATTGTAATAGTAAATTAAACGGAACGAAACTGACGTTTCACTGAAATAAAAAGCACTGTAAAATAATTTCTCACCGAACGATATATTTGACAGTTATTCATATAGAAACTGTGCCATGCACATAAAGTTGTAAAAAGTATATATTGTTTTTAATTGCATAAAAAACTGTAAATCGCTGATCGTAATAAATATCACGGTTTTTAATTATTCCTGTACGTGTTCACATCTTTCAGCCCCGTCATGTCATCGGTGATTTGTACAGAATAGGGGTCAAGTGTGTCCTGTGGTGAGACGGCTGGGCTCCAGAAGGTATAAGGGGAACATTCTGCGATTACCTGAGGGAGAAGGCGAGGAATCTTCACAAAAGAAACTGCAAGAAAATGCCTCACAGAATTGTGTATATAAAATTACGGCAACATTATTTCTCGTGCCGTTTTGTGCGTGAAAGGTATTGGACACTGTTTAGTTTGTGTGTGGAACTGTTTGTTTTACGATGATAATCTTGTAGCTATTTTTATTCATAATGTTGCGTTTGCTAGACATTAATGAATACTTTGATTTGTTTTAGTGGTATAGAATATTTCTTAAACTTTCCTGCAAAAATGTTGTCGATTAAATATACTATGTATTATGTTTGTGTTAATACAGACTCATTGAATTATCGTTGTAGTTCTATTTCAATGTTATTTGCTGTATATGGGATACACCTGAAATGAAAATGCGGCCAACGTAGGGCTTATTCTTAATATGAGTCAAGACCTGACATAAGACCGCGAAGTAAAGTTTATTACATGTAGGAGAACATAGGCACCTATAACGTATCAACGTAGTACATGTCTACAAACATGAAGCATACATTATGTGTGAGTAAATTTGAAACGAACGCAATAAGACACATCGTGTATGACATCCCAACGGACTCTCATTTTCTCCAATCGGGATTATTTTTATGGTTATAGGTATGGCAACGTTATGGGTGTTAACTGGTCAACCGACAAGATTAATTACATATCTTTTACGGGTTTCCAGAGAGTTCTCTGGAAACCCGTAAAAATTATGTTCTAAGTATTGTCGGTTGACCAGTTAACACCCAAGACGTTGCCATACCTATATTGTAACTGATGCAAAAGAGGGAATGAATTGATAACAATTTATTAACGTTTTATTTTAGCGTAAGGTTTAAGGTGTGTATAAAAATGTTGGGTGTTAGCACACACACACATACATATGTTCCGCTATAACTTTGGACAGCTATAGTACTGATTTTAAGGAGACAACAATTTGTTCTGTATGGCATTTCTGGTACATATAAGGAAGTAACACATATCTAATGAGAAGTTATATTGAATTGATTGATTATTGTTGTCACTGTTCCTGTTAGTACATCTTTGTGTGTGGTTGTGTTACGGATTCTTCAATTTTGCAGAATAATTGCCTCTCTAGACGGACTATTAGATGAAATACGGCTTAGGATATCCCAATTCACGGTATTTAGATGCGTGCCCTGCATTATGTAGACATCCTCAGCTGAGCTCCTCAGCAGCCACTATTTTTAGACTGTTGGCGGAAGCCAACGGTCTTTTGAGTGGTTAATTGTACACATACGCGTTCATCGGCGGACACATATACGTTCATCGGCGGACACATATACGATCATTTGTGGACACATATACGATCATCTGCAGACCCATACACATCATCGGCGGACAGATGTACACACATTTATACCTTCATTAGCGGACGCACGCACGGTTTTTTCCTCATCCCGCACATAACTTAACAATGGTACACTTGTACCAGTATATACGGAGGAGGACGGAGATGGAGATGGCAGGACGGTCAATAGGCGTCACTGGCATCCGGTTTGTTGACTTAAAGTCGAACGCGTGACAAGGAGCTCTGCAGAGGTGCAGACGACAAGTCATGCAGACGACACTTCCACGTGTTCAGAACGAGGCAAGAATGATCGACCAAGCAGACTTTATTTTGGATTGATTCTCGATATAAAATATATATTTAAATCACGCATTTGCACGGAAAATGTTATAATAGGACATCGTTCTGTCTACAGATAATGTCGAACAAAGTCAAACACATCCGGACACAACAACAGCCAAATATCAACTGTTATTTTACCTCCATCAGCGAGAATAATTAAAACGTACTCTCATTAAACAACGTTTCTTGTATTATTTAATCAAATCGATCTATAAAAATTTTCAGAAGAACGTACTAGCGTAAGTTGTATAGATATTTCGAAAAAAGCAACATCACAACACATGCCGTTAAGAATATTACAAAACATACATGTTTAATTAAATACGTGTATAAAATAAATGTTAAATATAAAGACAGTTTCGGTGTGACCAAAAATAGTTTGAAACGCTACGTGCTTACATGTTTTTCCTTTAAATATGCAATTAAACACAAAGGTGTATATGCCTTTGATAATTCAGTCACACATCTATAGACAGTTTATTACATACTATTAAGTTGTACATAAGTGGGAAAAACTTAACCAGGGGCGTAGCTATCATTCCAATATTGGGGCGACGAACAAAAGACATGCTGATAATTCAGAAAGCGAGGCATTGCGTCTGAAAAGAAATAATTGATGTTAAGAAAATGATTATCTAATAAAAATGTGCAGAATATGCATTTATCTTCCAAACAACTTATGGTTATTATACGTTTATTTGACTTATAGATAAGAACTTTATTTTTATTGAAATCCATAAACATGAGGAACCGCAGTTTGAACCACACTAACCTCCCAATAATGGAGCCATGAAAACGTATCAAAACGAGTCGATTGGAATGAACGTTGTTCTGGTTTCGTCTTTTCAAATGTTAGAAGGCGCCCCATTGCATACGCCCTTGTTTACAACTACTAATAGACTAATAGAAAGTAATATACACTGTTCAGTCTAAAGTGACAATGGTGGATAGCAGAAAATACATGAAATAAATTCAGCTGATAAATCAGTAACTATATATCAATCGGAGAGCCCAGAACGCCGCCAAGGCTATGTGCTATTATTGTTTCTGGTTATATTTCGGTCAAGCAGTCCTTGAAGAGTTATAGAGCTTAATGTGTCAAATTGCCACATCTGTAGATAATAAAGAATAATAAAGAATACTTTCAACATTCCTGAATCCAGGCGATGATCCGGATCACCATCAAAATCTCAACACGTGTTCATTCGCCCATTTGAAACTTTTCCAGAATGGTTCATAACAATCCGTTCCTAACTAAAGTAGCTAAAAGACCTACAGACAGATCATATTAAACGCTTCATATTAACATAATACTGGATTAAAATGCATTCAAATACCTTTAATTACGTTAGCAGAATTCATGTTTAAGTATCGATGTGCTATTATTGTTTATATGTTTATTATTACTACTAGATCATGTGCTATTTAAGAAATAATGTTCGATTCATCTTTGTTTATCGATCAATAAAGAACGATTTGGAGTTCTGATGCGTAGGAATGAAACCACGAGGGCGTTAGCCCGAGCTGTTTAATAATACGTGCATCAGAACGACAAAGAGTTGTTTATTGGTCGATAAACAACGATAATGCGAATATTATTTCGATTCTAACATGATTTGATATAATTATATTTTTGCAATTGTAAGTGTAACTACTTTTTACTATGCTCCGCTAAGAATCGGGACTTCTGTTTGTGCTGTTTATTGGGTAGTTTAACAACGATAATTTTGTTCTTTATCTATAGAAAAATTGGCGAGTATCATGTTCGAATATGAATTGAATTACCTCTTTAGGAAGATAACATCAATACACGCGTTTGGAAATAAACATAATATATAACAAAGGAATACTTCAATGACAAAGCCAGAATGTGTTTTCAATATATCTCTGAGCTAACAGACATCGCTCTCAAAACACACGTCTGTTATATTCGTTGTAATTACACGTACATGCAGTTTTCAAATATAACACCATGTTTGTCTAGTTTATTATTAAAGTATAAATTTAATAAACAGAAACTATATCCACTTTTGTTACTGTAATATAAGATCTTTTTAAGTATGTTGTCTATAGAATAGCCCACAGTAATTTGGGTGCAACTGAAATTAAATGTGATTTTATTTTTACGTTTATATAACGAGACTATCGAGTATAAGGAATATTAATAAATATTAAATGACGGAAGCGGTGCTGGATTTACATGGATTCGTGAGTTTAAACCTATTTATTTAAGATTGATTGTATCCAAAGGCAGATGATTACTGAGACAGTTTCGAGTCCGTTTTTCTGGGTAGAACCAGTACTTGGTCTTTTGAGAAAGATCACTCAAACGCTCCCCGAGAAGGGGTATGGATAAAAAATTCACTATCTCCCGATCGCAAGGGGGAAATCAAATCCATAACACCACAGCAATTATGTCCTGAAAAACTTACTGATCTTTCGGATAAAAATATGAACATTACATCTACATTGAGGTAAGCACGTGTTCAGTAAGACAGTAACCGACAAGACAACAAACACCACCCCAAATATTCCGATATCAAATCTAAGCATATACAACTACGTGTACTCTTAATTCTACAACTGATTATACCAACAAATATAATAATAAACACGAAAGCATTATTAGCAATTACATTTGGTATTATTAACATTATATAAGGTTTGATGGATTCCAAAGAGTAAACACGGAATTCAAATACATTTTCATTTGTTTAGTGCGGATGTGTTAAAACGTGCAGTAATTCGTAATTCAAATCTTAGTGTTCAAATGTTTTAGGTACATTACCACTAATATGTCACAGGGTGAGACAATTGTGCGGCCAGTCCAGGACTCGAACCCGGGACCCCTCGCTATCAAGGCGAGTGCTCTCCCAACTGAGCTAACCGGGCCTAAAAAACAACTTCTCCCCAATTAAAAGTGACCAATTTCATGCCGTGACATACACCCTCGCTCAAAAGTTGGGCGCCAAATGTCACAGGGTGAGAAAATTGTGCGGCCAGTCCGGGACTCGAACCCGGGACCCCTCGCTATCAGGGCGAGTGCTCTTCCGACTGAGCTAACCGGGCCGCCACACAATTTCTCCCCTTTAAGTGACTAAGTTCATGCCGTGACAAATAAATTCTATATGTACCAAAACTCATGTACAACCGGTATGTCAATGATATAAGTAAAAAATGAAATTGCAGACTGTTAAAATATACTTACATGTACTATAATTGTGAAGGGTAAGTACATGTTGTGTGTCCTAAACCGAATGTTATTGGTATTCATCCCAGGTCGTATATATTGGTGAATAAGTATCAATTATGCATGGCACAAATAATCGTACACTATGTGTCTATAATTTCAGGAAGCACGGGGATCTCATTCACAACAGACGACGATAGCAACAGTCGTGGTACATTCCCCTTGTAGTGGTGCAGGCTGTTGCAGACGTGAAAAGCTATACTTTGAAATATAGTACAATAAGACACACTATTCATTCTTAGCAGAATAACACCATTTAAGTCCTATTACTCTTTAAATGATCCAGGCACAGTCTTACAAATAATTTGACGATTTTACGAAATGTCCTTAAATTTTTACGTAGGACCTTCGTGGATACGGGACCTTGCAGACGACATGCTCGACGTTCACTAAACGTTGTCTTCACCGAGAAGTCCCGAATCACTGTAACCGGAAATGGCGACAGAGCGCGCGTGTACCCGGACAAGGTGAATTGTTTACCGGATGTCCGATTAATACAATCGAGCATGTCTAGAATGAGTTGGCAATATATAAAAAAAAGAACCGGAAGCCGACTGTCTAAAAGCACGGAACTCCCTCACACAGCGGAAATCGACGAATTTCGTTAGCAAACTATTAAATTGAATACATAGAAAACAAGGATATCAGTAAAACTGACGGATGCTCCCCAATGCGCTTTGTCAGCAATATTCATGTAATGAGAAGGGCAGAGATTGTAAAGTGACTAAAAATCACTAGAACTGCAAGACCAAATCTGACATCAAAACTGTATGTGAGCATACCACACAAATACAATATGAACATGAAGATGAAGTAAGATTGTAAAAATAAACATAAAATAATTTAAAGAAATAGATCATTACTGTAATACCGGTATGGTTATTTCAATTCCTAGTTATTTACTTTTCCGTCAAGCATCATTGAATTTCATATAGCAGTTCCTGACAAATAGATATGACACAATGACATCTTTAAAGTCCTGAAACCCAAAGAAAAATCAGTAAAGCGGAACTCCTCTTGGCAATGAAGCTTCCCGTGAAGTTTTATTGAAATCTGGCAAGTAGTTGCTGAGAAAAAGCCCGTACAAGAATTGTGCACAATAAACTAATTTTAAAAATCTTCAAAGTACCAAAACTCTGAAAAAAATCATTGAAGCGGAGCATCCTGGTAATATGCCCTTTTCCTCTTGGTTATGAAGACTTCTATTAAGTTTCAATAAAATCTGTCCTTTAGTTGCTGAGAAAAAGCCCGGATATGACTCGTGCACTATATAAAAATCTTCAAAGTCACATAATTCCGATAAAAATCATTGAAGCGGAACCTCCTGGTAATATGCACACCTTCTCTTGGTTATGAAGCTTCCTATACTTTTCGTTGAATTCCGGCCAGTAGTTGCTGAGAAAAAGTCTGGACAAGAAAGTCAAGAATTCTGCACTATGTACTAATTTCGGAAAATTTCAAAGTCCCATAACTCTGAGAAAAATAATTGAAGCGAAACGTCCTGGTAATATACACACCTCCTCTTGGTAATGGAGCTTCCCATACAGTTTTGTTGAATTCTGGACAGTAATTGTTGAGAAATAGCTCGGACAAGAAAGTCAATAATTGTTCACTATATACCTATTTCAGAAATCTTTCAAAGTCCCATAACTCTGAGAAAAATCAATGAAGGGGAACGTCCTGGTAATATGCACATCTCCTCTTGGTAATGAAGCTTCCCATAAAGTTTCGTTGAATTCCGGCTATAAGTTGCTGAGAAATAGCCCGGACAGTACAGTGGGACAAAAGGACGGGCGGAAGGTCGGCCGGACGGACAAGGCGGCGACTATACGCTCCCCCGGGGAGCATAATAAAATAACACAAAGATTTGTTTGTTTCTCTAAATGGTGGAACTGTATATTCCTGAGCCCTAGGAGGAAATTGCATTGATGTCCTGAGATTTGAGGAATATGGCGCCCTGTTTTATCGTCACTGAGTTTACAAGCATATCTATGTTGGATTACTTGCAAATCTCGTATATTTCAATTTCAGTCAATATACGGATTCACCCGACATATATTGTAATGTATACAAAAAGCAAATATATGAAATTCTGATTCGCACTCGTCAACATTTACTACTTTTAGATAAAACCATGTACAAAACGGAATATACAGTCGTTCAGACAACATAGACAGACACATATTGCAATAATTACTTATAATACAACATATATATTTTTCAATTGAACTTAAAGTGAGTACATATAAACCTTGCATAATATACACGTTAATGTTAGGAACAAACAAATAACAAACGGACAACATCGTACTGAATATGCTGAACCTGATTCTATCATGACACATGCAGAGTTTTCTATAGACAAAGAACAAACATTTCCAGGTTGTTAATTCGCCATTAAACAACGCAAAAAAAAAAAAAGTTCCGAAACTGTAAAATACAGTTCGCATTGTAGTTGCAGACATTAATGTCAGATCATGTTTGAATCAAAGTCAGTTTTCCCATTATCGTTGTTTGTCGTTCTCATGCGCGTCTATTAAGGCCACTCCGGCTAACGCCTTGTGATGTAATCACTATGCATCATAACTCGAAATCGTTGTTTATTAGCCGATAAACAACGAGAAATCGAAAGTTATTTCTTACATCAAACTGCCGAATTTGGATTCTATAATTATAAGAATAACTTTTCGACAACCTTTTGTCAGTTGTCTTTTTTTTTTTGTTTCAGAGAAAAGTCTTGAGGGTCGGTCTACTGATCACGTCGTACTAATTCCAACACATCCGCACAACCACAGCATCCAAAATACTATCAGTTGTTTTACCTCCAACAACCATACTTAAAATGTACTCTCATTAAGTAAAATTTATTTTATTATTTTATCAAATCCACTAATAAAAGACCGTACTAGCGTAAGTAGATAGATTAAAAACAACAACAACACAACAGATACTGTTCAGAATATTCGAATTGTTAATAAACACTCGACATACATATTTAATATACGTATTTATTAATAAATAAATATTTTTAAAGTTTCGATGTGACCTGAAAATATTTTAAAACTTGTATGTGCATATTTACTTTAAATATGCAATTAAACACGAATTCCTTTGGTAATTCAGTCAAACATATATAGACAGTAAATTACATACTATTAAGATGTAGGCAAAGTTAAACTATTCTAACATGATATTTGCACATTTTTCTATAGACAACAAAATTATGGTTGTTTAACTACCCAATAAACAACGCAAAAAGAAGTTCCGATTTGAGTGGAGAATAGCAGAAAGAAGTTCCAATTACAATTGCAAAAATATATGTCAAATTATGTTAGAACGGAAATAATTTTCGCATTATCGTTGTTTATCTGCCAATAAACAACTCTTTGTCGTTCTGACGCATGCCTATTAAACAACTCGGGCTAACGCCCTCGTGGTTTAATTCATTCTCATAAGAACTCCAAATCGTTGTTTATTCTCCGATAAACAACAATAATTTGAAAATTATTTCTTTATAATTCGAACATGTTACTCTCTGATTTGTCTATAGAAAAGAACAAAATTATCGTTGTTATACTACATAATAAATAACGCAAAAAGAAATCCCGAATCTGAGCGGAGCATAGTAAAAAGAAGTTCCAATTACCGTTGCAAAAATGTATGTCAGAATCGAAATAATAAACAACTCTTTGTCGCTCTGATGCGTGCCTATCAAACAACTGGGGCTAACGCCCTCGTGGTTTAATTTATACTAGTAAGAACTCCAAATCGTTGTTAATTGGCCGATAAACAACAATAAATAGAGAATAATTTCTTTTTAATTTTAACATGTTACTCTCTGATTTTTTTTATAGACAAAGAAAAAAAATATCGTTTTTAAACTTCCCAATAAACAACGCAAAAAGAAGTCCCGATTCTGAGAGAAGCAAAGTAAAAAGTAGTTCCATTACAATTGCAAAAATATGTCTAATCATGTTAGAATTGAAAAAAATTCGTATTATTGTTGTTTATATGGCAATTAACAACTCTTTGTCTTTCTAATGCGTGGTCATTAAATAACTCGGACTTACGCCCTCGTTGTTAAATTTCCAAATTGTTGTTTATTGACCGATAAACAACGATAAATCGAAAATTATTTCTTAACGAATAGACTAACTTAAAATAATATATACTATTTTTGCCTAAAGTGAAATGGTGGTTAACAGTAAATACATGAAATAAATATAGTTAATAAAATCAGCAACTGGAAATCCATCGGAGAGCACAGACCTCCGCCAAGGCAGGATCCGGATCACACACAGCTATGTGCTATTATTGTTCCTAGTATATATTTCGGTTAAACAAGCACCCAAAGCAGTCCTTGAAGAGTTATAGAGCACAATGTGGCAAATTGACGTATCTCTCTATACTAAAGGATACGTTTAACGTTCCTGTATCCAAGCGATGATCCGAATCACCATTAAATCTGAAAACGTGTTCATTCGCCCGTTTCAAACTTTCTCAGAATGGTTCTTACCAATCCGTTCCTAACTTAAGTCGCTAACAGACCTACAGACAGACAAACCAGCGCCGACAACGAGCATTACCTTTTTGGCGGAGGTTAATATCGTTAAACGCTTCCTATATAACATAATACTGTATTACAATGCATTAAAATACCTTCAATTACGTTAGCAGAATTATTGTCTAAGTATGTTCGTGCTATTATCGTTCATACGTGTATTATTACGACTATTACATGTGTTTTTATTGTAGTAGTGGTAGTAGCAGTAGCGGTTGTTGCTGTAGCGGAAGTAAGTGTTGTTGTTGTAGTTGTGGTACAAAAAGATAGAGACCGTCTCGCAATTTCATGATATCCTCGTGCACAGTGTACATGTTAACACCTGTACAATCAGGACAAGGTTTCTCACCAATCGCTATCGGCAAAGCACGAGGAGGAAATCGTGAAACGCGTGTGTGGCACATAAAGGTTACATTTAGCTTTTGGTGTCACTTGTTTACATTTAATAGCAGCACGGCATCTGGAAAGCACCACTAAAATCTAACCATTTATTCACTGGCCCTTTCAAACATGCAAAGAAAAGTTCATGCAAATCCGTTCCGACACTTTTTGTGTAAAGTTGCTAACAACAAACTAATAATGTGTTAACTCCAATAACAGTCTAGATCTACCAAAGCAAGCTTAAATGTCACGTTTATCGGCGAATGGTGCGCATTTCTAATATTTACACCACTCTGAAAGCACATTCTGTTCAGTGTCTTAGCTTTAAATCAGTATCTTTGTGTTCTGTTTACATATATGAAATGAGACGAAATCGTCTTAGAATTTTAAGGTAACTATTTTAAGGACATATTTTCGCTCCATGTGTTTGTTTATATTTTGGACGTAAAATACGATGTTCTCTGCCGATATATGCTAAAATTTAATAACTGTCAAAGTAAAAAAGTAATGGTGTATTTATAAAAGCAACAATTCCTACCGTTTAATACCCGTTATGTTGTTAAAATAAATACTTGTTTTGCAGAAAATTGTGATAAACTTACAGACTATTAATTTTTACAACGCATAAACAATTTAATAAGCAAAATTAATAAGCAAAATTAAATTTACTTTATAATTAGAAAACGAACTTAAAAAGTCTATAAATAAACTAGATATTGACAAAGGAACTAAATAGGGAACAAATCGTCACTAGAGTCAATCTAAGGAAAGCAACTGCTGTCAGCACTTTGTTATAGAGTAACACATGGTTGTCTCCCGTGCTACTAATTGGATTTGTTGATTGTACTTATGCTTTTTATATCAGCATTAGTTTGGTGGTGAAAACAATACTTTTAATACGAACCATATAATCACAGTTCGTTTTTATAGTATCGATATTAAAACGGGCTGAACTGCCAGCGCTAATTCGTTAATATTATGCTTCACTTCTTTTAATCTCTCAATAAAATGCCGTCGTCAAGCACAATAGTGCTCAATGTGGATTTACCGAAAATCAACCAATTTTATTTAAATGAACGATATTTTTGTGTGTGATAAATTTTATTGAGTACACCGGTACTCCCTTTCATATGATCATCTTCTCCAGAATAATCGTTAGTTGACTTACAGGTGGAAGTGAAAGCTACAAGAGGCGCCCCGTTCCAGAGGCGACCCTGGGTCCTTGACAGCCCGGTATTAACAGGAGACGCCCCGTTTCAGAGGCAAGCCTGGGTCCTTGACAGCCCGGTATTAACAGGAGACGCCCCGTTTCAGAGGCGACCCTGGGTCCTTGACAGCCCGGTATTAACAGGAGACGCCTCGTTCCAGAGGCGACTCTGGGTCTTTGAGTGCCCGGTATGAAGCACATCATACATCACACAAGTACACAGAACTTCGGAGCTCGATTTGGGGACATTGGGTTTTTGAAGCCAGTTTTACACCGCTAGAACATGGATCCGCTATGAATGAGATCTCTAAACGGGACAATAATGTTACGTCTCTAATCAAGTGTACAGGAAAATAGGACACTATCATTAAAAAAGTTATGACAATAAACATATTATATTTGCAAGTATAGGAAAGGAATACTTCCATGTGCGAGTCATGGTTTTGTTTTCAATAACTCAGGCATCGCTCTCAAAACACGCCGATTTTATATTCGTTGTAATAACATGTAATTATTGCATTGTTTTAGAAAAAAATCCCTTAAAGTCTTGCCTATTGCATTTCCCGTAGGATGCGGCATTCATTTCGAAATACACATTTCTTAAATACGTATTCATACAAATGTGTTCAATGAATTTGTCAGTGTTAGTCGCGCATAGAGTTCTTACCATTTAAAAACATCAGCAGCATCAAAAATATTTAAACTGCGACTGTATAGGGTTCTGTAAGTAATGCTGTTTCCACTGGAGACCACAAAACTATTGCACGACTGTTGACCGAGACGCCACCATGAAGCCAAGACTACTGTACGTGTGGGAATCTGGTTGTCTAAATCAGTATATGGACAAATGAGCATACACTGAGCTACACTGCACTTAATCAACATGTTAACAAATACGAAACTCGTATATGTACATATTGTTAAACCGAACGCGTTCACTATCGTATTTATACAATTAATATGCGCACATTAATGTTTATTCATAATACAATATCGCACACCATTAAAATTAGTGACACAATTTCTGTATGTTGACCGGGAATATCACTGTAAAATGACTAAACTCTGCATTGCATCAATTCCTTTCAAACTGAGTCCGTATTCACCAATCCATTATTAGAATTAACAAGAAATGTCTTTAAAAATAGACAATCGGCGTTGACATTAATATTGAGATATCATGTTTACCCTAAACATAATACAAGAGGGCCAGGATGATCGGTTACGTGGCTTCTCGGACCCCAGATTGTTCGGTCTCCACCTATATAAGAGGATTCCAGCTATTTCGGACATCACAAGAAAACTTCTCGGATCCCAAAATTAATGTGTGATTCATTCAATAATTATTAATATATGTACCGTGAATAAACCGATCATACCACCCCATGTTTTCACCAGTGATACATGAATAACCTAAATAATTTACGTTAACATCATTATTATATAAATGCGTCAGCCAAATATAACAAATTAACAATGTACGAAAATAATTCCGGGAGTGAATGAACATTATTTTGTGTCAGACGCGTATAGTTATTCTTAAGTAATATGCCCATCTTGGAAGTTATCTATGCATAATACATACACATTTCGAAATAAATTAACCATTTATACTGTGTATCCTAAGGAAAATCAACCAATCTTCATAAAACATTCAGCGCATTTGAAATAATGATGACTTCCATTTTCGATAACACAAATATTACATTAGACTATATAGACTATGGCGATTTAAAATAATATTCGGTAGGAATATGATGTATCAAGGGTTTCTGTGTATAATTGGTATTGCAAATAATGTATTAATGCTACAGAAATGAAGTAAAAGCAACATGAATATCATTTCGACGTATTCCGGGCGATAATTATTTCACAACATGTTATTTATTAAAATATCTCTTTTTATAGATTCATTAACATCTACTGGAGAAGTTGATAGAAATGTGCAATTCTAATTGTTTCATTATAGAACACAACCGCAATTCAATTTCAAATTAAAACATGGACGGTATGTTTATAAACATAAATCCCTCATTTATTGAAATATTCGCTCTTTTGATTCTCTGTACGCTATTTGATGCATGTATATTATAACAGCTATACACCGGTAGGTCAAGGCGCGCTATTTTTAGAATGATCGCGTTTTCAACTCGCTATCTAGAATCAATTATTATTAATAGAGCGGGTCGCTAGGCTAAACAAAATAGTGGATTAATTATGGGAATTAATATAATATTCTATTCATGACATACAATAAGAAAATATGTTCATACTTATGCTCAGTTCTAGAGTGAATATCGATAATATGTTTATAACTTTATTTTAACCGCTTATGTAAACAATTATGTACATTTTAATCCCCAAAAGTATGCAACAGTTGTTGGTATACATTAAACCAGTATTGTGAGTTTGCATTCCCTAAAATTATAAAATTTGCCCAATTATATTGGCATTCAATTTTCCCGCTGCATAATTATCGCAAGAAATCTAGGTCAAAAGTGATCTTAGACAGCTACGCCGAAAAAGGAAGACTTAGACTCCCGAAAAGATGTGTGTGCATTTTTAGCTATACTGGCTACCGATGTCGCTTATGTTATTAATAAATAACTCTAGACAAAGAATGCTAAAATTAGCACTGGTGAACACAAATTAAAATTGAAATTAACACAGTTCTAAGTAAAAAGCGGTTTGAAGAATATTCTTTATTCTTACGTCTTAAGTCTAAGAATGGATTGGTGAATACGGGCCCAGGTTACGTTCTCTTGATTAAAATTTAATTTTAAAAGTATCTTTATTAATTATTTTTGGAACTGTGTTTAACCACTTTACCAGTGTGTGTGTACATACAATTTCGCAGTGATCCGTCTTCCAATAAATGTCAGTGACGCGTAATCTATTAATTAAGAAATAATAATTTTCGATTTATCCTTGATTATCGGCCAATAAACAACGATTTGGAGTTCTGATGCGTAGGAATTAAACCACGAGGGCATTATTCCGATTGGTTTAATAGCCACGCATCAGAATGACAAAGTGTTATCAGAATGACAAAGTGTTATTTATTGGCCGATAAACAACGATACAGCAAAATTAATTCGATTCTAACATAATCTGAAACATATTTTTGCAATTGTAATGAGAATTACATTTTGCTATGTAGCGCACAGAATTGGGAATACTTTTTGCGTTGTTTATCGGGTAGTTTAACAACAATAATTCTGTTCTTTGTCTATAGAAATATCAGCGGGTATAATGTTAGACTTTATAACTTATTTTCGATTTATCGTTGTTTATCGGCCAATAAACAACACTATCGTTATGATGCGTAGGAATTAAACCACGAGGGTGTTTGCCCGAGTTGTTCAATAGCCACGCATCAGAACGACAGAGTTGTTTATTGACCGATAAGCAACGATAATGCGAAACTTATTTCGATTCAAACATGATTTGACAAATATTTTTGCAATTGTAATGATAATTATATTTTACTATGCTCCGATCAGAATCGGGACTACTTTTTGCGTAGTTTATTGGGTAGTTTAACAACGATAATTGTGTTCTTCGTCTACAGAAAACTTAACGAGTAGCATGTTAGATTAGTTCTTAACTATTGCTTATACATTTACATCGGAGACTGTCATGAAATTCACGATATCCTCGTGCACAGTGTACATGTACATTCAGCGTCAGTTTCCTGCATCGATCGAGGATGACAATGCACGAGGAAACCGAGAAACGCGTGGTTTTCAAACAATGTGATTACAATACTAATAACAAGAGCTGTCAGAGAACAACGGGCTCGACTTTTCAAAGCATTTCAGTTGGTACATATTTTGGAAAATGGAAGGGGCATACATTTGTTCAAATACAAAACTGAACTATGGCAATTATTTCATCAAATTATTCCAAGTTTCAACCTTATGTAGTTAATAACTTATGTAGTTTTGAAATTATAAGAGTTTTAAATATAAACTTTTACCAGAAAATCTAAGTGAAAAAGGGGCACCACCCTGTCAAAATGCAAAACAGATTTATAGGGAGGTTGGCCCTGACACTGGAGTTGATGACAAAGGTATGTTCCTATTTTAATGTGAATAACTTATGTAGTTCTGAAGTGAAAAAGGGGCATAACTCTGTCAAAATACAAAACAGAGTTACATGGAATGTTGCCCATTATATTGAAATTGTTGACAAAGGTATATTCCAATTTTCAAGTGAATAACTTATGTAGTTCTGAAGTTACAAAACCGTTGAATATAAACTTAAACAAGAAAATCTATGTGAAAAAGGGCATAACTATGTCAGAATACAAAACAGAGTTATAGGGAATATTGCCCCTGACACAGGAGCTGATGACAACGGTATATTCCAAGATTCAAGTGAATAAATTCTGTAGTTTTGAAGTTACAAAACTTTTGAATATAAACTTTAACCAGAAAATCTACGTAAAAAGGGGGCATAACTCTGTCACAATACAAAACTGAGTTATGGGGAATGTTGCCCTGGATACTGGATTTGATGACAAGGGTATATTCCAATTTTCAAGTGAATAACTTGTGTAGTTACAAGACTTTTGAATAAAAACTTTAACCAAATTCAGACGCGGACGCCGACGGTAGTAGGAAATTTAACATATTCTCCGAATAGTCGAGCTAATAATACTTGTAATAATATAATGTTTGACATCGAGAAGCTAGTCCCGATTTCTACAAATATATCCAGCATGCTATAACAGGATTAGCTTACGCTCACTATTTTCGAATTGCAATAAAGTGTGCATTATTTAAGAAATAATTGACGGGTAACTGTTTGTTATTGCGGTAACAACCAACCAACGGTTTGGAGTTCCGATGCGTAGGAATTATACCACGAGGGCGGTAGCGGAATATTCCGAATTGCGGAATATGTTGTCAGGTCACGTTAGAATCGAAAAAAAAGTATTATCGTTGTTTATCTGCTAATTTAGAGTACTGATGTCATGGATGGTTTAATTAGTACACATCAGAACTCAAAATTGTTGTTAATTAGTCGATAAACAACCCTCAATCGAAAATTATTTCATAAAAATAACATAATCATTGTTCTTATTAAATATTAAAATAGTTGCTTTAGCTTTTTTTACATAAATATTTCCAAGACGCTCGAGTCGGGATGCGATATTTGTTCTTTCTTTAGCATCCTAGGTTCTACTAAGTAAAACAGACAGCGTCGTGTCCCACAGGTGTCGCTCCGCTGGTGTCAGCGTTTGACGTAGCCGCTATTTGCATAATGATACTTACTGAGGTGTCCCGAATGCATAAATGTGGAACCAGTGCATAAGATCACGGAACCGGAAGGATCCGTCAGACAGGGACATGTGAATATCCAGAATAGTGTCATTATGAACTGGAATTGAAAGTCCACACTATCTCAAGCTACTGCTTAAAACTGCATAAACTAATACAGTAGAGTGAGAAAGAAGTTCAATTTAAATAGTTTTTGTTAAACAAGTCGTTTGAACCAGTTAGAGTTTAAATATGTTTCTCTCGTTGCTGCTGTAACAGATTAGGTTGTGTTACAAATAGTAGCAGCTTTGTTGTTGTTGATGATTATGTTTATGATTATGATGATGATTATGATAATTTACCATCATAGTCATCGACAACAACTACAGACTCCACTACAAAAACATCTTCATCAATACTTTCTTAACAAAAGCAGTAAATATAGATCATCATATATTGAATATGTTTTAAATTGAAATAAAATATGCAACCCAAAACAATTGAGGATCGAAATTTAATTGATTGACATTTTAAGAAATCTTTTGTAAATACTCGTCTATATAGATGTAGGACATCGCCCTAGACGCTGTTTTGGCGGATAAACGACTGACCTCAAGAATAAATATTGTACCATCAGCATGAAATATGATACCTGATTTACTTAAATAAACTACAAGCAAAGATTTTAAATATTAGGAGACAAGGTTTTTAGGCCATTCAGTACTAGAACTGCCAGTCCATATTGTCATACTACAGCACACGTCAGATTTCATTGTATGGCGAGAAAATAATTTACCTTTTTATTTGTTCAAATATTCGTTTGAAACAAAATTAGCAGTATGGTATTACTGTTATTGTTGCTTATCTCCGGTAATAATTGTGATGATGATGATGATGGTGATGCTTAAACCACGAAACAATATAAATATTATTAATTCGATACACCAGATTATCGGAACAGTTAACACAAACTACGAACAGGCTTTTTTGCTATAATACCTAGTATTTTGCACCCACATAATTTTCAATATTTACGGAGAAATGACAGATAATGCAATTCGAGTATAAACTGGTAAATGGCAGACTCGTGGGTATGTGTTGTAACGCGCAGTCGTGCGTTATTCAAACTATAGAGTTTCAATCATACAGGGTACCTACTTCAACAATTATGAACGATCACTGATGGATCATGTCAGTCACTTCAAAGACAAACTGTCATAATTTACTGAACTTGTCAAATGAAAGTATACAGTTTAGTGCCAATTGTTTATGAGTGACATGATCAAGCGGAACCGATTGTAAATGGTAACACTGGTCGAACCGTTTTAGATAGTCACCAATAGCAACATAACAAATTATCCATCTCTGAAGAGAAATCAATGATACATGACAAACATAAGCATTCAATTCATGTCCATAATATAGGAAGCACGGACGTTTCATTGACAGCCGAGGACGATAGCATTGATTCGTGATTACCGGAAATGTAACAAGCAGTCGCAGACGACAGCAAGGAATGTTACCACCCAATGAACGAGACACTCGCATAAGTTTAACCTGTCTCGACAGACAGAATGCATGAGAAACGGCGAAAATCACAATCGGCTAGAAAACCGTAAACTGGTTAACTGGGCCGAGTCAGTCTGCGTTGTTTTGGGTTGGACTAGACGACATGCTTGACGGTCACGGTTCGTATGAACTAGCGTCTTCCTCGAAAACCTGTCTCACCGTAACCGGAAATGACGTGTACAGGCGTAAGGCAAACGATTTGCTAGATGTCGTGTGCACGATAGAGGACGCTATGGAGGTCGGAACTTGATACATGTAGTTCAGAGCGGTATAGCTCTACATGATACAACCGAACATGTTATTGTGAATGGGAACTCATATAGTATCAACCAGAACACGTACATGTTTCACCAGTCACACAGGAAATCCAGTGTTTTATTCCCGCACACCACACCACTCGGTGTCACAACGCTAGGAAAACAAACCTAATACATGTTAGAGATAAGTATGGAAGGCGTGCTCGATAAATGCGACAACAGAACAACTTGCAAGAACCGGAAGCCGACTCGTTGCAATCACGAAACACTATGCCACATCGGGTCATCTACCATAAATTCCAAGCACAAAACAATACAAACTGTGATTATATATATTTTTGGCCTCGCGTGTTCACTCAAGCAGTTTGAGCAATGGGTGGCGCCCGTGCGGTGAATATTTGAATCGGACGATCGCCGCGCAGGATTGTAGATGATTGCAACTTAAATGCATGGACAAAGGTATCGAGTCATTGCAAATCGGTCAGCCGCCGGCAGACAGAACGGTGGCCGCCCGGTGCCTGTACAGGAACCACCGGATACTCTGGCGATAACTGTACATCGGTGGAAGACGCCCGCACGGTCGCCGTTGAAATCGGACGATTTTTTACAGTAAAAAAAATCGTACGGCCACCGCCCGATGCAAGATATGTCGTCATTAACTTTTAAGTATTACTTAAACTTCGACGGGCGCCGGCCGATGAACACATTTTTCAGCTGCCACCGTCCGATTGCAACTGCTGCCTGGCGGGCACTGTCCGATTTTGCCCGATTTTGGATAAAACAGACGTCGTACGGCAGCAGTCCCTTATTTGTGACTGGGTCATACCCTAAAATGCGGATTTATATAATTTTACAGCGTTTGTACTACAATCATTTCAGTCAATCATAAACAAAATACAATATTTTCACGAATTATTCAACAATAACGAAGTTATTCAAACATAAATGACTGGTTTTATTGGCAGAAGATCGGGAATATATCTTCAGTTGACATTTGGCGATGATAGGTATAATCCACTACAACAACCAAACAAGGCAATACCAACACATACGAAGACTCTGGACAAAATTAATCTTACAGTGCTAAATGTTTTGATTTTGAAACACGTAACAAAGGTATTAATGTGAAAGTTGCACACGATTTCTTAGGAATAACAGTTTTAGCGACTGTGTTAAAGGGACATAATCATTAATTCAGTGTTTTTTTTAATGATGGGAACTGTATACTCATGAGCAGTGCTAAATATGCCAAATTAAAAATGTGGCAGTGGCAGGATGGATATGGTGTCCGCCTTGCGATCGTGAGATGATGAGTTCGATCAGGACTCAGGCAGCGTTTGAATGATCTTTCTCAAGACACCAAGTACTTGTTCTACCCAGGGAATGGACTCGAAGTGTAAATTTGCTCTCTGATACGAAATAAAGACCATACATTTGTGACTATAGCCCCCCATCCCCATGATGTAAAGTTAAACTTATATATTTCGATTTGAATCAATATAGCAATTCATCCGATTTCTATCTTGCTGAATCCAACATGAAAATACACGGCAATTCGATCGTCAACTTTTGATACAGTTATACGCAATGATTCAACAATCGTGCATATAATCACACACATGTATTCCTTGGTACGGATATTTTGCAAAATGACAAACTAAATAAATGCCAAAGGAGCATTTCTTATAACTCAGTTTCTATATTATTTATTTTCAACGAATAATGCAATACCTACATGACTTTCAAGTCACATAGTATACAAATTCGTCATGTTAGTAGGAATTCACCTACGGACAGAATTTCATTGCACATGTAGAACCAAAATCACTCTTCAATTAGGATTCAAAATGCAGACATTATATTATGAATAACGTCTTCGGCAACGCTTTTCAATGCCTTAAGAATAATTTACTACACCTGGGCCCCTATTCACCAACCTATACTTAGACTTCAGACTTATAATAAAGAATATTATTCAAACCGTTATGTTCTAAGAGCATACATTAATTTCAATCTGACTTGGTATTCATGCAATCTAATTACAGCATAGAGCGATTTGTTAATGGTATAAGCAACATTGGTACCTAGCATATTTGCAAACGAAGAGTTAACTTATCTTGATTCAAAGTCGGGTTCTTTATTACGAAGTCAAAGAATAAGTCGGTGAATAAGGGTCCGGGGCAACAAACACCTCTCCCTCAGACAGTACAGTAAAAAACTTTGTATCTGAAACATGTAGCTACTTTTTCACGTGCAATATGTACACAACTGATAACGCGATAAAATAATACAAGATAATAGTTCAGTACAGAAGTAATAGATAGAAGTTATAGATAGATGTAAAAATAGTATAGAAGTAATAGATCTTAACCAAATACTGGAACAGATAATGTGCAGTGTGGTATTATAATAATGTTTGTATACATCAATATAAATTTAGAAGCGGTGAAGAATAGATAAGAAATTTAATTAAAATTATGAATTTGTAATGGACCCGTGCGTGTGTGTTAGTTACTATGCGTAGCCGTGCGTGAGTCGAATGATCGAGGATACTTTAATACCAAAATTAAAGTTTACATCATTTGTCAATTGACTGTATCAATAACTTAAACGTGTATATTTAAATATAATTATACGATACTTTTCAAATTTAAGAACAAAGGCGTGTTACACATAATTATACATAAAACGCTTACTAATCCAAGTTGATTTGATACCGGGTGTTAATGGCAACAGTCTCTTTTTACTGTTTTAATAAAAATATATTGCAAAGAGGCATTCATTATTATAGTATATATATATGCCCATCATTTTAGAAAGCAATGGCGTTTCATCGATAGCCGATGACGATAGCAATGATTCGTGATATATTACACGCAACCGCCGCAGACGGCAAAAAATTAAAAAAGGAATGTAAACACCTCTTGACAAGACATACACAAAGATTAATCCCATATTCGCAAACATAATGCACGAAAAACGACAATCGATAAAATCGCCACGCACCAGTGTCGCATCAGCGACATACGGTTACGTGAATATGACCTGTGATGTAGAAGTCGGAAATTTTGGTTTACAGCGAGACACCGTGCTTACGGTTTGTCTGGACCAGACGACATGTTTGACGTTCAAAGGGCGACTGGGCTAGCGTTGTATTCATATATAATTTCAGCTTCACTGTAACCGGGAACGACAATGGAGCGTGCACCGGGGTCAAGGTGATTGGTTTGTCGTGTGTACGACTGTCTAGGCGGGAAATCAAGACATTAATACAAACAATCATGTCTGGAATGAGTTGGAAGGCGTGTGCGATCAATGCGAACATGAAACTATACAAAATATATGTCATTTTGATTCTCAATCGTCAACATTTACTTCTTTTAGATAAACAATGTGCAAAACGGTATATTTCTGTTATAGACATTTTGGACAGACAAATGATGCAGTAATTGAACTCCAAGTACATATAAATTTTGTATAATATATAAGTTAGTATAAGGAGAAAATAAATGACATACGGAGACCATTATACTGCTAACGCTGAACCAGAATAACACAGCCCAATTAAGAAACTATATGAAGAACGTTTGACAACCTTTTGCAACTGCCTTTTTTTCGTTTCGGGGAAAAGCCAGAACAAAATAATTATACATAAAATGTGTAAACTTTCTCTCCGAAAAAGTAACATTTTAATGATGACAAATTGAATTACTGGATCAAAACTGTTTTTAAACATGTATTTGTGTATAATAGAATCATATATCGGTATAAACTGGACATTAAAATATTTCCTTTTCAACCAAGAATATTGCAACATAGACTAATTGCAATGTCATTTAGCTATTTTTACCTTTCTTAATCTTTGCAAATAAATGTTGCGTTAATACACTGCAAGTTAATTGAGAAACATACGTTTGTGAAATCTTTTAAATAACTAGAGGTAATGAGGTTTCCTAATTAGTATAATACGTTGGATACTGTTTACTATGCGCAAATAGACAATACCAGCCTGACACACAAGTAAATACTGTCTGGAACACTTTTCATATGAAACTAAAACTACACGCACCTTTAATGGCTTCAACTTCCCGACAACAGCGCCGCAGAGTTGCACAGTCCACATTCTTGTTTGCAGTTTAGTATACAATCCACAAAATGTTCACAATTAATCATGGAAATAATAAAGAAATATTCAGATATCGCCAGAAATCCAAAACGTCATTCGCATGTTAAACACGTTCCGTACGGGTTTATAATATTAAATGCCACTATGCGTAAAATTTACAAGCAGATATATTAAATGTCCACATTTTACATTCATAATTATCCAACAGTATACACTGTCCAAAACACTTTAATTCCTATATAAAGTAATACTTGTTTACACAACGCACGAAACTAGTGTACCGTTACTTTAACAATTGCTGTCCTGTGAAAACTCGTGCATTCTCATTACGGAGATTGCGGTAAGAATGTAGTATGTAATCTTATGTTACCAACTTTAAACGCGCTATCTCGTGATTTTTTAAAATTTTGTCTTAAATTAAGTAAGGATTCCAGGGCCCATATTTTTAAAAAGTTATAAGGTATTCTTAACTTCAAAATCAGAAATCACATACACGGCAAATCATATACCGGTACATTGATATCACATTACGCAACACAACCACGCGTCACATACACGCACCACAACCACGCAACATACCATGTGTCACGTGCACGCAACACAACCGTGCAACAAACCACGCGTCACGTGCACACAACACAACCACGCAACATAACATGCATCACGGGCACGCAATACAACCATGCAACATACCACGCATCACATACACGCAAAACAACCACGCAACATACCACGCGTCACATGCACGCAACACAACTATGTGTCATATCGACGCAAGACAAACACGCAAACTACCATGCGTCACATACACCCAACACAACCGCGTGTCACATCCTTGCAACACAACCACGCGTCACATCTACTCAACACAACCACGCGTCATATCCACGCAACACAACGCAGGTGTCACATCCACGCACCACAACCGCGTGTCACATCCACGTGCCACATCCATGCAAGACAACCTCCTGTAACAAACACGCACACAACCACGTGTCGCATACATGCAACACAACCACGTGTTGCTTGCACGCAACACAACCACGCATGATTACCACCAACCATACGAAAAAAGTGACACAACCATGCGAAATAACATGCAAATGAGACCACCATTTGAAATGAATATTTTGAACAGCCATGTGAAAGAAGTATGTCGCACAACCACATGAAAGAAATATGTCGCACAACCAAGACAAAAACATATGTGTCATAACCACGAGAAATAATCTTGCGACACAAGCACGACAGACAACAATGCTTCATATTTCTGAGTTATAAAAATAGGATTAATTAACTTTAAAAATATTTTTAATCCGATACATATGTTCTTATAACACGCTCAAACGGAATTTTATGGTAGTGTTTCTTGTTCTTTTTTGTCAGGTGATACGCCGGGACCTTACATGTGCACGGGAACGAACGGACGGATACTATCATGGAATGATGTATCATGAAGCAAATGCAGCCGCTCATGCGTCAGGGAAAATTTACAGGTTGCTTTTTGTTGCTGTGGTGTCACAGGGTGAGAAAATTGTGCAGCCAGTCCGGGACTCGAACCCGGGACCTCTCGCTTACATGGCAAGTGCTCTCCCGACTGAGCTTACCTAACCCCTACCTTTAAACTCGTCAACAGTTTCTATCATCTAACTGTTATAGCTCATTATTGGGGAGAGATTGTCAGTGAAAAAAACTAAAACACTTTGTTTTAAAATAAAATTATGTTTGTCGAGAATAAAAAGCAACATATTTAATTAAAATAAAATTATGTTTGTCATGAATGAAAAGCAAAATATTCAATTAAATTTTCAGCATAAACGGTTTCTGCAATAATACAATAAATACAGTATTAAAATCGGTTATAACAATATGTTATTTATTCCTTATACTAGTAGAATAACTTCATACATAAAGAGTCGTTATGTTATTTTCACACAATATTGTATTACGGCTCATATTTTCACAATTCGAAGTGCCCCAGCCCCATTCCACTTTCTGGGATCTCGGTAACACGAGAAATGGACACGGGACGATCTTCAGTCACGGATGTCTGACTATTTCGGTAACAGTTACGGGACGTTTGTTACGGGACGAACGCGTTGTCACATTGATGAGTGAGTGGTGAAAAATGGTTTGAAAATGGTATATGGTGTTTTTTATTATGTTCGATTATTAAGCATATTGTGCATTTTACTGTTAGAACTATGAACTTAAATATTAGTGTTGATTAAATATGAAGAATATTTTTCTGGATAATTTGACAATGTAATTCTCCAAATAATGGATGCGTACATTTAATATTTATAATAACGAAACCACGTGTTAAAAATATCTACAAACATTTTATTAAAGTCTTATACGTATGATTACACATTTTAAGCGTATTTGCGATTTTTGTTGGTTTAGATAACTATTATAGCTTATTTTGAAAACCAATATGTCACTATCTCAAAACCAAGCTGTTACGTCTATAATGACAATCTAATATTTAATGTAACAGACACGTGACAACTTATGTTTATATTGCTCCCCAAAGGGGGAGCATTGAGTCGCAGCTTTGTCCGTCCGTCCGAAATCTAATTCCACTGCCATTCAGTTTGTCCGGGTGTCAAATCAATTTTCCCGACATTTTAACCATCATATTCCATGTCCTCCGTCCGTTCGCCCGGTACTCCGTTTCTTCGCAAGATCTCAGGAACTTATGACTTGAAGTTAATGACAGCATCCCATAAGGGTTGACATGAGCATATATTCAGGTCGTACCGAACTGATGATTTTTCCGGGAGTTATTGCCCTTTGATTATTAATTGGCCATTTTAAGGGGGCGTATGAATGACTGACACGGTAAAATATTTAAAAAATGTATTTTATTTCTTATTGTTTAATGAATACTTAATAAAACAAGTTGTCAGCATGACACTTTTCACCGGAAATAACTGTGTCACATCCACGTGCCACATCCATGCAAGCTAAGCTCTATGCCACAGAAACATGCTGAATTATAAACATGCACAAGCTCAAGCATATTTTGTTTGTACAAATACTTCTCAAGTCTATTTACTAAGTAAAACCAGTACTTCAAGAAGAATGAGCATCAATACAATATTTTTAAGTATACTTTGGAAAATTCACATTAAAAATATATTATAACATGCTATTGCATCTTTTACCCTTTCTAATCAGTGTTTTTGTCCACAATTACAGTTTTTTTTTTTTTTGAGCACAAAGTAAATCTCATCATTGTATTAAAATGACTCCAAAAGTCACAACAACCACCTCTGAATCAATAATAGAGGGGATTTCACTGTTTCAGTTTTAGTTCCAGGAGTCTAACAGAGTTCTCACCCTTTCATAATAAGAGACCAGGTAATTTGCAATCGGAATTGCAGCCACATTAAGATTCATGTTTTAGCTGCTTACTGCTCAGCACTTATTGGATTCACTAAATAAAAATGTGAAACCTCTTCATAAATGTGTGCAGTGTAATTACGTACATGTGTGTCCAAATTGCAATGCACACTGGTATTTTATTGTTTATGTAATTGTGATAACACAATAGGTTTATGTTAAAGGGACATGTTCACAGATTTTTGCCTATTTGAAGTATGCCACAAATGTCATCATTTGACAGATTTAAGCATCAAAACTAAATAGCTAAAGTATAATAACAAGAAAATTATTCTAAAAAACAGACAAGGAAAAAAAGTTGGCCCCACTGTGGTTCGAAACTGGGACCTCTAGATTAAAACGCCACAGACTTAACCAGTCGGCCATTCTGTTTTATATATTTTACTCTGCAATATTTACCTAATGAAGGTGATCCACGAGTTGTCAAAACTTTTAACAAAAAACATCACAAACACTCCAAATTAACCCATAATTTTATCGATTTCAACAGATGATTACTCATAAACGAAACAGTAGTCATAGTATTTCTATGTCTGTAGAGTTATTTCACTCCTGTGTATATACTCTTCCTTTATTTTAGGAATGTGTGACAAAAAGTTGAAAAACTATCAATTCGTTAATCTGTGAACAGGTCTCTTTAAATGCACAATACTAATAAAAATGTTTAACATGGAAAAAGAACATAAGTTTATATGTTGTCCCTCTTATTGTTTTTTCCTTTTTCATGAATAATTAGGTATTCATTTTATCAAAGTATGCAATATTCAAGGTTATCAGATAGATATAAGTTACACAGATATATTTGTATAAATTAGATAGCAAGGTTATTTTCCTTATTTGTTGAATTTGTTTTGCTACAATGAAATGTCTACTGTGAAGAAACGTGAAAGTTCCATTGGCTGCACTAAATCAGTAAATGTAACACTTTAGTACAAGGAATTTTTGTTTCCCAAATACCCATAATCCAACATGCACATACATGGCTATATTATTTATCAATTTTATCAATCCTAATCATTTCTAATATTTACAGACACAGAAGATAATCAAATTCTTTGCTTGATCAACAAGCTTCTCCATTAAGCACATGAAACATGCAGGTTAATTCCTTAATCACACCGACATCAGTGACATGCCAACAACCTACTAACAGCTGCATTTCTAAACCTTAAAACTCCCACAGCTATATCACTACAAACACATTTTTCTTATATCGCAAGCCTACATTTTGTCACATGCATGCCATTGCTCCAACTTAAAATACTTTTCATAAGTTCAACGTACTGTGAGCACTTGAGCACACCACCAACTGGGAATGAGAGGTACACTAACCTCAGACTCTCAAAAACTGCAAATAGCATTAGTTTATATTATAGAGTACTTTCTGTGTGAATCTGGGCCCAGTTGCTCGAAATGTGAATGGCAAATTAAGCTAACTTAAGATTTAAATAAAGCAAATACTACAAGCAGCTTGTTCATCAAACAATTTGTACATTATTTAGCATAACATTGTATATAGAATAAACTTACAGTTTACAAATGTAACGTTTTATTAACATAAATAAATAAATCCAAAATTTAACGACTGTTAGCTTAACTCGCCGTTAAAATTTTGATTTAACTAAGCCAATTTTAAAGAAACGTTTCAGTTAAACTGCACACCTTTTGAAAAAGGGTGCGTTTTTCGTAGTATCGCATCTTTATGAAATAACAGTAGTAACGTAAACTTACATAAAGGGTTAATTTCGTCATGTAGAGTTTACGAGCTAACCAACAGTATCCCACTTATTATGTTAATTGCATTTAACAATACACTTGTGTTAAAAGAAACACTAAAAGACCAATAAATATCTAGTTCGCAATAGCATATTATCGACAAATGCAACAGTCATTAAGTCAAATCTCCGACTGCATCATTTAAACTGGCTTCCAATGGTAACTGGACTTGTTAAAAACTATCTTTGTCCCTGGGGCAAACAAACTGGCTTGAGTGTCTGACCGGGCAGAGGTGTGAAATTTTTGTTAAGAAGGCGTGAAAAGTAAACATGATTCGTAGTATCGCGTTAAAATTTCTAAGTAAATTATGATGGGACCAGAACATGTGTTCGTAGTAACGCATCTTTCGTAGTTGCAAAATCATTGAATCGCATCTTTTTTTAGTTAAACATATAAGAAAACCGGATGGGACTTATTCATAGTATCCCGTCTTTTCTTAGTATTGTGATTCAAAGTATCGCGTTTTGATTGTTTTACTAATCCGTTACGATGAATACTTAGTTTCTGTATTTGAATCGAATTAAATTAAAGTAAGAGTATTCCTTTGAAAATACATGGCATCACTAAACACACTGAACATATGCACGAACAAAACCAAATATTAAAGCGGTTCTATCTGATTATTTATATATTTATTTACCCTCTAACAAAACACCCTTCAACATAAAAAAACACATTAACATTGACAAAAACTATTCATTGTACCCGTTTACCTTACAGCAACGACTACATTCAGGTTTGAATGAGAAAGTAAGAACTGTGCAGGCGCCAACAGTCGATCAATATAGGAGCTGTATATACACATGGATAATAAATCGCTGCACAGCGAAGAATTATTTCAATTTTGAATACATCTCTCAATCTACATTACTCTTTAATGAAGGTTATAATTCAAGCGCGTAATTAATGCTAATTAATTAGTGTCAGGTCAGTGCGTCTGAGCTATCGTAAACATCTCAGATGCAATGTTAGGTTATCACAGTACCTTCCCAACGATGTCACTGTAAGGCCATGATTGAAACCGGCCGGTAATTTTACATCAAACATTATTGAATTAAACAGCATCCAGACAAGATGTTACTTCGAGAATGCCACACTTCAGGCCCTCGTAGGTGATGGCGTTGATTGTAGACTTTTGTTGTTCAGTAGACCATTGATTAGCCTCTGCAGGTCTCTGTTGCTTGTTTCGTAGCAAAGCTCTCAGTTGGAGTGGTTTTGATTGATGTCTTACGATTAGATGTAACACATAGATCTACGAAATGTTTGTGGTTGGCGTCAAACTCAGGGTTCTCTGCAAACGAGTACAGTCTCTTAAAGTATGTGGTCCATCCGTCTATCGTTGTTTCATGTTCGACTTCAAAATCACATTCACAACCTTGATATCTGTTTTTGGAGCACTCGGAGATGACAACTTTCCAGAGCTATTGATGACCGATTTCAAATTAATGTCTATTCCTTGAACTTCCGCAAGGTCATAAATGAGACAGGCTTCACAATGGTTTCACCAGAATTGTTATTAGAAAAACATAAGCTAAACTCTCAAAAGACCGTTGGCAGCAATAAATATGAAACTGTGAGTATGAAGAGACTGTTGAACATATTTTTTAACTGTTAGCGCAGTCAGGGCAGCACTCACTTTTAGTGCCAAATAGTTTGACAGTTACTGCACAATACAACAGCAAAATCATTGTTAACTGGCTTATAAAAAAAAACAGAATTTAGATTTCATAATGGCTAAGACAAACATTATCAGTATTATAATACAGTTTCATTGCAATGTCAGCTTTGTTGATGAAAACTGAACAAATGATGCCAGTTTGAAAGTTGCTTTTCTGCCCTTATCTATTGCAGATTTTGTTGTTTTTTTTATAAAAAATATAATGAAAATTAAAATGTTCAAAACTCTTAATCAAGATGCATCTAACACTACAAGCAGGTAAGTTATTTATGTCTGATTGTTTTCACTTAACTTCCAGCACAAGTATCAATGTTATAATAAACAATGTTAAATCATCATCAGTATAAAACTAAATAAAATTAACCAATTTAACATCATGTTTTCTTTTTATATGATTTAACTAAACAATACTCAAATCTTCAATGTCTTTTCAACGCAGAAAATTAAAATAAATCCTTCATATTTCAAAAACAAGTATTTATATAACATTACAGTGTCATGTTTTCAAGTAAAAGATCAAATACATTTCTCAAATATGTGTACAAATGACAGTCTAAAAATAGCAATTGTCATGTACATTATACATGTATATTTCTGTACACACATTGACTCCTAAATTAAAATTGTACCAGGTATTTGTCCTTTAACATACATCATATATAACTTGTTAAGTGCAAAAACACTTATTTGATACAAATAACACATACTATTGGTTCCAAAGTCATACCGTCATAATTATGATAAAAGTATATTACACAGAAATATAACACAGTACACAATATATCATTTCTAACTTACAAACTGTCATTTTAAGATAACCATATTTGTTACTACACAAATGTCTGATACATGTAAAAGTAAGCTATTGCACTTTGATCACCAGGATGTTGTTGTTCTTAAATTGTCCCACAAGGATGGAGGCTGTGTGCCTGTTGTAGCAGACTGACATTGGGTCCCTCACTCCATCCCTGTCTGTAGCCAGAGTGGCCAGCTTCTTCCTGCCCTCCCAGTCCACCTGTATGATAGTCTGGGGCAGGCCTCCACAGACCAACACCTGGCCTGCAGGTGTCACATGTACAGCCTCTGGGTATCGTAGTTCAGGGTCCTCCAATGTAGAGAGTACAGACCCATCCCTGGCCAGGGTGAGGAGCTTGTGCTGGAAGCGGTTGGAGATGTATATCTGCTCCCCAGTGGGACTCACAGCACACTTGTATACTGCAAAACAGAGTCACATCAAGATATTAAATTACTTTAAATGTTTAATAATGTTAATACACAAACTGCAGTGACATCGTATTATTAATGCGTCGTTAAACAGACAATTACGCGTCTTAAAGATCTGCATAAAATCCAATAATAATAAATATTTCAGTGTGACAGGAAGGTTCTGTATCAGTTTATTGCCTAAAAGTTTGACACGTTGACTGGTGAGTTAGAATTGAAGTCTACCACAATTACACAGATGTAAACGATTACACGGTACAGTGAACGTGTACACAGGAATGCGTAACTATATGCAGTGATAACAGATTTCCTATACACGTATACATGAATGTGTCAGCTGATGCAACTATGGCATATGCAGTATTAATAGATTTCCTATACATGTATACATGATTACTGACATCTGTGTTATTCTATAGCTGACACGGGCTGACATATTTATAACATGTACATGTACATTATAATAACAGAAGTTAAGCTTTTACAACAGGAAATATGTTTCAAAACAACATGAAATAAAACTTTTCTCTCTTGTTCTTCTACACAATTAACAAAAGCCAGTCGTTATTTAAACAGTTTTACAAATACAAATCTATTAATTTAACAATTTTGAACTACAACAATTTAAAGTTTATTTACTTCATATAACGTTTGGAAACACGATGAATTATGAAACAATAATGCATCTATATTTACTTGAAAACCACAAAATATAAACAGCAGGTCACAGAGTGTGTCATTGATTTGCACTCACTGTCTATTTATAGACATGCCATGAAGTCAGAATGACAGTCAAAATGCCTGATAACTTATATATATAAATCAGTAATATTGAAAATCATTCTTAACTGCTGTTGTTAACTTAAATTGACACATGTACATTCTACAACTATGCAGTCTTACAATTACTTTATGATACATATTTCTAATAATATCCGGATGAACCCGCCATGATTCTAACCTGTATCACCACCTGATGTATATTGATACAGCTTGCTGACCAGTTTCCCACTCAGCGTGTACTTGTACAGTGCTCTACCATCAGTGACATACAGCTCCCCCTGGTGGTGGGCAATACCTTCACAGTGATGTTGTAACTGAAGCTTCCTGCCCTTCACCAGCTGCCCATTGTTGACTGAGATAAACTGGATCTCATGTGTGTTATCATCATTCACAGTAACAGCAACTTCACTTAGTGTTATATGACATATGTCCCGTGGATAACCAGACACATCACAATGAGTAAGCACCCTGTACTGCTGGTCCAGCAG
Organism: Congeria kusceri; assembly: GCA_027627225.1. Taxonomy (NCBI): domain Eukaryota; kingdom Metazoa; phylum Mollusca; class Bivalvia; order Myida; family Dreissenidae; genus Congeria; species Congeria kusceri. Next base: position 951,280 of record JAPFQT010000039.1, read on the forward strand.
CTTTAATTTCTTATTATTGTAGTCTACAACAAGAATCTGGCCATCAGGGAGAACACATATGCCACTGATCCAGCATGCTGATGAATCACTTGGTATGCTCACATCATACACTGACTTTCCTTTAACAGTCAATACTTGGTCTGGATTTCCCTGTACTGTAAATGCCTGAGTACTGGGAAAAATGCACCCCAGACCTGATAGTTTGGACAGGTACTCCTCAATGTCGCTGTTAGCATAGAATATTACTGAGCGTTCAAATGGAATAGAATTCTCCTTCAGGTATTTTTCAGACTTTTGTATTTTGTCCACACATTTCTGGCTGGCTATAAAGGAGAGTTCCTCCTTGCTCTTATCACTTATGTCCTGTATGGCCTGGTGAAGTTTTTTCAACTGATCCCGAAGTCTGGTGCAGTTCTCAACATCTGTCTTGAGAGAAGCTTGGAGGCTCGTCAGTGTTGCTTTCATTTCATTCAAGGTGTTTGTTTCTATCTTGTCTAAAGCTGCATTTATATTTCGGCGTGTTTCTTTGACATTTTGTAATTGTTCATTATATGACCCCTGCACAGACTGAATACTGGCCTCTTGTTTATTTTGCAGGCTCTTCATTTCTTCTAGAATAGATTCGAGCTTGGCAGACAGTTGCTGCAGGTTGGATGACTGTTGTTTGGCTGACTCAGATATGAGTGTCACTTTAGCACACAGTCTGAAAGGAAAAAATAAACATATTCATATTATAATAAAATGTGGAGAATATTTAGGTGAAATAACATCAATATTCAGACAATATACACAATCCTGTTTCGAACCATGTGCCATGGTAACGGTCTACATATATATACCCAATAATTAGATGCACTCAATACCTGTAACATTTGTGTACTGAATTTTCCATAACACTTAACTTATGCATATGCAGCATAAACATGTAAAGCAAAGCATTGAAATCATTACAACCTTGTTCACGAAAAGGCAATATTGGAATGTGTTACTAATATCAATGCAAGGTGGTATTGAAGTTAGCCTCTATTGCCCTCCAACTGTACTTATACCTGTTCTACATACATTCATTTTAGAATGTAATACCCAGGTATTTAGTTTCTTAGCTATTTACCTATTTAATTAGCAGTAAAATTCAATGCACCCATAAATATATATGGTCTAAAATAGACAACTAGATCTAACAAACTTCTTAATCTTACTCTTAAGAAATAATTGACGGGTAATCGTTGTTTATTGCGGTAATAACCAACGGTTTGGAGTTCCGATGCGTAGGTGGTGTGATTGGAACGACAGACCGTTGGTTATTCCCGCAATAACCGACGCTTAACTGTTAATTATTTCGATTCTAACAAGATCTTACAGATTTATATAATTTGTCTGTATTTTTAAAGGTTATTAATGAAAACTATATTTATCTATACTCTGCCCATTTCCGCAAAGTACATTCACATGTGCGTTTCAGTGACGTCAATACATCATAACGATTCAAAATGACATCAGCTTCATTGAAAAATCAATGTGAACGGCATACTTAGTGATAAATACAGTGAAAATATTATGCTGACAAACGCAATTTAAAAGCACATTAACAAATCGTAAAACGTTTTTTGTGATCTTAAATATAAAATATGTAGTACAAATGTGGTTTTATTGAGCAACATAATGGAAAACTACTTAATATATGACATTTTTGCTATTGAGAGTTTAAGCATGTGCATTTTACGAAACAATTTCTTCGAATTTCCAGAACAATTTAAAAAAAATTTGGCTCCGCCTATAGTTTATTGCAGAATAACCCATGGTCGATTTTCTTCCTTGTCTATGGAAAGCTAGCCATGTGCCGTGTAAGAATAGTAAATACAAGAGCTGTCAGAGGTCAGCGCGCTCGACTATTCTAAGTATTTCAGTTGGTACACATTTTGGATAGTGAAAGGGGCATACATTTGTTAAAATACAATATTTTTAAGTGAAGCCTTGTATAGTTTATAAATTTTTGGAACAAAAACTTAAAACACAAAGTCTGAGTACAATGTGGGCTAACTCTGCCAAAATAAGAAACAAGAGTTATGGGTAATGTTGCCCCTGATACTAGAGTTGATGACAAAGGTTAGTTCCAAGTTTCAAGTGAATAACTTATGTAGTTTTGAAGTTACCACACTGTTGAATATAAACTTTAAATCGAGTTATGGGTAATGTTGCCCCTGGTACTAGAGTTGATGATAAAGGTTTGTTCCAAGTTTTAAGTAAATAACTTATGTAGTTTTGAAGTCACAAAACTTTTGAATATAAACTTTAAACAGAAAAACTATGTGAACAAGGGACATAACTCTATCAAAATACAAAATAGAGTTATGGGGAATGTTCACCCTGATAATGGAGTTGATTACAAAGGTATATTCCAAGTTGCAAGTGAATAGCTTTTGTAGTATTGAAGTAACAAAACTTTTCAATATTAACTTTAACCAGAAAATCTATGTGAAAAAGGGGCATAACTCTGTCAAATACAAAACAGAGTTATAGGGAATGTTGCCATTCATACTGGAGTTGATGAAAAAGGTTAGTTCCAAGTTTCAAGTGAATAACTTGTGTAGTTTTGAAGTTACAAAACTTTTGAATATAAACTTAGCTAGAAAATCTTAGTGAAAAAGGGGCATCAATCTGTCAAAATACAAAACAGAGTTATGGGGAATGTTGCCCCTGACACTGGAGTTAATGACAAAGGTTAGTTTCAAGTTTCAAGTGAATAACTTATGTAGTTTTAAAGTTACAAAACTGTGAATATAAACTTTAACCAGAAAGTCTTTGTGAAAAAGGGGCATAACTCTGTCAAAATACACAACAGAGTTATGGGGAATGTTGCCCTTGATACTGGAGTTGATGACAAAGGCTAGTTACAAGTTTAAATTGAATAACTTATGTGGTTTTGAAGTAACAAAACTTTTGAATTCAAACTTTAACCAGAAAATATAAGTGAAAAAGGGGCATAACACTGTCAAAATACAAACCAGAGTTATGGGGAATATTGCCCCTGACACTGGAGTTGATGACAAAGATATATTCCAAGTTTCAAGTGAATAACTTATGTAGTTTTGAAGTTACAAGACTTTTGAATAAAAACTTTAACCAAATTCAGATGCGGACGCCGACGCCTGGAATTGTAGGCGAGCTCACCTATTCTTCGAAAAGTGGAGCTAAAAATGACCACAACTTATGATGCTCATATATATATATGTATGTTTATTTTGTGACTTTTTTATGACAATCAATATTACAGTCTCGATCATGCTGCTTTAAAAGTGTATAATTCAGAGTATTGATATCTTAACAATTATTTTAGCACAACAATGTCTAAGATACCTGTGATTAAGAAAAGCACAATTGGCGCAGCACAGCTGACTGTGGTCACTACAGAACATTTTCAAATTTTCATCTTTGTGTATTTCACATTTCTGTAAGAAATCCTCCACTTCCTCGGCAACTGGCCATTTCTTCATATCTCCCCTTCCATATGTGGTATGTTCTGTGAACAACTGACTGTGTAGGCAATTACATTTTCCACAATAAAACTTCTGACATGCCCCACAAAAGAACTCAGCAAATTCAGTGATTTTTTTCTCACCACATGGTGAACAACAAAAGTCTACTAGAATGTCAGAACCTTTATTGACAGTTGACTGAGAAAATGTCGCCATTTTGTCCGTAGTAAGGTTTTGACAAACAAATAGACTTTGTTCAAATGTCTTGTTAGTGTATCACCGTTAGCAATTCTATATACCATTATCTAGTTTACCCAGACCTTTATAAATGCCCAAGTCACGTGACATGGTTTATCAATAAAAGATTGTCACACAGGTTTATTTACAACCCATACTTGAAGTAGGAAGTTTAAGATAAATGCCAAGGTTTAATGCTGGTTTACATGTCACAAAACTTTAAATTGTGGTGGTAAATATACAGTTTACTTCAAGGCTGTGAATAATCTTGTTAGATATGAACCCTTTAAATATGAAAATAAAATAACTTTAGTATCAATTGTTATAACATGCTTTATGATATGTGACACAGTCTACTTGTTTAAACCCACATGATCTAACTTCTGAGATACATTCATCTGACAACTATTATTTTCAGGATAATTTTGAATGACAGATCCTAAACATTCTTACATTTAACCTCGAAACAAAACACTTGATTTCAGAACTTGACATCGTTCAATTCCATGTGAATCAGTGAACAAGTAAAACCCTACTATGGGCCACATGATTTGAAAGAATATCATTAAACAACACTCTTGTTTGTAGTTTTTAAGTACTTTCTCTTTTGTGTAAAATGTGACTCTCTACATAGAGTCAATATAATGGGTTCTCATATTCTACAAACCTTGGGCTTCCAAGTTCCACTCACATGTACAGGTGAAATCTGATGTGAAGTCTTCAGCACTCTGCAATTACATTGAAACACTGTTGACTTCACTTTCAATCAAAGCCCTTAAGGCACTGCAGTTATTAGCTATTGCGTAACACTGGGCACATCATGGACAGTCTGGGAATTAGATAGGGATGATATACGTCACCTTAAATACAGTGGTTGTAATATTTAAATGAACATATTCACAAATTTGTTATATATTATAAATAAGACTTGAACATTCATAAGTGATTTATATTATTCAAAATGGTAAGTTTAAATACAATGTTGCCTCGCAAACAAGTAAATCAAATTTTGTAATAAATATATCATCATTGCCTAATTATGTTTTTTTTTTCTCAGGTTTTTGATGGATTTTGTTTCAATTCATTATATTTATTGCGTCAAATGTGTAGCTAATGAATTTAGTACCATTGTAAAACATACGCCAATAATCCGTAATCAACTGTAAAAACTAGATGAAGTCACTTTCAGCAGCTTAAAACTCTGTAAGAGTATAAAATATTTTAAGCCTTTAAAAAAAATCAATTCAAAATGAAAAACAAATGTTGGGCACAAATGTCGCAAAAAAATTGGTCTAGTAGCGATTTTTGTTGCATACAAAATTTCATGGGACAAATCGTCAAAAATGCGAAACAATTTGGGGACAAATATCAAATCTCTCGAAGTGTGCCGAGTACAAACCAAACATCCGATTGAGGTCTGCTTTCTGATTGGTTTAATTAAATATGGCGCTACAATCTTAGCCAATCGATAACATTATGCGTTCGAGCTTTATCTCAATATTGAAGAGTATTCATTTTGTTTTCCAAGTTGTCTGCTGCATCGACTAAGAAAAAAAGCCTCGAACGTTATATTTAATAATTTCTCCTCGCAAAACATCAAAACATAAGAGTTTGGTGGTAACGATACGAGTCTGACCGTTGCTTCGCAAGCTGCCTGCAACCCCCTCAATGAAGCCGGTGATGATCTAGAAGTTTCTTTGACAGAAACTCAAAGTGACAGTGTCACAAATTTGACGTAAAAACTTGAACGAAAATTCCAAAATTCTTAGTTTAAAAAACACAATTGGCTTGCTTATAATGTTGAAGGAAATTTTTATGACGCATTCACTTTTTATTCATCACAAAATGAATAACATTTTCCATTGAAAGTCACTAATTTTAAGTTTATTAGTTATATCAGTTATTTGTGTTGAGCAGTTTATAATTAAAATAAAACAACAAAACATTAACTGTGTTTCTAATGTTAACTGCTGTTGGTTAAACTCATACCAACCACTGACACTTAAACAAGACACAACTAGTTAAGGTAAATAAATCTTTGTTATTGATTTTATCATTTGTAGGAAATTGTAGGTGTATTTTGTTTGTGTCTCCAAAAAATTGGAAATGTCCCCAATTGTTCATGACCTTTGAGACAAATGTATCACCTTTTGTGATACCTCGCCAGAACACTGACTGAGTGAATGAATAGGTAAATGAATGGATGGAAAGATGAAAGAGTGAGTAAATGAATGAATGAATAAATGAATGAATGAAAGGGTTAATGAATAAATGAATGTGGAATGAATGAACGAGAGTGTAAATAAACAGATGGATGAGTAAATGAATGAATGAACAAACAAACGAAAGAACAGATGGACGGACAGACGGATGAAGGAACGAATGAATAAGACCTCCATTTCCTCTGGCGTGTGCTCCCCCCTAGGAAGTCATGTCTGGATCCGGCCCTGGAGTTCACTATAACGGAAATTCATACTGTGTTCAAACTCCTCCACTTCTTCTTTTTAACTGCACTTTTTTTGTGGTTATTTTTTCTCTGGATTAATTTGTAAAATATGGAAATGCTTTCAGCTGGCATTTTGTGATTAAAATTGCTCATAACAAATTGTCTGGTAGGTGAAAATACAATGTCAATCAATTAGCCAGAATATAGGCTCCTGAGAGTAAAAGTCTTCTGTCACACATGCGCATACAAAAGCCTTTCAGAGCAAGATTACCTAGTTTCACGAGAGGCCTATATTGTTCCCCCACAAGTATTGATATGAATTTAGAACATGTCAAGTAATCGAACAACTTTGAACTGTATCTGTTTGCGTCATAATTTCTATGATAACACTCAGACAATGATTTAAATCACTTAGTTATTGAGATATAGAACGATAATTGTCCTAATACGGTGGCACATATATAAAGTAGCATGTGACTGTCATTTAAAGGGACCATTTTCATATTTGATACAAAACATTGTCTTCATATTCTGCCTTAAATATTATTGCAAAATTTTGCAGTGCTGAGGTTTTTAATAGAATTATTAATGAGGTGGTCAGGATGTGCTATGCATTTTAAAGGGACTTTTTCACATATTTTCTCATTTTTGAAAAATGACATTTAATATAAAAACTGCAAAACATTAAGCAGATGGACTAACCAAAAACAAATATAATATAAAGAAAAAAGAATAATTAAAAGATTTGCCTTCGACTCAAACCTACGACCGTTGCGATCAAAAATTGGTCTAACCACTCGGCTATTCTGACTAAAAGTCGTGGTAGTGAATTTTTAACGCTATGCCAGTGATACATGTGTTTTCCAAACTAGTGCTGAAGCGTTACGGAACACTTTAGAATTTTATACATTTCAATTGAGGATTTTTCATAACAAGAGAGAACAGCGGGCTCGACTTTTCTTGTGCTTGTCAGAGTTACTGGCATTTTTTTTCTAAAACAAGAAACAAAGAAATTCTACGAAAACCAAATTTTCAAACGAAATGCATAAAAGTCAGCACATCAGTAAAATGTTTAGTAATGGTAAACTTAACCTTGACCCACCCACCCCATATGCAATCCCAAGCCAGGGCTTGATATAAGGTATCTATGTATTAAGTTTCATTAAAATATCTCAATGTGTTCTCAAGTTATTGAGCGGAAACCATTTTTCTATTTTTAATAACGCTGACCTTGACCCCACCCACCCCATATGCAATCCCAAGCGAGGTCTCGATATAAGGCATCTATGTATAAAGTTTAATACAAATATCTCAATGCATTCTCAAGTTACTGTGCTAAAAGCGTTTCAATTGTTAGTTACAGTGACCTTGACCCCACCCATCCCATATGCAATGCCAAGCGAAGTCTCAACATAGGGTATATATTTATAAAGTTTCATTAAAATATCTCAATATCTCAATGCGTTCTCAAGTTATTGAGCGAAAACCTTTTTCTATTTTAGTAACAGCGACCTTGACCTTGACCCTATACGCAATCGCAAGTGAGGTCTCGATATAAGGTATGTATGTTTTAAGTTTCATTAAAATATCTCAATGCGTTGTCAAGTTATTGAGCGGAAACCGTTTGTCTATTTTAGTAACAGTGACCTTGACCCCACCCACCCCATATGCAATCCCAAGGGAGGTCTCGCTATAAAGCATGCATGTATAAGTTTAATACAAATATCTCAATGCATTCTCAAGTTATTGAGCTAAAAGCGTTTCAATTGTTAGTTACAGTGACCTTGACCACATATATTTATTAAGTTTCATTAAAATATCTCAATGCGTATTCAAATTATTGAGCGGAAAACAATTTTTCTATTTTTAGTAATAGTGACCTTGATCTTGATCCAACCGACTCCATATGCATAAGGTATCTATGTTTGAAGTTTCATTACAATAGCATAATCCGTTCTCGAGTTAGAGAGCGGAAACAAAAAGTTGAGAAATTAGCCTACCAAACAACTTATATGTGAAATTTCTAATTGTAAAAAGGCCCATAATTTTGACAAATTTCAAACTAGAGTTACCAAACTTGGCCTATGAGTTCATTTTAATATAGGGAATAAGTGTTCTAAGTTTGAATGAAATCTCTCAAGCCATTCTTGATAAATTAGCTTACCGAAAAACTTTAACCTAGCTCGGACGCCGACGCGAGTTGAATAGCTTGCACTTTCTTCGTCGAGCTAAAAAACCTCTATAGTGCTATTTTGCTTGATTATATATATAATGTATTTTTTCTTTTTGGGCTCTATGACAAAATTTTTGAAATTTGTCAATTTGCCAATCTGTGAACACGTCCCTAGACCAACATAACTAAAATTAATCTTTCATTCTAAATGTATGAATGAAATGATACATAGCCTTAGGAATAAAAAGTTTAATGGCCCTTTATTGTTATCGTACCTGTGACATACATTGGTCATTTCATGCTGATATATCGAAAATCACAGTCCAGAATCTGCTTTATTTAGTACACGATGACTAGTTTACACCCGTATCATCACTATCTAACTTTAAGATAAATATTTCACGTCATTAATCTGATCTCTGACATTTTCAAGGTCATTCTGGACGATGATCCTAGACGTCCTGTAATACTTACATTAAACCTTGGCACTCACTGTCAGGTGATTTTTATACATGAGATTGTTCATGTGATGCCCTGATAGTGAATGATAACCTAATTTTTATCTTCCTATACGCTGATTGAAATAGTATCAACCCACTCTGTGTTTTTAATTCGTTCACAGCTATAGAAACAGAGATTGCGAAATCAGTTGTCCGTATTGCCCAGCTTGTCCCAGAGCCTGTACCGAAAAGTGACATCTTACCAAATGTATGTATAAATACTGTACAGTACAGACAAGCAACAAAAATCATTTGTCAAAAACTGAAAATTAAGGCAATACAAGATTTTGCCACCCCTGGGAAAGTATGCCAATATACTGGTAAATATCGCATATATAAGTTTGCATATTCTACTAACCGCATATAAAGGTTTTCATACGCAACAAACCTAGGGTGCAGTTTGGCTGCAGGTGGCAGTCACCAAAGCACTCATCACTGGGAGGTCCTTCAGAGTTCCAGTCACATGTACAGGTGCCATCTGAGGTGTAGTCTTCAGCACTCTGCAATTACACAGAAACATTGTACACATGAAATACAACCAACTTTATAGTTCATTAATCCGCAATAGATGTAGAATTCAGACAATTTCAGTACACAGAGAGCACTTCCTGATCAGGTGTGAGGCAGTAATGGACTACCTAGGTACCTGGCGCTCAATTACCCAGCTACCGAAAATGTTTATTTTGCTTGAACAAAAAACAGTCACAATTCATCGTATCAAATAGCGTATACAGGCGTATGAAACAGTTACTGTCTTACCTCTGAGTTAATTATACATATAGTAACTAGGAATAGACTGTTTTGTACTAAGATATAATTGTATAGTATATTTATATAATAATGTGCTAAGTACATACTAAAATAGTAGTATATAATGCACCCAAAATTGAAAACATAAATACATTGAAGTCTTCAACTTATGTTATTTTTAAGCTGATAACATATTATCAAGGGTATACAGTAATTATTTGCAATCCATATAGTGGCGTTACCCGACGTGATACCTGATTACACTATCTAGTCTTATTGAGAAGTGTTTCAACAAGTTTAGTGATACTTATTATACAGGCTAATGTCTGATTGCTAAATAAGGCCAACAAAATTAATTGTGTGCTTCGGGCAACGGTCTCACAAAAGTTAGCTAAGGTCGGGATTGAGTTTTTTTGTTACTTTTTTTAAAGACACATTTTGTTAAAAAAACAACATTTAAAATTATCTAAAATCTGACGCATACGGATTTTAAAAAACACAATCGCCACTAAAAACTTTAAAATCGGGATGCCCGAACACATAAATTATTTTTTGGCCTAATGATTTTAATGGTGCAAAACTGAAAGGTATTTTCATCAATTTACTATACTCAACAAAAAAAGAAAGTATTCACTAATATATTTTATTGTGTTTTGATATCTGTATTTAATAATTTAACAAATAATCAATGTAACTTCAGTCATCCTGCAATAAAACGCTAACGTTTTTCTGGTAAAACACAAAACAAACATGTGTAAAAATGAAAATCACAGAGAACATAGTCAAACCAAACAAGACGGCCATAAGGACCAAGGTTGCTCACCTGAGAGGCTAAGGAATGAAACTATTATGAGCAAGTTACAAGAAGATTCGGCTAAAAATGTGGCCTCTAGATTGTTCGCCAGCTTGTTTTTTTCAATTTTCCCTGGTGACCTAGTATTTTACCACATGTGACCTGATTTTGAACTTGCCCGAGATATCATTGCGACAAATGTTCTGAGAAAGTTTCAAGATGATTCGGATACAAATGTGGCCTCTAGAGTGTTTGCAAGCTTTTTAAATTTTCAATATATCCACATAAGGAAAACTGAACCCCCTCCACTCCCCTGGCGGCCATATTTATCAACGGACTAGAACCTTTTTCTTACTCTGCCAAGTTTTCATAGAAACAAATGTTCTGAGCAAGTTTCATGTTGATCGGGCAAAAAATGTGACTTCCAGAGTGTTCACAGACATTTTCTATAAGCCCAATCAGGTAAACTGCCCCCACCTCCTGGCGGCCATGTTTATTGACAGACCGAAACAGTTTTCAAGCTCAGCCAAGATATCATAAGAACAAAGGTTCTGAGCAAGTTTCATGTTGATTATGCAAAAAATATAACTTTTAGAGTGTTCACAAGCTTTTTCTACAGCCATATAAGAAAAACTGCACCCCCCCCCCCCCGGCGGCCATGTTTTTGAACGGACCGGAACTATTTTCAAACTCAGCTGAGATATCATAAGAACAAAGGTCCTGAGCAAGTTTTATGTTGATTGGGTAAAAAATGTGACTTCTACAGTGTTCACAAGCTTTTTCTATAGCCATATAAGGGAAACTGCCCCACCCCCTGGCGGCCATGTTTTTCAACGGACCGGACCCATTTTCGAACTCAGCTAAGATATCATAAGAACAAATGTTCTGAGCAAGTTTCATGTTGATTGGGCAAATATGTGACTTCAGGATTTTTAATTTACCAGTATCGATTTTTTTTAAAGAGCGTAGACTTACACATGCAATATCAAATTCATGGTTTACTATTAAACCGTATTATTTAATACCGAATAGTACGCAAAAACTTTATGACCTCTTGAGAAAAAAATTATGCACAACTTCTGTGCAAGTTTTCATTGCAATCGATTCTGTGTGATAGGTTCGCTATATCATCCAAATCCTGCGAAGTTCCTATGGCATGCTTAAATATGGACAAGCAAAACCAGACTATTGGTATATTGCAAACAGGACAGATTGTAACTTCTGTAAATCGAACGTTTAATTGCACAAGGGCGACAATTAATCGTCTACTCACACGCTACTTCTATGTGATTTTTATTTTTACACTTGTTACGTTTTTGTTTTGTGTTTTACTAGAAGGGCATACGGAATTGATTCAGAAAAAAATGGTATTATTTTATTGAAAAGGGATTAAAGTTACACAGACTTAATTTTTGTTAAAATATTAAATATACGTATCGAAAAACAAAAAAATATATAAGTGGGTACATCTTTGTTGAGTATATACAAAATATGGGAACAATAAAATATTAAGGCATTCTAAATTTGTCAGCCTTTTGGTCTGAGAATTTACAATTTGCAACTCAATACCAAATAACTTTATAGAAATTGGTCATGCAGCATTCCTAATCTGGAACATTGTCCAAATATAACTTCAAGGCCAAAACATACAGCATTATCTGTGCTTCTCAACAGGTTACATACACACACACACACACACAAGACCATGTTTCGAGTTTATCAAGACAAGATATCTTTTATTTAAAGTCGGAAATACATAACAAGTAAACATGTGCTATTTATATCTTTTGACCAGCTTAAATGATCAATAATCGCTTACGCATATGGGTTTAACGATATCACTGGTCCATATCGCGATATACAGCAATATTTTACAATATATCGCGATATATACCGTGATATATTGCCCATATTAAAAAGAGCAGTTTCTCTTCATGTCTTACTATAAGTACAGTATAAACGCATTCATTAACACAATTTTAACGTTTAAATACCAATCGATTCATTTAAATTATTGTGCACTATTAAAAAATATTTGCATGATGTTAAATATCATATTTAAAATCTTTTCAAATCCAATCAGAAGCATTATGAATGTCCATACTTCCATACGTATTTGTATACATAATGTATTAAACAATTGTATTAAAACATGTACTGACACTGCTCATTGTAAAAAAAGTTCAACTAAGAAAGGCATTGTTTCAAGATTTCAGCCTAGCAATTGCAGTATAATTCAAAGAGTAACAATATTGAATATTTGTTATATGCACTCGCTTAATACAAAAATCGTTCCAAACACGAGCTTAAATGTTGACTTATTTTCAACTAGGTAAGAATAACGAAAGGATCTTTGTAAAATATTGCTCCAGCATCGAGTGGCCTCTCCAAAATATCAAATATAACCATTCAGAGTCAGAATTTTATGCCTTTATTTCGACACGTTTTCCATAATGTCGTTATTTTTGGCTATTGTCACGCATCATCTTAATTATATTTTACAGTTTTGTATTAAAAAGAAACATTCCGTCAGATATCCGTCAATTTATGTCAGTTAATTATAACCTGATTAAGTTCTTCAATACGCAATAGCAAATGTCAACTAATTATATTTTTTAAATCAGCAATTCAACAATTATGTTTCAAAAACAGTATGTTGGAGCCGGTATATAGAAAATACAAAATCACTGAAACCGTGATGGTAGTAAGGCTTTATTTCAAAAGAAGAATAAACATAAGCTAATTAAAAATATAATAAAACAATTGTTTTAATAAAAAGACATGGCCAACACATAAAAGGTACATATCGTTAAATACCGGTATGAAATTTTAATATCGCGATATATTATCGCGTGATCCAATACCACGATATAACGGTATACCGGTATATCGTTACACCACTACTAACGCACAAACGCTGCATGAAGAGAGATTTTATTTGTCTAATGCGTTTAATTATGGCTTTTAAGCTAGTCTCTTCATTAGTTATTGAATACTTGCAAAAATAATTGAATGTTAAAAAGTATTCATAATTTTTGTGTTGACCAGCCCTGAGGTGCAGAACCCTGTTATTTCGCTCTAGATCTTTCAGTGGATGTCTAGCTAGATAACGAAATATCGATTGACACTTTTTACAACATAGTCTGCATGCAAAGCATGTACCAAGCATTTCAAGGGCAAGCTCTAATGTTGGGTAGCAATTGCCCGAGTTTGCTATGAAGCAGGCCACAGTTAAGCTTAAAATAATATGCGAGATAGTTTCAGTCTAAATGTTCTTAATGATTTTTGTTCTTAAAATTATTTATTTCGCTGTGTAAACTGTAAACAGGTTCTCTTGCAACATTTCGTAGCTTTATAAGCAATTGTATACACAGTTCACGGATCAATTACAATAAAGAATGACTTGCTGCTGTATTTGGGGTGCACACATGTGAGTGAGTCACAGTGAATGCACATGAGCATTTGTTCTATGTTGCATTGGTAGTTTAGCTTAATAAGATAATTCTAAGTCTCTAGTTTACGCCTTTTGGTCAGCAAAACTTGAAGTTGTACCAATAGAATGTAGCTGAAATAATATGCGTTTGGAATAAATCTGAACGTTGAAACTCCGGTCTGAAAAAGCATATCGAACAAGGCTTGTCACAGGATGTGACGTATGCCCGTGAAGCACATGCTTGTCCGAGGAAGGCAACACAATGTCAGTTACACGTTGGCAAAAATTATGCTTCCTACAAAAAGAGTCATGGTCCTTGTACTCTGAACTTCCTTTCAACATCCTTTATCAAATATATGTGGTTTTATTTTAAATTACTTCAATACTAATGGAGTAATGCACTGCACAAGAAAATTAACTGAATGGCAATAAATCCATAAATAATGAAGAAAGAGTTATGGACCTTATACTCTGCTCTTCCTCTCAATGTCCTCTATCAATATATGTGGTGTTATTTTAAAATTCTTTCAATACTAAGGTAGTAATTATTTGCCCCCAAAAAACAAAGGGCAATAACTATTGAAGAATGAATTATGGTCAAATTCCCTTCAATACTAACGGAGTTATGCTCTGCCAAAAAAAATAATAATAAAGGGCAATTCAGGGTTCCCTCTGGCTTTTGAAAATTGTCAAAATGTGAAAACTTGGAGCCAATTAGGCGTTGCAAGTAATTTTTTAAGTTTTAAGTTTAATAATTATTCCTAAAGAAGAATATAATTAATAAACAAAACACCATGTATCTCTTTAATCAATTTACTTCAATAACATTCAATTTAATAAGTAACAAAACATAGCGTATACTCCATAAATTTATTAAAGAAAGAGTTATGGTCCTTGTTCTCTGCACTTCCTCTCATTGTCATCTATCATTATATGAAGTTTCAATTAAATACCTTTTAATACTAATGGAGCAAGAAATTAATGCTTCACATAAGGAAATAAAACAAAGGGCAATAACTCTGTAAATATTGAAGAAAGAGTTATGGTCCTTGTGCTCTGCACTTCCTGTCATTGTTCTATATCATTATATGAAGTTTCATTTGAATCCCTTTAAAACTAATGGAGTTATGCTTTGCACAAGAAAATTAATGCTTCAAATAAGGAAATAAATCAAAGTGCAATAACTCCATAAATACGGAAGAAAGAGTTGTGATTCTTGTGCTCTGCACTTCCCTTCATTGTCCTCTATCATTATTTGAAGTTTCATTTGAATCCTATCAATACTAATGGAGTTAAGCTCTGCACAAGAAAATTAAACAAAGGGCAATAACTCCGTCAATATTGAAGAAAGAGTTGTGGTCCTTGTACTCTGGACTTCCTGTCATTGTCCTCCATCATTCTGTTAAGTTTCATTTCAATCCCTTCAATACTAATGGAGTTATGCTCTGCACAAGAAGCGTGACGGACAGATGGACAGACGGACGGATGGACGATGTGATTACTATATGCCATCGTATTGATACTATAGGCCTAAAAAAAATACTGCAATATTCTCAGAATAATGGCATTTATATAAAGAAACATTAAAAATATACTAGTTAGTGGTAAAAAGTGAGTTCTATTTGACCAAATTACCAGTAATTCAAAAAAAAATCATTGACTTTAACATACTTCTACCCCAAAGGCAACCATTTTTATATTTGTTATCGAATTACTGTGTTAAAATATTAATCTTTAATACCGAGTTGCTTCCCCTAATTATAATCCTCATTTCCATTATAAAAATCATTGAACACTGTTACATGAGTATTTCAAGTTGTGTTTATGTATGTTTGTTATATGATGTCAATACTTTTGGTATAATTAGCATTTTATCAAGACTTTTTCATTAAAACTGATTGTGTCTTTAATCATTTTACTGTATTTATAAACTGTGTTCATGCATGCATGGACACAGTTCAATTTGTTTGTGAAAGATGTGTAAATGCATACAAGTATACAGTTTTGTGGTAAAATCAATTTTACTTATGCAGTTATATAAGCAAGTGTCTATTGTACTAATTACCCTGCAAAATTCTTAAATTACAAATGGTAAATTGCATACAAAGAATTGCTGTAATAGAATTGTTTATTCTATGTTTGATGTCCTATTCAACTTCACATAATAGTGTGTTATTATTATTGTTTTTCCTCAGTATTTGGCTTTGGGAATTTTTCTATTTGGTTCTGACATTTAAAAAATGTGTATGCAGATTGCTTACTTAACTTGTCACATCAACTCAGAACAGCAAATAAGTATATATTTAAAATTAGTTGAATTTAACCTATAAACCGACAGCAACAACAATTCAAACTCAATTTTACCAATGGCGAATATATGAATTTACTATAGGATTTAGACTGGATAAAACAAATTCGGAATACAACTTATTTAGAGGTTAATATTAAATTTTCTATGCACACTGTATGCTAATTAGACTTAGTTCATTTATATATTAACTTATATTTGTGTATGGGATGCCATGAGAGATGAGACGAAAATTTGAGGAGGAACTCTTGATATAAAAAACTCAAAGTGGACTACTAAAGCCGAGAATCTGCCAATACAAAAATCATCAAAAGACTATGGCGGCTATTTATATTGACTACAATAGAATGAAGTCCCATGACCATGTTACTGAAGTCAACTTTGAAGTAACATGTTTTAAATACAAAGTTCCACATCAAATCCATCATCATTAAAGAAATATCATCCCTATTGTAAGATAAGCTTACTTTGTGTTGATCTTAAGATGTCCAGCAGTTTGTATTGTTAAAATTAATAAACATTCTTTGCGAGGAAAATTGGCACAATACATTTGACAATGGCAAACATTTTAACAAGGGAGCTAATCTTGTAAGTCTTCAAAAAGGTTACACAACACTATACAACGCAAACATAACTCATGGCAATATATTTCTTGTCTGCATGGGTTTCTGATGCAATTGATCATCCGTTATGAGATATCACTTTTCAATCATTGAGTCGCCTTTTATAATTGCACTACCGTGTGATGATTGATCTCTCCTGTTCTGACGTATGCCCTGTTATGACTGATCTCCCATGGTACATGTAGTGATTGATCTCTCCTGTTCTGACGTATGATGTACAATCTCTTTACTGGAAAATTGAGGCTGTGGGTCAGGTTTGAAGATTTCGAGAAAGAGTTGTTCAGTGAAATTACCACTAGACTATAGGTGACTGGGTCTGTGATTTGGACTAGCAGAAAGAGAATGCAAGTAGTTATGACTTCTTAAGATAGTGTTTGCGATTTAAAGGGTCATATCGACGGTACATGCAGATCAACAATAACATTTGCAAAAAAAAACAACAGCCTTGTTTCTATAAACAGTTGACAAATATATACAACTCGGTGGTCATCGGTGACACTATCGTGGGCACGGGAAAATTAGTAGCAGTAGTAAAATCGATACGAATGGAATGTATGTGTTGTACCTTTACAGCAATTTTTTTAGCATAAATTTTTTTATATCCTATTTAACATTGCTATCTTAAGATAAACAATGTATACAATGTAACAATGTATAACACAAGAAAACAACAACAGACTTACGGTATATTCATAGAGTTAATAAAGTTACGATGTTTTCCCATTTATCTCGAAAAGTAGTTTTTTTTGTTATGTTTTTTTGCAGGTCATTATATTTTATATTGTCTTATATGTATTGCTTAAATGACAGAGGTTAGTTCACAACTATCTGGAATGGCAGAATGCTGAACATTCTTTCCACAATTCATATGCATATATCAAAATAGCCACTGTTATTTTCCAGATCGCATTAACATTAACTACTCTGTGAATCAAAGTTCGAAGATATATTCTAACATGACACGCGCAGTTTTCTATCAATTGACAAAGAACACAATTCACAATTGTTAAACTATCAATAAATAACCCGAAAAAATAGTTCCAAAACTAAACAAGAGCTGTTGGAGGACAGCGCGCTTGACTTTTCTTGTGCTTGTCAGAGTTACTGGCTTTTTTTTTATAAAACAAGAAATAGGGAAATTCCACAAAAACCAAATTTTTCGAACAAGATGCATTGAAGTCAGTATATCAATAAAATTTTTAGTAATGGTGATCTTGACCTTGACCCCACCAACCCCATATGCAATCCCAAGCAAGGTCTCGATATAAGGTATCTATTTATTAAGTTTCATTAAAAATCTCAAATGTTTTCTCAAGCTATTGAGCGTAAATTGTTCATCTGTTTTTAGTAATGGTGACCTTGAGGCCATGTTTTTAACCGGAGCGGAACCATTTTCAAACTCGGCCGAGATACAGTTAGAACAAATGTTCTGAGCAAGTTTCATGTTGATTGGGCAAAAAATGTTACTTCTAAAGTGTTCACAACCTTTTATTAAATTTGACCTAGTGACCTAGTTTTGACGCCACATGACCCAGTTTCAAAATGTTTATGATCAATTGCGACAAATATTCTGATCAAGTTTCAAGAAGATTGGCCAATAAATGTGGCCTCTAGAGTGTTCACAAGGTTAATGTTGACGATGCGCGATGGATAAAAGGCGATCACAAGAGCTAAAAAGAAGAAATGAATGAGCACAAGAGCTAAAAAGAAGAAATGAATGAGCACATGTCATTGTCCCTGACTGTCGAGCACATGTCATTGCCCTGACTGTCGAGCACATGTCATTGTCCCTGACTGTCGAGCAAATGTCATTGTCCCTGACTGTCGAGCACGTCATTGTCCCTGACTGTCGAGCACATGTCATTGGCCCTGACTGTCGAGCACATATCATTGTCCCTGACTGTCGAGCAAATGTCATTGTCCCTGACTGTCGAGCACGTCATTGTCCCTGACTGTCGAGCACATGTCATTGTCCCTGACTGTCGAGCACATGTCATTGTCCCTGACTGTCGAGCACGTCATTGTCCCTGACTGTCGAGCACATGTCATTGTCCCTGACTGTCAAGCACATGTCATTGTCCCTGACTGTCGAGCACATGTCATTGTCCCTGACTGTCGAGCACATGTCATTGTCCCTGACTGTCGAACACGTCATTGAGGGACAATGACGTGTTCGACAGTCAGGGACAATGACATGTGCTCGACAGTCAGGGACACAGTCAGGGAGACTGTCGAGCACATGTCATTGTCCCTGACTGTCGAGCACGTCATTGTCCCTGACTGTCGAGCACATGTCATTGTCCCTGACTGTCGAGCATATGTCATTGTCCTTGACTGTCGAGCACGTCATTGTCCCTGACTGTCGAGCACGTCATTGTCCCTGACTGTCGAGCACGTCATTGTCCCTGACTGTCGAGCACATGTCATTGTCCCTGACTGTCGAGCACATGTCATTGTCCCTGACTGTCGAGCATGTCATTGTCCCTGACTGTCGAGCACATATCATTGTCCCTGACTGTCGAGCACATGTCATTGTCCCTGACTGTCGAGCACGTCATTGTCCCTGACTGTCGAGCACATATCATTGTCCCTGACTGTCGAGCACATGTCATTGTCCCTGACTGTCGAGCACATATAATAGTCCCTGACTGTCGAGCACGTCATTGTCCCTGACTGTCGAGCACATATCATTGTCCCTGACTGTCGAGCAGATATCATTGTCCCTGACTGTCGAGCACATATCAATGTCCCTGACTGTCGAGCACGTCATTGTCCCTGACTGTCGAGCACACGTCATTGTCCCTGACTGTCGAGCACATATCATTGTCCCTGACTGTCGAGCAAGTCATTGTCCCTGACTGTCGAGCACGTCATTGTCCCTGACTGTCGAGCACGTCATTGTCCTTGACTGTCGAGCACACGTCATTGTCCCTGACTGTCGAGCACACGTCATTGTCCCTGACTGTCGAGCACACGTCATTGTCCCTGACTGTCGAGCACATGTCATTGTCCCTGACTGTCGAGCACATGTCATTGTCCCTGACTGTCGAGCATATGTCATTGTCCCTGACTGTCGAGCACGTCATTGTCCCTGACTGTCGAGCACATATCATTGTCCCTGACTGTCGAGCACGTCATTGTCCCTGACTGTCGAGCACATATCATTGTCCCTGACTGTCGAGCACATATCATTGTCCCTGACTGTCGAGCACGTCATTGTCCCTGACTGTCTAGCACATATCATTGTCCCTGACTGTCGAGCAGATATCATTGTTCCTGACTGTCGAGCACATATCATTGTCCCTGACTGTCGAGCACGTCATTGTCCCTGACTGTCGAGCACACGTCATTGTCCCTGACTGTCGAGCACATATCATTGTCCCTGACTGTCGAGCAAGTCATTGTCCCTGACTGTCGAGCACGTCATTGTCCCTGACTGTCGAGCACGTCATTGTCCCTGACTGTCGAGCACACGTCATTGTCCCTGACTGTCGAGCACACGTCATTGTCCCTGACTGTCGAGCACACGTCATTGTCCCTGACTGTCGAGCACACGTCATTGTCCCTGACTGTCGAGCACATGTCATTGTCCCTGACTGTCGAGCACATGTCATTGTCCCTGACTGTCGAGCACGTCATTATCCCTGACTGTCGAGCACGTCATTGTCCCTGACTGTCGAGCACATATCATTGTCCCTGACTGTCGAGCACATATCATTGTCCCTGACTGTCGAGCACATATCATTGTCCCTGACTGTCGAGCACGTCATTGTCCCTGACTGTCGAGCACATATAATTGTCCCTGACTGTCGAGCAGATATCATTGTCCCTGACTGTCGAGCACATATCATTGTCCCTGACTGTCGAGCACGTCATTGTCCCTGACTGTCGAGCACACGTCATTGTCCCTGACTGTCGAGCACGTCATTGTCCCTGACTGTCGAGCACGTCATTGTCCCTGACTGTCGAGCACGTCATTGTCCCTGACTGTCGAGCACATGTCATTGTCCCTGACTGTCGAGCACGTCATTGTCCCTGACTGTCGAGCACATATCATTGTCCCTGACTGTCGAGCACATATCATTGTCCCTGACTGTCGAGCACACGTCATTGTCCCTGACTGTCGAGCACATATCATTGTCCCTGACTGTCGAGCACATATCATTGTCCCTGACTGTCGTGCACATATCATTGTCCCTGACTGTCGAGCACATATCATTGTCCCTGACTGTCGAGCACGTCATTGTCCCTGACTGTCGAGCACACGTCATTGTCCCTGACTGTCGAGCAGAAATCATTGTCCCTGACTGTCGAGCACGTCATTGTCCCTGACTGTCGAGCACATGTCATTGTCCCTGACTGTCGAGCACACGTCATTGTCCCTGACTGTCGAGCACGTCATTGTCCCTGACTGTCGAGCACATATCATTGTCCCTGACTGTCGAGCACACGTCTTTGTCCCTGACTGTCGAGCACACGTCATTGTCCCTGACTGTCGAGCACGTCATTGTCCCTGACTGTCGAGCACATGTCATTGTCCCTGACTGTCGAGCACACGTCATTGTCCCTGAATGTCGAGCACGTCATTGTCCCTGACTGTCGAGCACATATCATTGTCCCTGACTGTCGAGCACACGTCATTGTCCCTGACTGTCGAGCACACGTCATTGTCCCTGACTGTCGAGCACATATCATTGTCCCTGACTGTCGAGCACACGTCATTGTCCCTGACTGTCGAGCACACGTCATTGTCCCTGACTGTCGAGCACATATCATTGTCCCTGACTGTCGAGCACATATCATTGTCCCTGACTGTCGAGCACGTCATTGTCCCTGACTGTCGAGCAAATGTCATTGTCCCTGACTGTCGAGCACATGTCATTGTCCCTGACTGTCGAGCACATGTCATTGTCCCTGACTGTCGAGCACGTCATTGTCCCTGACTGTCGAGCACATATCATTGTCCCTGACTGTCGAGCACATATCATTGTCTCTGACTGTCGAGCACATATCATTGTCCCTGACTGTCGAGCACATATCATTGTCCCTGACTGTCGAGCACGTCATTGTCCCTGACTGTCGAGCACATATCATTGTCCCTGACTGTCGAGCACATATCATTGTCCCTGAGTGTCGAGCACGTCATTGTCCATGACTGTCGAGCACATATTATTGTCCCTGACTTTCGAGCACATATCATTGTCCCTGACTGTCGAGCACACGTCATTGTCCCTGACTGTCGAGCACATATCATTGTCCCTGACTGTCGAGCACATATCATTGTCCCTGACTGTCGAGCACATATCATTGTCCCTGACTGTCGAGCACATATCATTGTCCCTGACTGTCGAGCACACGTCATTGTCCCTGACTGTCGAGCACATATCATTGTCCCTGAGTGTCGAGCACGTCATTGTCCATGACTGTCGAGCACATATTATTGTCCCTGACTTTCGAGCACATATCATTGTCCCTGACTGTCGAGCACACGTCATTGTCCCTGACTGTCGAGCACATATCATTGTCCCTGACTGTCGAGCACATATCATTGTCCCTGACTGTCGAGCACATATCATTGTCCCTGACTGTCGAGCACATATCATTGTCCCTGACTGTCGAGCACGTCATTGTCCCTGACTGTCGAGCACATATCATTGTCCCTGACTGTCGAGCACACGTCATTGTCCCTGACTGTCGAGCACATATCATTGTCCCTGACTGTCGAGCACACGTCATTGTCCCTGACTGTCGAGCACATGTCATTGTCCCTGACTGTCGAGCACATATCATTGTCCCTGACTGTCGAGCACACGTCATTGTCCCTGACTGTCGAGCACATGTCATTGTCCCTGACTGTCGAGCACATGTCATTGTCCCTGACTGTCGAGCACGTCATTATCCCTGACTGTCGAGCACGTCATTGTCCCTGACTGTCGAGCACATATCATTGTCCCTGACTGTCGAGCACATATCATTGTCCCTGACTGTCGAGCACATATCATTGTCCCTGACTGTCGAGCACGTCATTGTCCCTGACTGTCGAGCACATATAATTGTCCCTGACTGTCGAGCAGATATCATTGTCCCTGACTGTCGAGCACATATCATTGTCCCTGACTGTCGAGCACGTCATTGTCCCTGACTGTCGAGCACACGTCATTGTCCCTGACTGTCGAGCACGTCATTGTCCCTGACTGTCGAGCACGTCATTGTCCCTGACTGTCGAGCACGTCATTGTCCCTGACTGTCGAGCACATGTCATTGTCCCTGACTGTCGAGCACGTCATTGTCCCTGACTGTCGAGCACATATCATTGTCCCTGACTGTCGAGCACATATCATTGTCCCTGACTGTCGAGCACACGTCATTGTCCCTGACTGTCGAGCACATATCATTGTCCCTGACTGTCGAGCACATATCATTGTCCCTGACTGTCGTGCACATATCATTGTCCCTGACTGTCGAGCACATATCATTGTCCCTGACTGTCGAGCACGTCATTGTCCCTGACTGTCGAGCACACGTCATTGTCCCTGACTGTCGAGCAGATATCATTGTCCCTGACTGTCGAGCACGTCATTGTCCCTGACTGTCGAGCACATGTCATTGTCCCTGACTGTCGAGCACACGTCATTGTCCCTGACTGTCGAGCACGTCATTGTCCCTGACTGTCGAGCACATATCATTGTCCCTGACTGTCGAGCACACGTCTTTGTCCCTGACTGTCGAGCACACGTCATTGTCCCTGACTGTCGAGCACGTCATTGTCCCTGACTGTCGAGCACATGTCATTGTCCCTGACTGTCGAGCACACGTCATTGTCCCTGACTGTCGAGCACGTCATTGTCCCTGACTGTCGAGCACATATCATTGTCCCTGACTGTCGAGCACACGTCATTGTCCCTGACTGTCGAGCACACGTCATTGTCCCTGACTGTCGAGCACATATCATTGTCCCTGACTGTCGAGCACACGTCATTGTCCCTGACTGTCGAGCACACGTCATTGTCCCTGACTGTCGAGCACATATCATTGTCCCTGACTGTCGAGCACATATCATTGTCCCTGACTGTCGAGCACGTCATTGTCCCTGACTGTCGAGCAAATGTCATTGTCCCTGACTGTCGAGCACATGTCATTGTCCCTGACTGTCGAGCACATGTCATTGTCCCTGACTGTCGAGCACGTCATTGTCCCTGACTGTCGAGCACATATCATTGTCCCTGACTGTCGAGCACATATCATTGTCTCTGACTGTCGAGCACATATCATTGTCCCTGACTGTCGAGCACATATCATTGTCCCTGACTGTCGAGCACGTCATTGTCCCTGACTGTCGAGCACATATCATTGTCCCTGACTGTCGAGCACATATCATTGTCCCTGAGTGTCGAGCACGTCATTGTCCATGACTGTCGAGCACATATTATTGTCCCTGACTTTCGAGCACATATCATTGTCCCTGACTGTCGAGCACACGTCATTGTCCCTGACTGTCGAGCACATATCATTGTCCCTGACTGTCGAGCACATATCATTGTCCCTGACTGTCGAGCACATATCATTGTCCCTGACTGTCGAGCACATATCATTGTCCCTGACTGTCGAGCACGTCATTGTCCCTGACTGTCGAGCACATATCATTGTCCCTGACTGTCGAGCACACGTCATTGTCCCTGACTGTCGAGCACATATCATTGTCCCTGACTGTCGAGCACACGTCATTGTCCCTGACTGTCGAGCACATGTCATTGTCCCTGACTGTCGAGCACATATCATTGTCCCTGACTGTCGAGCACATGTCATTGTCCCTGACTGTCGAGCACATATCATTGTCCCTGACTGTCGAGCACACGTCATTGTCCCTGACTGTCGAGCACATATCATTGTCCCTGACTGTCGAGCAAATTCATAGCAAAATATTGATTTTTGCAATGATACATTTATTTGATTAAACTATAACTTGTAAAAACCAGCTTAACTGCCACAAGACGCACATCAACGGTTACTCAACACTTCTTAAAACTAGCGATTGTTTCTGTGAATGAAACGCACAGCAGAATAACTGTTTGCGAGCTTAAACTTAAAATACTTTGTACATATTTTCCAGTAGGTTTACTTATTAAAACCAGTACTTTTAAAATGAATGGAATTTAATAGTTTGATTTATTCACACATGTGAACTCCATAAATATAGCTTGGCTTGTGCTTTTGTAATTCTTATTCCTAGTTTTATTGCATGTGAATACATACATTATTTAGGAGTACCGAGACATTCACATATGATATATGATAGACTGACTACAACTAAAAGTACAACAATAATGCATGGGAGATCACTGTGGAAGTTTTAGTTTTAGTAGTCTAACAAGAGTTCTCTCCCTGGAATAATAAGAGCCAAGAAATCTGCACTGAAATATATTTCCACATTCAACCAACCTGCTAGCTGCTTCCTGATTTATAAAAATCAGATACATTTAACACAATACTACACATATTCATGCAATTGTGCAAAACTGTAACCCAAAGAGAATGATGTATTCTAAGGTATTCTAAGGTATCTGAAAACATAGTGTGCACTTAATTATGGTAATACTATTTATTAATAACTGGATTCATATCCTAGATTGGTTATATGCCCCTTCTGCAGAAATCCAATCAACATATTAATGCAATTCAAAAGACGTGCTAAACAGATTAAAATCTGGTGAGACAGAGACTGAATATACATTTGTAGCGATGGTAATAAACAGGTAAAACAATGTCACATGAAAATGTATTATCACTTGATGAGGTACTTAAATATGATATTAGTTCATGACTGGTATTTAGTACCAGGTATTTTTCTATCCAGATATCTGAATGCTTGTAAGCAGCCCACATTCTATTATCCGCTGACATGGTAGTTGACCTAATTTGGTGCAAGGTCAACATTGTTCAACCATTTCATTTATATCATTTATAACATCGCATAAGACGTTAACTTCTGCAACCTAACCAACATCACGGACATGTCACCCACCTACTAGCAGTCTAAATACTACAAATCCCTCGACATTGATCATGATGAAATTATTTGTATTCAAAAAGAATTTACAATAACTGCGGTGTAGCTCGTCCGGTCTGTACCTGATAATTTTTAATGGTCACACGCAATATTAGCATGTTTATCAATACAGTATAGTTAATTGACATTTTTTCACCAATAGATTTTATTCTTCTGATCTGACTTATTGAAATTTTGAATATTTGCTTATTATAATACGGTCATGGTCTGAATAATTAAGTCTTGTATTTCATAAAAGACAATTTGGTGATGGACCACATTCAACACAGGAGAGATTCCTTATACGGTAGCTTACCAATCACTTACTAAGATATGCTTAATTGTTAATAGGAACACGCTTTGGGTCAACATTTCGCAAACCATATAGTATATATGTTCCAGACAGTTCTGAACAAGTCTTACCTACGCTTCAGTCAATCCCCGGTGGGACTTGAAATTCAGTGTCTCCAGTCAGCACCCTGTCTGTCTGTCAGTTACTTCCAGTGAGCTGATATGGTATGCACTAGGACCCCAAGCACTGCATTCCTACTTTGTTGCTGTGCACCTAAATATTAAAGTACCCAGCATGCAACAACATCATCCCCTAAGACATGAGCAAAATAATGTCATTTGTAACAAGACCTTTATCTTGGGAAAAAACAACTTTGGGGAAGTCAAACAAAGGACAATAATGTCAAATACTGAAGAGTACTTGTGTTCTACACTTTATTGCAAAACCTGCAATTTTATAACTACTGATTCACTTAAAAATGTGATCAGACAAATGGGTAGCCTGATGGACAGGAATATGCATAAATGAAAACAGACAGCCGTATTTTCAATAATAATAATAAGGTATGATTATGAATAAAATAAGTTGGGAACTTACACATTTCATGTGAGACACCCTGGCTGGGACACTCCTTACTGCCTCGTGGCTGTGCAGGCTAGCAGGTTCCATACCTATCTGTAGAAGATATGAGAGTAGTTATACAACCAGCCATGTCAAACAAACTTTAATTAGCCTATATTGTCTGGAAAATTATTGCCGTTACTGGTTCATGGTAAGGTGCTGGGTGTGGTTTCTGCTAAATGACTGGGACCTCTATTCATATACAGGATGTGGACATGTCATCTGTCTGAAAGTCACCAAGTACTGGTTCTACCACGGAAACTGACTCAAAAGCGTATGAATATGCCTCAGAAATGGACACATAGGAGCAAATCTGTGATCAATTTCAAGGACACTACTGCTGTCAGTCCATGTGCCTACATTTTCCAGACCTAAATTTTTTTACTACTTAACATAGGAACAATGGTCCACACATCTAGGACTAGAATAAAAAATCCATTGACAGTATGTCACATAAATCACATGCATATATAAAATAAGATTCATCTATATCTTCTATCTGTGTACGAGACAGTATGCTGTTTAGCAGAGTAGCATCCGTTAGGCCATGTAGGCCGCGACATACACATTTTTCGGAAAGAATTTAAAAAAAGCCAAATATACGATAAAAATCCATAGTTTCCAGGGTTTGTGTATGTGGGGATTTAAGTACATATAATTGTTCACATCTATTTGCGTTGTTTGATACATTTAACTGCAAGTATATTAATGATAACACTTCAAAATGATGTGATGGTACCAATTTATACACCAACAATCATCACCCAACACCTTCCGTAAACAAAAAGAAATGACAGGGCAACGCACTCCCCTATACAATGCCACTGAATAACATATAAAGTGGCCTACACATATTTTGGGACCAAGCCCCGCTGTTGCTTTCTGAACGCTGCAGAAATAGATAATGCTAATTTAACTCGTAAAGTCAATGATTGCATTTTCAATAACAAATATTTAATTACATAAACATGTTTTGTAGATGAAATGCCCAGTCTCTATGACTTTTGTACTGAGTGAAATAAAACAAATACCTTCATCTCATGTAAATCTATTAAAGAACTGTATAACTTGTAACAAAAGCAGACATGGCAGGATTTTATTACAACAAGGAATGCACTGGGCAATACTAACAATGTATTACCTGCCCAGATATTTCAGCAGATTTTGAAAACCAGGAGTCAAATGACCCCTGACTTGAAATGTCCACGGTCTAAAAGAAAATTCTTTGGGTCAAACTACTGAAGTAACAGATATTTAGTTTCTTCATACTGGTTACTAACGAGAACTCGCGCAGAAAAGTAGTACCGGACGGCGGAAGTAAGGATGAACATAGAGCATGATGGATAAAATTGTCAGGCAAATGCTTCTGACATCCTGAAAAACTGAATGGCAGATGGATAAGAATTCGGACAGACAAAGCGGCAACTATATATGGCCCTCCCCCACGCCCTCTTCAGGGACCATAAAAATGTGTCCAATTAGCTTGCATCAAAAAGCAGGATACTGCATCTTTTCAAATTCCTGAGCTGAGCTGAGCTTATACGGCGAAGAGCAGAATTTGTATGCTACACATTTATATAGTTGTGAGTAGCATGCAGCCGTATCCTCTCCTTCAACAATATTTATCGAGTCGATAGTCCAGTTGACCTTGTAAGGGAAGTGGATTGTTGCCAATGGCCTGGCAATTCAACAACTTAACACACGGATTAATAAATCTTATCACAAAACCGAATTCATGTTATGTTGGGAGTGTCTATTTTATTTTTGACATTCTATTTTTCTACTTTATGACTTACTACTCACTTCACTGCTGCCATGCGTGTATTGAGGGTCGGGCGCGAAACTGTTGTATCTGATATAGAAATGTTAAGCAGATACAACAGTTTCATGCTCATCCCTCGGTGTAGAAAAAGCAAAATGTTGTTAGTGAACCGTCTTAGAATATAGGTCTATGTCTATGTCTATGCTGTAATGTCATATAATTATGCCAAACTTCAAACTTGACCTTCCTGTTATGCCTACTAACACTTTTTTAAAGTTTCATAATGATAGCACAAAAACTTCTCAAGTTAGTGTCTGCACAAGCCTTATTTGAACTTCTTTAGTTAAAAAGGGGACATAACTCAAGTACGATAAGAGCCATTATGCCGACAATTGAATTTAACCTTCCTTTTAGGCCTACTAACACATCCATAAAGTTTATAAAGATTGAACAAAAACTTTTTCAAGTTGTTGTCTGCACAAGCCTTATCTCAACTAATTTTTTATGAAAGGGGCATAACTCAAGTACAATATGAGCAATTATGCTGAAAACCGAACTTGATCTTGCTTTTATGATTACAAAAACTATTGAAAAATTGTATGATGATTGTACAAAAAGTATTTTAGTTATTGTTTGCAAAAGCCTTATTGAACTAATTTTTAAACCAGGGGCATAATTTGAACAATCTTTGTAGAGGACCACTATAGGATGTTACATACCAATACGAAACCGCTGAGCCTTCCGGTTTCAGAGAAGATTTTTAAAGACATTTTGCTATTTAACTTCATATAAACCATGTGACCTCTTGGGCGTGGCCAGTTTTGGCCCCATTGGCATAAATTGAACAATATTTGTAGTGGACCACTATAGGATGTTACATAGCAAATATTAAACCTCTGGGCCTTGCGGTTTCAGAGAAAAAGAATTTAAAAGACATTTTGTTATTTAAGTTTATATAAAACATGTGACCCAGGGGCGTGGCCAGTTTTGACCCCAGGGGCATAATTTGAACAATCTTTGTAGAGGACCATTATAGGATGTTACATACCAAGTACCTCAAGGCCTTGCGGTTTCAGAGGAGAAGATTTTTAAAGTCATTTTGCTATATATTCTATATAAACCATGTGATCCCCAGGGCGTGGCCCGTTTTGACCCCATGGGCATAATTTGAACAATCTTTGTAAAGGATAACTTAAGGATGCTGCATACAAAATATGAATACTCTGGGCCTTGCAGTCAGACTAAAGTATTTCCCAAACATCTTTCAAATAATTGAAGACTGATTGATATAATTAAGCATTTGAATTCGCTTAACCAAATATATTTACATTAGCTGATTGTTGAAACACCCAAATTAAGTAAAACAACCACTACTGGCGCCGCGCACGCGTGATGAGTCTTACTGGACGCATATGGAAGGAGAATTAATATATGCTATGTTTAGAAACACCAACTTGACATTGCTGAGTCGAACTGAGTATTTTATTGAACTATACTCTCTAAGAAAAAAAAGTATTTCTGCTTTCACCAACACTTGATGCATATTAATACAAAATATTATGCAATTAATGTTTGCTTATCCTTGTAAATTTCACTCGTCGCAGAGTCAAAATTGAATTTTCTACGGCGTCTGGCTGACAGTGCTCCAGATAAGCTTTTACGCTGGGGGTAAATTAACGCGTACTTCTGAAAATATGGCAGTAAATGTACACTCTCTCCAGAATTTTCGGGGGTAAATGTACAGTCTGATAACTGAAGGTTAGTTTACATCCAACAAACTTAAGATTATGTGGAAAAAAAAGAGTATTATATTAACAATCCAAATAATGTATAGCAATACCATTTGAATACAATAATGTTACAATTAAGACTTCTGAACAGTTTAAGACTTGGATTGCTAGCAATACTACTGAACCATGTGCACATTCAAGTAGACAGGCCTGTCAAACCTCACATCTTCTTCCGTTTTCCAGTAAATGTGAGGTATATCCCTTCAGTAGTTTTTGAGCAAATGGCCGGACAAGAAAAATTGACAAAGGGGAATAACTTCATAAATAATGCAGCTAGTCATAAATGTTGAACACTGCACTCCATCTAAAAAAAATCTATCTTTGTATAAAGTTTGAGTTCAATCCATTCAGCAGTTTTTGAGAAAATGGCCGGACAAAGGGAAACTGACAAAGGGGAATAACTCCACAAATAATGCAGCTAGAGTTATAAATCTTGAGAACTGCACTCCGCCTAACAACTTTCTATCCATGTATAAGGGTTTGAAATTTATGTTCCCGACAAATCAATAAACGGCCATAAAAGGAAAATCGACAAATGGGAATAACTCAAAAAACAAGGCTCTGATAGTAGTGAAAACCCCTACTAATTAAACATTGTGCAATACCATCAGATTGCCCTTTATCTGTAGATGTACAAAGTTTCATATTCAAATCCCATTTGTCACTGCAGTATTAAGTTGTTGTCTTTTCTATTTTACTAACATTGACCAGACATTCGAGTTACTTTTTGAGTTATTGCAGTACTAAACTGACACAGGGCTATCATATAGTCCATTCTGTGTACCAAGTTTCATGATCATATGTTATGTTCTTTTCGAATTATTTCAGTATTAAGTTTATTTCTATTTTAAGTAATAGTCACGTGACCTTTGACCCCTGGTGAAAAATAAAGGGTTGTGTACAATCCTCACCTTGCTCTTTTTATGTATACAAAGTTTCATCAAAGTATCTTCAGTACTTTTTGAGTTATCGCGGGATCCAGGTTTTGAGGACGGGACAGACAGACAGAGTGAGACCGACGGATGAACAGACAGACAAACGCACACAGACGGAGGGCAAACCCACAGTCCAATCTGTGTACCAAGTTTCAAGAAGTTTCATGACCATATCGTATGCACTTTTCAAAATATTACAGTATGATTTATTTCTATTTTTTGAGTAAAAGTCACGTGACCTTTGACCTCTGGTGAAAAAGAAAAGGTCATGCATAATTCTCACATTGCTGTTGCTACGTATACAAAGTTTCATCAAAGTGTCTTCAGTACTTTCCGAGTTATCACAGGATCCAGGTTTTGGGGACGGACGGACGGACAGACAGAACGACACACAGACAGATGGCAAACCTGTAGTTCAATCTCTGTACCAAGTTTAATGGTCATATGTCGAATTATTACAGTATTTAGTTTATTTCTATTTTTAGTAACAGTCACGTGACCTTTGACCTCTGGTGAAAAAAAAGGTCGTACATAATCCTCACATTGCAACATTGCTCTTTATATGTATACCCAGTTTCATCAAAATAAGTTCAGTACATTTTGCGTTATTGCAAGAACCAGGTTTTGGGGACGGACAGACATACGGACGGACGTTCTAACAGTTGCATACTTATGTGGCTATTTCATTACTAACCCTAATGCCATTTTAGCCCCCTAAGAGACTAATTTAGCCACCTAAGGGAGTTTTTACTTACATTTGGATACTTATGTGGCTATTGTAGTCACCTAAGTATCCAAATGTGTGTACGTTCGTACAAACAGATAGAGAGACACAGAGACACACAGACGGATGGCAAACCAATAGTTCAATCTTTAAAAGACGGACGATCGGACGGAAGGCAAACCTATAGTCCCCTCTTGTGAAACACCAGTAGGGGACTAATAATGCAGCTAGAGTTATAATTCTTAACACTGGACTCACTTCAAAAACCATCTATCCATGCATGAAGTTTGAGGTCAAGCCCTTCAGTAGTTTTTGAGAAAATGGGCGGACAAGAAAAACTGACAAAGGGGAATAACTCCATTCATGTTTTGAAGAAATGCTCAGCTCAATTAACAGGCGCACAACAAACAGACTGATATGATTACTCAATACCAAAGCGGCATAATTGAGACAGAGGAGGGGGGGGGGGTGACAATTCAAACAGAACCCAACATTTATTGGTCCCTATATGGCCACTATACAAAGCAGGAATTGCAACCAACAAATCCGTGTCAATACCATGTTAAAATTCAGTTTCACATAAGATTTTCATAATGGTCAAAAGTGCTCACCTGAGTACCGACAATGATGGATACCTTTTCATTATAGCAGTTACACAATCTAGCTGATTTCCAGACTTTTATATTTTGGTCATACATAACTGTTTAAGTTTGTTAAAGCCACAGTCCATAGAATAAAGTCCACTACATCTAAAATTGGCATTAGTTTTAATGATATAATCTACTGACAATGATGGGTACCTTTTCAT
Organism: Congeria kusceri; assembly: GCA_027627225.1. Taxonomy (NCBI): domain Eukaryota; kingdom Metazoa; phylum Mollusca; class Bivalvia; order Myida; family Dreissenidae; genus Congeria; species Congeria kusceri. Next base: position 983,997 of record JAPFQT010000039.1, read on the forward strand.
TTTATCAGTTACTCAATGTAGCCGATTTCCAAACTTTTATATTTTGGTCATACATAACTGTTCAAATTTGTTAAAGGGACCTGTTCACTGATAGACGAATTCACATTTTTTCAACTTTTTGTCACAGATTCCAAAACTTAAAGAACAGTGTATACAAGGTAGCGAAATAACACTACGGACATAGAAATATACTGTAAATACCGTTTCATTTATTCATAATCATCAGTGAAAAATTATAAAGTTATAAAGCGTTTGTATTAAATGCTAAACGATTGAATAATTTGGAGGGTTTCTGTTGTTTTCGTTGAAATCGTTTACAACACGTGGATCACTTACATAAAGTAAATAATGCCGTATGAAATATAAAAATCAAAATGGCCGAGTGGTTAAGGTGACAGCCTTTTAATCCGGAGGTTCCAGGTTCGAACCCCGTTAGGAACAAATTTTTTCTTTTCTTTATTTTTTAAAACCTGTGGTTGTTAATATACTTGAGCTTTTTAGTTCCGATGCTTAAATTTGTAAAGTTAAGACGTTTAATGGCATACTTCAAAAAATGCAAAACTGTGTGAACAAGTCCCTTAAAGCCGCAGTATTGCATTATTTCTAATGAACGTTAATGACGTTTACTTGACTTAAAACTGTTTCTTATTCACCAGCCATTGCAAACAGTAACTATACGATAAAAATTTACAAAAATGCTAATTACTTTATCAATTTCAATGCGTTTTTTTGAATTTTGATTTGTAAGATGTCCATAGGAAATGATTTCTGCAAAATTTAATGTCTATTACACATTTCTGGACTGCTGCTTTAAGTCTGGATAAAAATTGTAATCCCTATTGCCACTGCATGGCATTAAGGCCAAAAAAATACAATGCAGGTAAAGTCCCTGTAACAATGTGTGCTCAAGTGAGCTAATAAGCACATGAAGATTGCTCAAGAAACTATTATTTGTTATTGAATGAGTGTCATGCTCTTTGTTTTTACAATTGGAACAATACATTGTTAGATGACAAAAAATATCATTTTTAACCTTACATTTTGATGTTGTCTAGATGGTAATGTTTCTCAATTTTACATATCACGATAAATCAGTGGTCCAAATAAGCACCAGCCCATAAGCCGTGCACTGGTAATATTTGAACCGGGCTCGCTCTGATTCTCAGTTATATAGGCAGTCTTGTCAAGTAATATACAAGAATTTACCAAAGTGTCAATTTGATGACTGTAAAGAAGAAACAAAATTAATTTAGGTAAAGATAGTGTAGTGATTGGCCTATAGGGCACTTCCAACAGCCTTGCTGTTGGACTAAAAAAGACTGTGGGGCTAGCTCTTTAGCTACGGGGTTAGTGTTCGCCTCTCTCCCAGAGGACCCTGGATCAATCCCCCACAGTGACAGTCGCTCAATACTTTTTTACTTACTTTTTTAATGACTTTGTGGAGTTTGGGTATGACCAGGATATTCATGCTTATTCAAATGATGAATATTGGTGTACTATTTTAGTGGTGAATTGATAACTTGAATTATGTATAACCACAAGGGAGGTAACTGCTTATTGGCACTGTTTACTGCTGGGCAGAAACGTTGTCACAGTTACTGATCAATTTGCAGGGTGTTTTTTTACAGCGATTTTAGAGACTTTTAAATTGATTGAAGTAATTCTTGCTAACCAATAATAAAAGTTAATACATTACAGCTGTGGTGAATCAGGTTTTTTTCCACAAAATTTGAATGCAAAACCAAGACATTTTCTGAAGAAAAATTGATTTCACTTTTTTTCCCATCAAAATGTTGTGCACCATGCCAATTTGGTATTATTTAAATGGCAAACTTTTAGTCTTTATGATGCAATTCGTTTCAAAACAATAAAAAGCTGTAATCTATCAATAATACATAGATAACTAAATGAGGTTATAATTTTACATGTATATCCAAGATGGCGGCACCCATGTTGATATTGTTAATTTCTGTAATAACTTATTATTTATGTGTATTCCCTGAGACAAACTTAAGAAATTTTGTTTAATTGATGGACTGCTTGAAAATTTGATAATGTCTATTGGAGATTAAATGAAAATAACAGGTTCCATGTTGATAAAAAAGGCCTAAAAAATTGTCGTTTATTGTCATGGGCTGACTAAAATGCCAAATCTACATGCACGACTATGAAAATAGTATTAATACCCAAGAATAAGGCTTGCATTTTTAAAACATACAATAATTACTCAATATAATATGTGTATAATATAAAACACCTTCTTAGATTACAATAAGAAGACAATATAATGCATGTACTTGCGTATTATTTTTCATAAATGGTTTATAACAAATAATAAATAATACAGGTATTAAAAATATTCTATTCTTTCTTTCTTAACAATATGTGCCTGCTTGATGAAAATGACTATAAATGTTTCAATAACATACTGACTCTCAATGAAGGTGATCATCAAATTTATAATAGATTTATTGTTTCATAAAGTTACAAATATTGAAAAAATTATAGTCATTTATAACTTTTCTTATTACCCAAAATCATTGGCTGAACATTTTCAGGGATTTCTGGTAACAAAATAATCAAGGGAAATTTCTTAGATTGACCGCAGGTCCAGTTTACTTGAAACTTTTGGTGGACAGAGCGTAAATTTGGTGGACTCAGTCAACGGTCCACCGCTTAACGTCGAAGACTGTATTGCAGAAACTTACAAAATTCATTAAAGACCACCAGTTCTTACAAGTATTGATAGTTGAACACTTGGAACAAGTTTTTGGACATGTTTTGTTCAATGCCCATTTTGTCTTCTTCAGGGTCATTTAAAAGAAAATATCATGAAAATAACATCTTTTGACCTATTCTAAACAAAATAAACTGTTTTGAACTTGTAAATGAATGTTCTGTTTGATGGATTACACTTTTTCAATGAAATCCTTTCCTAAACCGCCGAAGGACCAAAACTGTGGTGGAAATTTCTCCCTATATGTCTATAGAGTAGCGACAGGATTTTCGTCGCTACTTTTGAACTCGGCAAAAATATACTCATCATTAAAAGTTTGCAATAAAATGTACATACCTGTTGAAAGACACTATTCCACATTAATGTCCAGTATAAAGTTATATTGTAATACCCCTGGTACATCCATTTTCATTGCATTTGCGATTTAAATCAACGCACTACCACAAACGACACAACACACACTTTACCTCACTGTGTACTGATCGATAAGTCGCCTCCGCTATATTGTTGCAGAATCATGGCAGGTGCCGTAAGAAGGTGCTCCAAGATGGAGAGCCTTATAAATGTTTCACCATTTGCAATGCGCACAACGGATTCGTCCGTTACTCGTTTTATCAATGAGCGAGGGTAGCGGTACATGACCGCTAGCGCCAGTTGTCCAGATCTACCTGCTCGACCAGTCTCTTGCCAGTAGACGAGAGGACTACTTGGGCAACCTCAGTGGATTACAAGTTCAATATTACAAGACTTGATATGGAATCGGACTGTCAACCTTTCCGGCGGAAGGGGAAAGAATGTGAAAGACGACCTGGTCAATGAGTTCCTTAATAAGAAATGTAAAGGTATTATTATTATTATTATTATTTATTTTCATTATTATTATCATTATTATTATTATTGTTATTATCATCATCATCATCATCATTAATATTATCATTATTATTGTTATTATTATTATTATGCTGACATTGCAATTTCGATGATAATAGATTCTTTAACTAAATTTCATTTTCATATTCTTTCTCAGAAAGACTGCACTCTGTAGGACCCCACCTAGCAGAGCTCACCGTAGAGCGCCATGGTAAGCTCACGGGTGGAGTGGGCAAGGTACTGGATGAAGTGTATGGCGAATTAACCGAGATTCCAGCTGAAACTTCATCCAGAAAAGAACATAAACGAAAGAGTGATTTGTTTGCGATTACGGCCTTGTTGAAACCGGAGCATCTGACAAGACCTTCCAATTGACGATTCTACAAATCTTTTCCGAATATAAGGAACAACATGAACATTGACGCTTCTAAGTTTAAAGCAAAGCTGTCGAATCTTTAGAAACGGATTGACTCCTACAGGCAACGAAAAGCTAAGACCGAAAATATACTGTTCATTGCCACTGCCCTCGGCTGAACATTTTGATCCTACTAATATATATTCTGTTGTTCGCTAAATGCAATGATGACGTTCTTTAACCACCCCCTCCACCACATGACAGCGTATTATAATGTTCATACAATATGTTTTTATTTTTCTTCATGATGTGTGTACATGCAGCGCACACATTGTTATTTTATGTTGTCTTAATGTTGCTACTTTGTTGTTTATTCATGCAATCTGATAAATGTTCATGTTCTTTGTATAGTGAATTCTGCTATGAAAAACTATAAAGTGTTTAATTTTACGTCTCTGTCCATTTCAGTAAAAATTGAGTATTATTTGTCAAGATTTACGGTACCACGCTGAGCGGTATTATTATTGCAATTATTTCTCTGTCACACACACAATATTGTTTCTGTGTGTTCCTTTTTAAGTGGCCGTAATAAACAGATTAATCTGAATTTGAGTAGTATATTGATATTCATGATTCATATTTAGCTGTTCATGTAGTTTTGAAATAAATGAAATGTACCGGTGGACCTACTTTATGAAATATGTTCTGTTCCCGTCATTTTTATTGCATGTTATCAAGTTTTTATCATTTAATACATATTTAAAAATAATGCTTTGTTTTAATTTTCAATAAACATTTGTTATGTGTATTATTCATTCTTTTTTTTAATTAATAGCACCAGTCTGTCACGTTATTTCTAAGTCCCCCTAATATAACGTCTTGTAAAATTACGCGTACATCCTTCATAACCGTGCTGAGAAGCATCTGCGTTCTGATTGGATAGTTACACCTGAGCTATTTTTATCATGGCTGTCGAGAAAACACCGTTGATGTAAACATATCTTAAACTCCAATTTAAGATCATTTTCAAGCTATATTTTTTATGAAATGACGTGAATTCTACACAGTACATGTATATGTTGCATCTACGACCAGGTGATTTTATTTTGATATCTGAGCGATATTTTTGAAAATTTGACATTTTGATTTTCCACCACATAAATGGTCATTTGGTGATGAGACGTTCCAGCGAATTTAGCCCCTTTTAAAAAGTAGCACTAAATTCGCGTTAAAAGTCTCATTTATTCCAGCCAATTTAATACTTTTAAAAAGTAGCAATAAATTTGTTTTTTATGTTGACTTTTTGGCATGCAATTAGTAAATTAATGTTTATACTTCATGTTGAATCATTGTTAAATGTCTAATGAGTGATAAAAAAGAAATTGCAGCTAGAAAAGCTTCCGACATGAATTCATGTCGGAATATTGCCACAGGAAAATAGCACTTACCGATATGAGGTCGGTGTATACCGACCTCAGATATATATAGGAGTAATGATTATTTATGTACAATTTCAGTGGTGAATTCATTCATTTTATGTCAAATACTATTACTACAACTGAAAAGAAAACTTACTATTGTAGAAAAGTTCGGGAGTTGTGTGCTGCAACAAAGTATGACCTCATACATTTAATCATGATCAACCTGATCAAGATTAATCACTCTTTGTAAAATGTACGATGTGGTCAATGCACGAATCCCACTACACAAAGGAAGACAATCCATTCAGTTATCTATACTATACATACATGTCTGTGACAGATGAGTTACGTCCCTTGCGTTGATTCCAGCATTGCAGAACGTTTCTTTACTATCGAGTCATCACAGCTCGTACTTTGAAGAATATGCACCACGTCTAACGTTGCAGATGTATAATGCTTATGTGAATCAGACACATTCTAGTTATTAAACGAATTTAAATGCAAATTACTGGATCCATGTGATCGTACCACCTTCCTGGAACCGTTAATGTAAACCCCGTCAAAACATCCGTATGCGCGCGCAACTAGTCAATCCGTAGAAGAAATACTTGTATTAGCTATACACAATCGGAGTTTTTATAGCCGATTTCTAAACATAGTAATGAAACATTAACAATGAAGAACTTTATTATACTAAATAGCGTATCTTTATAATTACGATTACACATTCATATATATGCAAGCAACAGCAAATATATATTGATCTCCCCTGTTATGATTGATCTCCTCTGTTACGATTGACCTCCCCTGCTATGATTGATCTCCCATGTTATTATTGATCTCCCTGCTATGATTGATCTCACTGACATGATTGACCTCAACCTGTTCTGAATCTCTGCTATAATGAACAATGACCTGTATGGTTGAGGTATGGTTGATACGCCTATCCCATGTAATGCACCTAACGATATTTTCCCCCGGGGGGGGGGGAGCGGCCGGCAGACCTAGGGGAATTTGACAAATGTTTTTTTGGGGGGTCTAATTCCCCACTCTTGAGCCAAGCAATTTGTCTAAATCCCTCAGTGGGAGATGCTATATAATTATTAATTGGCCCAGAGCATTTATTACCGTGATCTAAACTCCGATTAACGTATATTTCCTCGGAACCCAGAATCATTCGGCATGTCAAATTCCTGCCTGTCGGAAATCGCTTCTAGCCTAAAGTCCCCTATATGCCCGCCGCTCCCCCCCCCCCCCGGGGGAAAACATTGATAGGTGCATAAAGACTGATCTCCCCTGTTGTACTTCATCTCACCTCAGTCCTGTTGTGATTTATATGTCACCTTGAATGATTGATTTCCTGTTTACGATTGAGCTCCCTTGTTATAATTGCTCTTCTGCGTTATTATTGATGTCATTCAAAAACACACAATATATACATTTTATCGTGTTAAATATTGAGGCATGTACACTATATGGTGTTTTTTTATCGAATATAATGCACCTTTCAATGTTTTCTCCCGTGGGGAAGCGGCGGGCATATACGGGACTTTAAACTGAAAGCAATTCCGGACAGGCGGGAATTTGACACGCCAAATGATTCCGTGTGCCTGGAACTAGACTTTGTTCAGATTTTAGATCATGGCAATATTGGCCCCGGGCCATTTGATACACCAATGAAGCATCTCCCATTGAAGGGATTTAATTTAGACAACCTGCTTGGCTCTAGGGTGGGGAATTTGAACCCGAAAAATACAATTTGTCGAATTCCCCTGGGTTTGCCCCCCTGGGGACAATATTGATAGGTGCATAATGTGTTATATACATGTACTTGTTTAGCTCATTTAATTTCCTTTCTACGTATTTAGCTAACAGCTAAAGAATATGTAAATACAAATACAATGTAATCGTGATTAAATGAAGGATTATTCATTGTGGGTTCACTGTAAATTGTTACATAATGATGACGCAGTTGTAAAATGATAAGACATTTCGTATAACGCACTAGGTTCACAATCTAGGGTTCCCAGGTTCGAGCCTCCGCTACACCTCAACCTTCAATGCCAAAGCCATGTATCGTTTATTGACAACACGTTCCACGATTTCCTCGTGCTTAGACACTATCGATCAATGCAAGATGACAAAATCTTACCACTTATTATCTTGCTTATTTCCTCTCCATTTGTCACTTTGTGTCTTCGACCAACATATTTATGTTGCTATCTTATTTTTGGCATGTTTATTGTTTACAATGTAATGCAAGACAGGAAGTCACCATGATGTCATAAAATAAGGCGGTAATCATAGTCTATTGGTCAATAAAAAATGGGTCACAAATGATGTCTAATGCAGTAGACTGATTTTGGATTTTAAGCGTTGCGGCTACAAGGATTTGGAAATTAATGCACAGCGGTACCTGGAGAAAGCGCCATTGACTCTTGCTTTAGGATGCCACTTGATCGTCAGCTGACCCACTATTATTTGATTAGGGACATTTTCCTCGCTTGACGATACTAAGGTCAAATGAAACATCAAAAAATGATGTTTAAACATTTTCAGACATATTTCATGCCCTATTTGTTGATTATGAGTTTGCAGTTTCTATCTATTTAAAATTTAGTGATACATATAAAATAGTTCCGCAAAATATTTACCTTCTATCACGAAAATAGACCGATGATTTCAAGATGGCGGTTACAATACGGTCGTATTTTGACATTTGATTGCTTTGTAATTTAACCTGGGATTCGGTCAGTTTGTGTGAAACTAATGAATGAAGATTCAAATAAAAGTATGTTATGTTAATTTTGTCTGTCTATTTTTTTAATTAATTATTTAAAACAAATGGCTAACTAAACACACAAAAAAACAGACGGTCACAGATATAAAACCAAGAACATCTTTGGTGGACTGAATCCAGATCTACAGCGTGAGAGGCAGATACTTTAAAGAGCGAAAGAGCTAGCCAAACAGCAAGATAGTTGGAACTGCCTTAAATGCCATTCACTAAACATATTTTTATATGCCATCCGGTGAATACTCATTTGCAATTACCATCATTTCTCCATATCAAACATACAGAATTTATGTATTTCACAAAACTTCATTTATGTATTTAATGTGTATTTATGCTATATCTTGGTTTCAGCAGTTGTATTTCACCATGGAAGGTACAGGGTTCCCCATTCACTATGCACAGAGAGGCTCCGGCAGTGTTTCTCGTCGCCATTACTCGATTGGTGAACGCAACATGCACAAAGCCAGAGGTATGTATTGTTGACTGATACTGTGAGAGAATGTCACCGCTAAATCGTTTATTATTAGTGATTTGTAACCTTATTGAGTTGTTGTTAATTTAAGCTCTTTAGGTTACACATGCGCAAATAAATTCCTTCATTGTTACATATAAAATATACAATGTTTGATTTCAATTTTCACCATGACCAAGCTACTTTCTAATATATCACCATACATCGTTGGAAAGATAAGGCCATAACCTTTTGAAAAAACAGCATGTCAACAAATTCTATGTGTTGTAACTCAAAAATTTTACCTTAGAATAAACACACCGGTTATGACGGGCATGGAGGCTGCCATTTTGTGCATGAATACTTGGGCCAAAAGTTATGAAGCTGGGAACCAATTATTTTAAAGTAGTGCCTAAAACTGTATTGTTTCTTATTTCTTACATATATACCTTTCAATTGATACCAAAACATATCATTTAAACTGTATTTTTAGAATCATGTGCATTATACACTGAACCATATGTGTTTATTATCTAACTGCCAGCATGTAACCCTGGGGATTAGACTTCCGATTTGGTGTAATTTGACCTTTAAGAGAACCCAACCCTTTCAAATTTGAATAAAATCCACACTTTTCATAAGTCTGATCTATTTCGAGAAAGAACATGCAGTCCTATTACACTGGTTTGAAGATTTATTGAAAAAAAAAAATGAATATATTGGCGTTTTAAGGCAAAAATTAAGACAGAAAAAAATGTACTTGGGTACGTCTGGAAAACATGATTTTAACTCAGAATTAAGCATAAGTTGGAGTTTTAATAGGCATAGCAGATACAATATATTAAGTCAGAAGTGAAAACAATCTTCATTGGCATTTTAAATGTTACAGAATAGGTTTTTAGTCAGTTTTGAAAAACAAATTTTTTTAAGTTTCTGCATTTTTGGGGGTAAAATCCATATAATTGTAACATTTCAGATGCCATTTTACCCCAGAAAAGGGTTTCTTTACATAACAATCAATAGATTTGACCTCCTGTCACACAACAAAAAAAGAATTTGACCCCAAAATGTAAATGCCAGATATAAATTAACAGTCTTCTCTCACACCTGAACCTGTGGGTGGGGTCAGCCGCCTGCAATCTTCAATCTGTTCCAGGTACTCTCTGCTGAGTAATCTGTGAAAATAAAAAGGTTTTCTGTGCATGTTTACTCAATATTGTGATTACTAGTGTAACTTAGATACAATAAGTGTACATATACACTAGTTTACTAAGTTTTATTTACTGCGATAAGGCTAGTCGCTATGCCGGCTTCAGATTGTCGAGCTCATGTGCGAACAATTCAGTTCTAAAACGGGTTTGAGAGTCCCAACAAGGGTTTAACTCTTGCTTTTCCTACTGGTGTTGATAAGAAGAATGCCAGGCGGGAAAAGAAAACATTAGATAGTAGAATACATGACAATAATCATGTACTAACCTTAAAAAATACCGATGGTACGGGCACGACTGTGTCAGCTTTACGGCCCCGCCCCAACGCTCCAGTGTAGTTGACAAGTAAAGTAGTTTTGATGACTCGTCACTTCACCCAGACTTGTATACCAATGAGTTGATAGTTCCGGCTGAGGTCCTGATTCTTTTCAACACTGCATTAAAAAAAAATACTGAAATTAAACCAAACTGTGATGGTGATTTAAATTTTGATGCCGCTATCTCCATTTGGTGGGGTCTAGGTTGGCGTGAGCGGCTAAAGTGCTTTATGCATGCATTTCATGTATTTTTCAGCTGAAAGCCTGATTGAACTACAATTACAAAATTACAGATGAAGTAAATAGGATCTGTTAACTTTGCAAATTAGGAAAATTGGTATTATTCAAAGTAGGCAGGTCGGACGGTCATCATGGCCAAAGCATAGGCCAGTGCGGACACGACCTTTGCGGCGCATTATTGTCAGTTACAGGTTCTTAAACTAAATATTCAGGATTACAACACAAGGCATTATGACATTAATGAGATAATTGTAGGAACTTATGCAAATTAATGTCAAAATGAAACTGAAAAACAACACGATGAACATAATGGGTCTCGGACTGCCACTCCGGGGGACATTTTGCTTTAATTTTCCCATATTTACCCCCCTAATGCCCCATAGAGCAACCATCCCATAAAATACAGCCCTAAATGGGGTCAAGGTGGCATCTGGCAGTTATTTTTTCCAGTACAGTGTGTTTGTAAAAGTCCATTTTCAAAATCTTAGCAGAAGGCTAATATTAGTTGAAGTTCTTAAAGGTTACACATGCGCAAATAAATTCCTTCATTGTTACATATAAAATATACAATGTTTGATTTCAATTTTCACCATGACCAAGCTACCACAACCAGGCGACACAGCGAGGATACAAAACCAGGCGACACAGCGACGTACCACACCCAGGCGACACAGCGACGTACCACACCCAGGCGACACAGCGACGTACCACAAACAGGCGACACAGCGAGGATACAAAACCAAGCGACACAGCGAGGATACAAAACCAGGCGACACAGCGAAGTAACACAACCAGACGACACAGCGACGTAACACAACCAGGCGACACAGCGACGTAACACAACCAGGCGACACTACAACAAACTATAACGAGGCGTTACAACGATGTAACACCAGGCGACACAACGATGTTACACAACAGCCAAGTGACTCAACGACGTAGAACAACAGCTAAGTGACACAATGAAGTGACACAACCAGGCGACACATCGACTTTACACAACCAGGCGACACAGCAGCGTAACACAACCAGGCGACACAGCAGCGTAACACAACCAGGCGACACAGAGACGTAACACAACCAGGAAACACAATGACATGGCGCAACCATGGGACACAGCGGCGTAATACTACCAGGTGACACAGACACGTAACAAAGCTACGCAACACAACGATGTAGCACAACCAGGCAACACAATGACGAAACACAACCAAGCAACACAATGACGTGACACAACTAAGATACACAACGGCATAACACAACCAGGCGTCACAGCGACCTTACACAACCAGGCGAAATTTGAAGGAAATACAACCACTCGATGCAACGATGTTGTCATGAATCAAGATCGGTCTCTAAGTAATCATCACGAATAAAGATCTTACACAAATATTTATCATTAAAATGGATAAATAGATAAATAAAAAACCTCAACCCCGACACTACCAAACTTTGTTGAGACCGTTGCCCGCAACAAACACTTTTTTATTGTTGCCTTAATAAGTCAGTAATTGTAATAGTATTTGTATAAGTATTAATAGCTGAGATAAACATTTTGTTGTTGTCGTAGTAGATATTAGAAAATGGAAAAAGCTACGGACAGGAACTTTTTAAGAGTAATTTCACGATATCCTCGTGCACAGTTTTCTGCTTCGCTCGATTACCGCTAAGCACGAGATAATCGTGAAAAACTCGTCGATCTTACGACATCTTAAAGAGACTATGTCAACGAAAGATTGGCTTCCTATTGCACTATAAATTATATTATTTGATAGAAATGCGCTTTACTACGACATGCGCATTAAATACATAAAAATAATATAATACACAATAAGATATTTGATAAAAACAAATTAGCAAAAAAGCCTGAAAAAATTAAAACCCCTAGCAGGTATCGAACTCACGACTTAGGAACCATTCGAATAAATGACAATAGACAGCGATTTAATCAACTGCGCTATCATGCTTGGTCAGGTGTCGTGTGTAAACTATGGTTATATACAATGCTAACAATTCTGACGTCAAAATGTAAACCGGAAAAGGGCCAAACAAACACAACCCATATTATAAATTGATTTTAATCTCAGATTGCGGACACTCTTTCCCCCATTATATATACCCTGTTTTAAACGTTATTATATGCCAGTATTAATATGTAAATTTCAGATTTTTTCAAGAAATTGCCCCCTTGAGGCCCTAAAATACTTCCTTTTAAATAGCTTATTGAAGTATAATGTTTTAATTTAGAGAAATAAATTTACAAGGCCCCTATTTATAAAGAATCCTAGTTGGAAATCAAGAAAAATCTTAAAATTTTGATAAACGTATTTTATAATTGGGTTTTCTGCATTTGATTTTGACACATACGATTAAGGTTGCAATATAATCCCTAGTGTATCACTATTTAGTATTTGCAATACCTATATGTTAAAGCATTGTGTTTGAGACACAAATATATAAATATATTCCAACTTTGACTTATTATCAACTTACGAATAGCTCAAGAATCGGTATAAATATGGGCCCTATGCCATTGTTCACAATGCTCGTTAGGAAAAATTACTAATTACGAGTATATCGATAACATTCCTTAATTCTGTGGTCTTTTCATTTACTTTTTTACTTGTTTGTATTGTTGTTGTTTTTCCTTTTTCTTATATGTCTTTCTGACCGAATTGTTGTTAACCCGTGCTTTATTTTATCACAATATATGTATATTTAATAAATATATTCTATATTTAATGCATTTATTTGTTGACAATATCCATAAATAATAACTATTTGTTACGACTTTTATGAAGTAAATTTGAAATTTTAGAGCACATAGAAACGAATGTCGTAATAAGATGCTTTTTGTTGCTCTTGTTGTTGTTGTTCTCCTTTTCTTATGTCTTACCGACGGACTTGTCGCTTCCTTTAGCTGTTATCCTTTATTTAAGAAATAATTTTAGATTTATCGTTGTTTATTGGCCAATAAACAGCGATTTGAAGCTTTGATGCGTAGCAATGAAACACGAAGGCGTTAGCCTGAGTGGTTAATAGTCACGCATTAGAAAGACAAAGAGTTGTTGATTGGCCGATATACAGCGATAATGCAAAAACTATTTCGATTCTAACATGATTTGGCAAATATTTTTGCAATTGTAATGAGAACTGTATTTTATTATGCGCCGCTCAGAATCGGGACTACTTTTGCGTTGTGTATTGGGTAGTTTAACAACGATAATTGTGTTATTTGTCTATAGAAAAAATAGTGAAAATCTTTGTGAAAAAGGGGCATAGACGGTATATTATCGTTATATTAGTATATAAAGCTCGACTAATCGAATAATAGGTAAGCTTTTATCCTCGCCCCGGCGTCGGCGTCCGCATCTGAATTTCGTTAAAGTTTTTATTAAAAGTCTTGTAACTTCAAAACTACATAAGTTATTTACTTAAAACTTAGAATATACCTTTGTCCTCAACTCCATTCCCCAGAACTCTGTTTTGTATTGTGACATAGTTCTGCCCCCTTTTCACATAGATTTTCTTGTTAAAGTTTATATTCAAAATGTGTGTAACTTAAGAACTACACAAGTCATTCACTTGAAAGTAAGAACATATCTTTGGCATCAACTCCAGTATCCGGGGCAACCTCCCTATAACCCTGTTTTGCATTTTGACAGAGTTATGTCCTTTTTCACATAGATTATCTGGTTAAAGTTTATATTTAAAACTCTTATAACTTAAAACTACCCAAGTTATTAACTACATAAGGTTTTCACTTGAAACTTGGAATTAGTTAATGAAATAATTGCAATTACTCAGTTTTGTACGTCAACAAGTATATGCCCCTTCCACTTTCCTAAATATGTACCAACTAAAATACTTCGAAAAGACGAGCGCGCTGTCTTCTGACAGCTCTTGTTTTAGTTAGGCGTAAAAAACTGTTTGTTTCAGGTTACATGTCCCAAAAAATTAGGGTAGGTGGGTCGGGATTTTTTGTTTTGTTTTGTTTTTTGGTACACGGTCAACTTGAAGATTCTTAAACTGAATTAATATTCGCAACATATCAGTAACATTGTTTATAAGTGGATACTATCAAAACTAAACTCTTATTTATCCAAAAACACATTTAATTATTGAAAAAGGTAAATAAAACAAAAATCAATCTGACAAACCAAATAAAAGGTTCTAGGGTCGGGGCATTTTTAGGGTAGGTTGGGTTAGCTGAAATAAACAATTTTTGTACGCCTTAGTGAATATAAATCAAACACCCCAGACCGCCATCCCCATAAAAAGTATCTCAGGCATCTTGAGTGTTTTATGATAATCTGTGAAACTCTTTTATGTGAATTATATTCCGACCTGTTGTCACAATATATGTATTTTGTATATGTGACCTGTGAAACATAATAAAGGTCTGTTCTGTTCTATAGGACTTCTTACGTTCTATTGTCTTAAATTCTTAATCTAGTAAATATTGAACACGGGTTTCTTAATATGCACCTTTCTGAACACAACAAATTGCATTTCACATTTCCTATTTGACCTGAATTGTTCATTGAAGTAAAACTTAAGTAAAAAATTTTATAAGGAGATTCGTAAATACCAACCCTAGATATCAGGGAAACAACGACAACACTGTTACCTCGACGTTCAACTTTTACCGGTCCAATACATAAAGTATCTTAAGAGTTCCGTGCGAAGTTACGTAACAGCTGTCAGTTAATGAAACACTCGAATCTTCATACAATTGTCCGGTTTCCGGTCCAATACATAAAGTATCTTAAGAGTTCCGTGCGAAGTTACGTAACAGCTGTCAGTTAATGAAACGCTCGAATCTTCATACAATTGTCCGGTTTTACATGGTGTAGCCAAAACAATCAGTTTAAATGCTAATTCTACAATGTGTTCTGAATTCAGCTCGGTTAGTTGCTACGCATATAGTAACTAAATTAAGACGAAACGAGAGAAAAAGATTCTCAACGTCTTCTATTGGACTGAAACAAGATTCTCCACGTCTCCTATTGGACTGAAAAGCAGCAGCCCCCTTACAACTTTAAAAACGGTACATGTCATCACAGTCTACAAAATCACCATCTTTGCTTACGACACTGTGCTCGTAAACATGCAACGGCGTGAAGTAAAAACAGAGACCGTATATACATTTCTGCTTGCCAGGATTATTTCATCTTGTTCGAAAAAACTATAGTTTTTATATGATAACGAACCAAAACTAAACAAATTAATGAACATGTAGAATACGTTGCATTAACAGTGATTACGTGTATTTGAATATTGGTTTTCTAATTTTGAAATAATCCCTATTTTCCTTAATTTACCGAAACAAATGCGTTGATGTTATACATTGTTGACACTGAACCATGTTTGGAAAAATAGAAGAAAATTTTAAAATAATTTGTTGTGTGATTCTTAGGGAGGGGTTAGTGACTGCAAAGTAAACTGGGTTCTCCGCATCGCTGAAAATTCGTTTCACTGATTCAAACCATTTGTGCACGAGACATTGAAAACACAATGTACAATTGAAAATAGTGGTTACCAAATAATTTTCTAATGTAAACGACGATAAACATCATGTATTCCAGTATCACATTAATTTTAATTCATTTGCTTCACTTTCTCTGTTAACATGAACCAAATCTGGACCTTTCTGGTAAATTAAGACTTTCATAACGTTTTTTCGGTGTCTAAACGGTATACCTACATTCTACTTCAACTAAAATGTCTACCTACGGGGAGCTACTGCTGCCAGGAATTCCCCAAGAAATAATATCGAGTTGTCTCCCGTGCTAATTAAGCAGTGAATGCACATATCAGGTTATAGTTTGAGATAAAACCTATTATAACCGCAAACACAGTACTCAAAGAAGCGTATTATCATTTATTTTTTATTTTATTTTTGTGTTATATTACATATTATATATATATTAATTTCGATTAACAGAGCGCAATGCTCGGCCGCAAATGCATCGGACGAATAAGTATAAATGAAATTGTAGTAAGAGTATTGATACAAAAAAGTTTAATTGAATAAACGACAGTCTAAATGCAGCCGTGGCAACAGATCTCTAATCATTTGTTCACTACAATGTCGATGCGTTGTTCCATAAATATTTATACAAGATACAAAAAGACAAGCTGAAAAAAAGAGCTGTCGGAGTACAACGCGCTCGACTCTTCTTGTACTAGTCAGAGTTACTGGCATTTTTTTCTAAACCAACTGTTTGGATAGTAGGGGCTAATTAAACAAAGTGTATTTCGTTCTTGAGTTACTGAGTGGAAAGAATCTCACTACTTTTCAAAACAGTGACCTTGACCTTGACCCCCCCCCCCCATATGCAGTATTTCGCGATACGATATCTATACATTGAGTTTCATTAACACATTTCAATGTGTTATTGAGTTATTGAGAAGAAACTGGATTTTCGATTTTTATTAACTGTGACCTTGACCTTGACATCACCCAACCCACCCAAAATGCCATCCCCAGTGTATTATTGCTTTGGGGTATCTATGTATGAAGATTCATTATCGAGTTAGAAAGTGGAAATCAAAAAATGACGCCGCAACAGAATCCAAGAGAATGTAAATGTTCTAAATGTAAAAAGGAATATAATTTTGACCAATTTCAAACTAGAGTTATCAAAATTGTCCAATGGGCTTATTTAAATATAGGGAATTAATGTTTTAAGTTTGAATGAAATCCCTCTAGCCAATTCCGAGAAACTAGCTTACTGAAAAACTTTAACTTATCCAAATAGCTTATATGTAAAATTTCTTAACTGTAAAAATTATGACAAATTTCAAACTAGAGTTACTTGGCCTATATGTTCATTTTAATATAGGAATACATGTTTTAAGTTTGAATAAAATCCCTCAAGCCCTTCCTGAGAAACTAGCTTACCGAACAAGAGCTGTCTCGGGACAGCGCACTCGACTATTCAACCGCTTTGTCAGAGTTATGGGCCTTTATCATTACAAACAGGGGCATAATTCTGATATAATGCTTGTCACAGTTGTGTGCCTTGGCCAGTGACCTTATATTATAATCTTGAAGACATGTGTGAAGTTTTAACTGAATATCTGTAGTAGATAAAGAGATATGAAGTTGTTGCACGCAAATTTTAACCTGAAATTTCTAAGTACATAAAGGGTAATAATTCTGCTAAATTGCAGGTCAGAGTTATGGGCCTTGGTTAGTGATCTTACATAATGACCCCGAAGACATGTGTGAAGTTTCAATTGAATATCTGTAGTTGTTACAGAGATATGTACTTGTTGCGCGCAAGCCGTAACCTGAATTTTCTCTGCAAGCAAATCTTAACCTGACTTTTCTAAGTACAAAACGGGCATAATTCTGCTAAAATGCTGGTCACAGTTATTGTTCTTAGCCACTGACCTTATATAAGGACCCTGAAGGCCTGTGTGAAGTTTCAATTGAATATCTGTAGTAGTTGCACCGATATGGACGTGGTGCTCGCAAACCTTAACCAGAGCAATACGCCGACGCCGACGAACGGGTGAGTTGTATAGCTCGAACTATTTGGTGAATAGTCGAGCTAAAAACTTTTATCTAGCCCGGACGCCCACGAAAAGCCGAGCTTAAAACGATAAAATATTAATGGTTGGCTCAGAACCGGAGGTGGAGCCAATGCACCAATATAATCTTGTTCATGACTCCAACACTAATCCGGTAATCCCTTCTTCTTCTTTTCTTTAAAGGGACCTGTTCAGAAATTGGCAAACTGACATTTTTCAAACATTTTGTCATAGATTCCGATAAGAAACTATACACTATATCCAAACACGCGAAATAACACTCATGACTAAGAAATATATTTGAAATATCGTTTGGTGAATTGGTAATCATCAATCGAAATGGATAAAATTTCTAAGCGTTTGTAACGCTTGTCATCAGTATTTTGGAAACCACATGTATCACTTACATAGCGTTAACAAATCACAACAACAAGTATATGTCTCAAATGCCGAGTGCGCATAAGATTTTTGATCTCAAAGGTCCCGGGTTCGAGTCCGGGCGCAGGCAAAATCTTTAATTTACCGTTTTCATTTACTTATTAAAAAAAATTACAGGTATATTATTCCAGATTATTCCAGATGCTGTCGTTTTTGCAGTAGATACATTTAATGGCATTTTTCAAAAATACGAAAAATTTGTTAACAAGTCCCTTTAAATATTCCAATCTGTAAAGAAGACATAAATAGGCATAATGTATTGACTAAATACAATATACTCCCACAAGTTGTTGTCATAAACTTTCCACTGTTCTGAGCGCCACCTCATAGCTTTGGCTCCACCTTTTACGTGAAAATGCAAAACGATCTGATTGATCGACAACAAACCAATGTTATTGATAATGCAGCAAATAATCGATTTCAAAAGAAATTACTCGAAGCCATAAATGAGATTATTGTGTATACATCAGGTCTTAACAAACGCACACCCATCAGTTATCTGGTTCAACTTCCATCATGTCACAGCTTATAAAAGTCCTCACGTTTCGAAATGCGTTATGACTTCATGTTTCTCTGCATTGTTGGAAGGTGTAATCGTTTCCGAATCGCATGCTATATGTATAATAACATATAAAATCAAATCACCTTCTAAAAAGTGTTTATTTGTTCCCCTTACTTCACGTCTTTAGCGCCACTTCGGAATTATAATTGGCTCTTTTATTTTCAATTCGTCTCAAAAAGAGGTGGCGCCAGTTAGTACATGCCGTGTAATATGCATGAATTAAAATCATTGTTGCTTCTAATTATTTCAGTGTGTAAATATGTTCGCTATAAAAACAAGGATATCAGTGAACTGATGTATGCTCCCCAGTGCGCTTTTCCAAGTAAGGCCAAACAAATAAATTGTGTGTCTCGGGCAACGGTCCCAAAAAGTTAGGTAGGGTACGGTTTACTTTTTTTAAAGATTTTTTTTAATAAAGTCTAGCCATGAAAGCCAAACGACTGACAAGCACTTAACCGGCAATACCATTCATACATGAAGAGATCCAGAATAGTCAGTTAATAATATAAAGCGTCTTTTCGACGCGGTTGATCTAGTTAGTCACAATTATCTTCCTTAAAAAAGTGACGAATTCAGATGTCACGGAAAACAATCCCCTCTAAAAAAGTAAGGGTCAATGGGTTTTCTCTTGGTAGGATACCCGAAACACAGAACTGTTTTGGCCTATTGGGAATGCAATCAGTAAAGCAGAGTCAAGATAATTATGCTCTATATATTTCAGCAATCATTAAAGTCCCATGCCTGAAAAGAAATTAAAGGCAAATGAATTAGGGGATTATTTTTTTCATAAGGTACATTTACTGAAGTAAGTCACCAGTCTGTTATATCATTTCTACCAAACAAATATTGAAACTCATAACTATAGACTTTACTTAAATAAACTGGTATAAGCTGGTATTGGACTTAATTGAAGATGAAGATCCAGGCCAATGTCTTATTTTGCAAATTAAAACTTATATAGCGCGCGTCTAATTCAATGCTATTTATTTACGGAATTCTCATCATTATTGTTTTGTAATTCGTTGGAGGCAAAACTATTTTTTGGCAAAGTATTTAAAAAGCAAACAGTTACATGTACATGCAACCGAGTCAACTACAACGGGTAAAAATAGTCGATGAACCGTATAAGTTCGAATCAATGCTCAGTTTTTTTTTTCACGAGCTCTATGCTCCGTAAATACCGGTTTAATAAAAAATAAGTTAAAATAGTAAGATACATTGAAAACTCTCTTTAGAAGTAAAATTCTTTTCCACAATTCTTATGCATACTTCAAAAATAAAAGCAATCGTCAATCGAGTGATTACATGTGCTCCGCTAAATGAACTGAGTTAATATACTGTTGTTTAACGTACGCAATATGATGTAATACCTACATAGTTAACCAGCAAACAGGACAAACAGATACGCTATCATACCTATGTGAATAGACATAGCATGAATGCACTTGTAGATGTGGACGAACTGGATTATTATTATTATTGTTTATAAGAGTTTGAGTCGGAGCTATTTCTAGTCATTCTATTCATATAAAGTAGCAACGATAACAGGAAGCCTCAGTGCTCAGCGAGCGCAGCGCAGTAATTTATCGATTTACTGACTCTTAACCTGCGGAGTAAAGAAGTAGTTCCCCCAAGACCGATTTCTGAATACAACTACTAAATCCTGTTGGCTTGCGCCAACAGTCTAAAATCATTGAAGCGGAGCATCTTGGTACAGTGAACACATCTTGGTACAGTGAACACCTCTTGGTACAGTGAACACATCTTGGTACAGTGAAGACCTCTTGGTAATGAAGCTTCCCATAAAGTTTCATTGAATATTGGCTAGTAGTTGATGAGAAACAGTCCAGACAAGAATTGCGCAATATACACTAATATCAGTAACCTTCAAAGTCCCATAACTCCATGGAAAATCACTGAAAGGGAACATCTTGAACTGTTCACACCTCATTTGATAATGAAGCATCATATACAGTTTCATTGTATTCTGGCCAGTAGTTGTGGAGAAATAGTGTGGACAAGAATTGTGCACTGTATTCTTATTTCAGAAATCTCCAAAGTCCCACAACTCTTCGGAACATCATTAAAGCGGAACGTACTGGTTCAGTGCACACCTCCTTTTGGTAATAAAGCTTCTCATAAGTTGAAGTGAATCTGGCCAGTAGTTGTGTAGAAATAGATTGGAAAAAAAGTGTGCACTACATACTTATTTCAGAAATCTTCGAAGTCACACTCTGAGTAAAATCATTGAAGCAGAACGTCCTGGTTCAGTGCACACCTCCTATTGGTATTGAAGCTTCCCATAAAGTTTCATTAAATTCTGGTCAGTAGTTTATGAGAAATACTCCGGACAAGAAACAGGGACCGACTGACTAACGGAAAAAAAGCGGCGACTATATGCTCCGCCGAAAATTGTCCGTGGAGCATAATAAACAACAGCAAACATACGGCACAGCTGTCACGCGTATAGCAACATAAAACACTGGAAAACACACGGAGCGAAGACCTCCACCAGGTCAGCTAATTTCCCACAACTGAAAAGATATTATGTGGCCATCATCCGATAATAGAGAATCCTTTAATAAATCCTGGATCCATACGTTCATCACAACAATGTCCCTTTAATAGCCAATAAACAACAATAGAAATGTACTTTTTATGTTTTTTTTTAGAATTTCACCGAGATCTAAGAGTCTAAGAAAGCGCCTATATAAAAATATAAACTAATCAACCTTCCTCCTTTCGTACGCATGTGTTTTTGAAAATAATAATGAGTTGAAAAACAGTTTTAATATAATTAAAAACCCAATGTTATAGAATAAATAAATTTTAAGAAACCATACTTAAATATATTTCATATTTCAGTTCTTGGTAAAACGATTTCTTACCATGTTTCTGCAAATGGAATAGTAATAACTGCGTGCAATAAAGAACAGCGGTGTGAACATGTGTACAATCTTCGATTATCAATTATTTATAACAATGCTGTTTTATTAATGTTTGTGTCTTCACAAATTTACTCCAAATCGTCTGTAAGCATTTTGACTACCATTATGACGTATTGGCTAATATAAACTTTTTCACGGTATCTGTGCTAGCATGTGTCATAAAAAAAATATTTCGATTTAGTTTATGGCCAATAAACAACGATTTGGAGTTCTGATGCGCATGAATTAATTTGTGAGGGCTTAGCCCAAAAGGTTTAATAGCCACGAATCAGAACGACAAAGAGTTGTTTATTGGCCAATAAACAACGATAATGAGAAAATTATTTCAATTCTAACATTAAATGACAACTACATTTTATTATGATCCGCTCAGAATCGGAACAACTATTTTCGTTGTTGATTGGGTAGTTTAACAACGATAATCTAGTTTTTTGTCTATAGAAAAATCAGCGAATTTATGCAAGAATATCATGTGACATAACAAGTAAAACATTATATTTTTGGGAAAGCTCACTTCGATTCGGGAAAGTGAAAGTTCCATGATTTTTGTCCGATTTGGCAAACAAGCTCTTCAACAGAATGCTTTTTTAATTCCGAGCAAAAACCTGACACCAAATTTGACATAAAATTACTCTATGGTTGTTTTAACAATAGTTTTCCCTATTCGTTAATTTGGACTCGTTTCTATACGGGCTTATAAACAGTAGCCAGTCTTTTTGACGTGTATCAGTAAACTGTTGAGTAACTACAACTGAAGCTACAACTGAGATAAATGGAAGTATTTTCAAAACAGTGCTTTGCTAATTTATAATCCATTGTATAATTTAAAAAAAAACAAATTTCGATTTATCTTAATGCATCGGCCAATAAACAACGATTTGGAGTTCAGATGCGAAGGAATCAAACCACGAGAGCGTTTGCTCGAGTTGTTTAATAGCCACGTATCAGATGTGACATAACCACTCACCACAACAATGTGACATAACCACTCACCACAACACTGTGACATAACCACTCACCACAACACTGTGACATAACCACGCACCACAACAATGTGACATAACCACTCACCACCACAATGTGACATAACCACTCACCACAACAATGTGACATAACCACTCACCACAACACTGTGACATAACCACTCACCACAACAATGTGACATAACCACTCACCACAACAATATGACATAACCACGCATCACAACAATGTGACATAACCACACACCACAACAATGTGACATAATCACGCACCACAACACTGTGACATAACCACTCACCACAACACTGTGACATAACCACACACCACAACAATGTGACATAACCAATCACCACAACAATGTGACATAACCACGCATCACAACAATGTGACATAGCCACGCATCACAAGAATGTGACATAACCACACACCTACACAATGTGACATAACCACGCACCACAACAATGTGACATAACCACGCACAATAACAATGTGACATAACCACTCACCACAACAATGTGACATAACCACTCACCACAACACTGTGACATAACCACCCACCACAACAATGTGACATAACCACACACCACAACAATGTGACATAACCACACACCACAACAATGTGACATAACCACTAACCACCACACTGTGACATATCTACGCACCACAACACTGTGACATATCCACACACCACAACAATGTGACATAACCACACACCACAACAATGTGACATAACAACGCACAACAACAATGTGACATAACCACGCATCACAACAATGTGACATAACCACGCACCACAACAATGTGACATAACCACACACCACAACATTGTGACATAACCACACACCACAACAATGTGACATAACCAAGCACCACAACAATGTGACATAACCACGCACCACAACAATGTGACATAACCACTCACCACAACACTGTGACATAACTACTCACCACAACAATGTGACATAACCACTCACCACAACAATGTGACATAACGACTCACCACAACAATTTGACATAACCACACACCACAACAATGTGACATAACCACACACCACAACAATGTGACATAACCACGCACCATAACAATGTGACATAACAACGCACCATAACAATGTGACATAACCACTCACCACAACAATGTGACATAACCACTCACCACAACACTGTGACATAACCACACACCACAACAATGTGACATATCCACACACCGCAACAATGTGACATAACCACACACCACAACAATGTGACATAACCACACACCACAACAATATGACATAACCACACACCAAAACACTGTGACATAACCACTCACCACCACACTGTGACATATCCACGCACCACAACACTGTGACATAACAACTCACCACCACACTGTGACATAACCACTCACTACAACACTATTACATAACTACTCACCACACTGTGACATAACTACTCACCACACTGTGACATAACAACTCACCACACTGTGACATAACTACTCACCACACTGTGACATAACTACTCACCACACTGTGACATAACTACTCACCACACTGTGACATAACTACTCACCACACTGTGACATAACTACTCACAACACTGTGACATAACAACTCACCACCACACTGTGACATAACTACTCACCACACTGTGACATAAACACTCACCACAACACTGTGACATAACCACTCACCACAATGTGACATATCCACTCACCACCACACTGAGACATAACCACTCACCACCACACTGTGACATAACCACTCACCACAACAATGTGACATAACCACGCAACACAACAATGTGACATAACCACTCACCACAACAATTTGACATAATCACGCACAACAACAATGTGACATAACCACACACCACAACAATGTGACATAACCACGCACCACTACAATGTTACATAACCACACACAACAACAATGTGACATAACCACACACCACACCAATGTGACATAACCACGCACCATCACAATGTGTCATAACCACGCACCATAACAATGTGACATAACCACACACCACAACAATGTGACATAACCACTCACCACAACAATGTGACATAACCACTCACCACAACAATGTGCCATAACCACTCACCACAACAATGTGAAATAACCACTCACCACAACAATGTGACATAACCACGTACCACAACAATGTGACATAACCACGCATCTCAACAATGTGACATAAGCACGCACCACAACAATGTGACATAATCACGCACCACATCAATGTGACATAACCACGCACCACAACAATGTGACATAACCACGCACCACATCAATGTGACATAATCACGTACCACAACAATGTGGCATAACCACGCAGCACAACAATGTGAC
Source organism: Congeria kusceri (assembly GCA_027627225.1). Lineage (NCBI taxonomy): Eukaryota > Metazoa > Mollusca > Bivalvia > Myida > Dreissenidae > Congeria > Congeria kusceri. Next base: position 1,009,200 of record JAPFQT010000039.1, read on the forward strand.
ATAAACACGCACCACAATAATTTGACATAACCACGTACCACAACAATGTGACATAACCACCCAACAATGTGACATATCCACGAACCACAACAATGTGACATAACCACGCACCACAACAATGTGACATAATCACGCACCACAACAATGTGACATAACCACGCACCACAACAATGTGACATAACCACGTACCACAACAATGTGTCACAATCACGAACCACAACAATGTGACATAATCGCGTACCATAACAATATGACATAAACACACACCACAACAATGTGACATAACCACTCACCACCAGACTGTGACATATCCACGCACCACAACACTGTGACATAACCATTCACCACCACACTGTGACATAACCACGCACCACAACACTGTGACATAACCACTCTCCACCACACTGTGACATAACCACTCACCGCAATACTGTGACATATCCACACACCACCACACTGTGACATAACCACTCACCACCACACTGTGACATAACCACTCACCACCACACTGTGACATAACCACTCACCACAACAATGTCAGATAACCACTCACCACCACACTGTGACATAACCACTCACAACAACACTGTGACATAACCACTCACCACCACACTGTGACATAACCACTCACCACCACACTGTGACATAACCACTCACCACCACACTGTGACATAACCACTCACCACCACACTGTGACATAATCACTCACCACAACAATGTGACATAACCACTCACCATCACACTGTGACATATCCACGCTCCACAACACTGTGACATAACCAAGCACCACAACAATGTGACATAACCACACACCACAACACTGTGACATAACCACTCACCACCACACTGTGACATAACTACTCACCACACTGTGTCATAACCATTCACCACCACACTGTGACATAACCACTCACCACAACAATGTGACATAACCACTCACCACCACACTGTGACATAACCACTCACCACCACACTGTGTCATAATCATTCACCACCACACTGTGAAATATCCACGTACCACAACACTGTGACATAACCAAGCACCACAACACTGTGACATAACCACTCACCACAACATTGTGACATAACCGCTCACCACAACAATGTGAAATAACCACGCAACACAACAATGTGACATAACCACTCACCACAACAATGTGACGTAACCACTCACCACAACAATGTGACATAATCACGCACAACAACAATGTGACATAACCACACACCACAACAATGTGACATAACGACGCACCACAACAATGTGACATAACCACGCACCACAACAATGTGACCTAAACACACACCACAACAATGTGACATAACCACACACCACAACAATGTGACATAACCACGCACCATCACAATGTGACATAACCACGCACCATAACAATGTGACATAGCCACACACCACAACAATGTGACATAACCACTCACCACAACAATGTGACATAACCACTCACCACAACAATGTGACATAACCACTCACCACAACAATGCGACATAACCACGTACCACAACAATGTGACATAACCACGCATTTCAACAATGTGACATAATCACGCACCGCAACAATGTGACATAATCACGCACAACAACAATGTGACATAACCACGCACCACAACATTGTCACATAACCACGCACCACATCAATGTGACATAATCACGCACCACAACAATGTGACACAATCACGCACCACAACAATGTGACATAATCACGCACCACAACAATGTGACACAGCCACGCACCATAACAATGTGACATAATCACGCACCACAACAATGTGACACAATCACACACCACAACAATGTGACATAACCACGCACCACATCAATGTGACATAATCATGTACCACAACACTGTGACATAACCACGCACCACAACAATGTGACATAACCACGCACCACAACAATGTGACATAACCACGCACCACAACAATGTGACATAATCACGCACCACCACACTGTGACATAACAACGCACCACAACATTGTGACATAACCACGTACCACAACATTGTGACACAATCCCGCACCACAACAATGAGACATAATCGCGTACCATAACAATATGACATAACCACACACCACAACAATGTGACATAACCACGTACCACAACAATGTGACACAATCAACACCACAACAATGTGACATAAGCACGCACCACAACAATGTGACATAACCACGTACCACAACAATGTGACATAACCACACACCACAACAATGTGACATAACCACGCACCATCACAATGTGACATAATCATGCACCATAACAATGTGACATAACCACGCACCACAACAATGTGACATAATCACGTACCACAACAATGTGACATAACCACACACAACAACTATGTGACATACCCACTCACCATCACAATGTGACATAACCACGCACCACAACAATGTGACATAACCACGCACCACAACAATGTGACATAACCACGCACCATAACAATGTGACATAACCACGCACCACAACAATGTGACTTAATCACGTACCACAACAATGTGACATAACCACGTACCACAACAATGTAACATAACCACGCAACACAACAATGTGACATAATCACGCACCACAACAATGTGACATAACCACGCACCACAACAATGTGACATAACCACGTACCACATCAATGTGACACAATCACGCACCACAACAATGTGACATAATCGCGTACCATAACAATGTGACATAACCACACACCACAACAATGTGACATGACCACGTACCACAACAATGTGACACAATCGCACACCACAATAATGTGACATAACCACACACCACAACAATGTGACATAATCACGAACCACATCAATGTGACATAACCACACACCACAACAATGTGACATAACCACGCACCACAACAATGTGACATAACCACGCACAATAACAATGTGATATAACCACGCACCACAACAATGTGACATAACCACGCACCACAACAATGTGACATAATCACGTACCACAACAATGTGACATAATCACGTACCACAACAATGTGACATAACCACGCACCACAACAATGTGACATAACCACGCACCACAACAATGTGACATAATCACGCACCACAACAATGTGACATAACCACGCACCACAACAATGTGACATAACCACGTACCACAACAATGTGACATAACTACGCATCTCAACAATGTGACATAATCACGCACCACAACAATGTGACACAATCACTCACCGCAACAATGTGACATAATCACGCACCACAACAATGTTACATAACCACGCAGCACAACAATGTGACATAACCACGCACCACAATAATCTGACATAACCACGTACCACAACAATGTGACATAACATCCCAACAATGTGACATATCCACGTACCACAACAATGTGACATAACCACGCACCACAACAATGTGACATAATCACGCACCACAACAATGTGACATAACCACGCACCACAACAATGTGACATAACCACGTACCACAACAATGTGACACAATCACGAACCACAACAATGTGACATAATCGCGTACCATAACAATATGACATAACCACACACCACAACAATGTGACATAACCACTCACCACCAGACTGTGACATATCCACGCACCACAACACTGTGACATAACCACTCACCACCACACTGTGACATAACCACGCACCACAACACTGTGACATAACCACTCTCCACCACACTGTGACATAACCACTCACCGCAATACTGTGACATATCCACACACCACCACACTGTGACATAACCACTCACCACCACACTGTGACATAACCACTCACCACCACACTGTGACATAACCACTCACCACAACAATGTCAGATAACCACTCACCACCACACTGTGACATAACCACTCACCACCACACTGTGACATAACCACTCACCACCACACTGTGACATAACCACTCACCACCACACTGTGACATAATCACTCACCACAACAATGTGACATAACCACTCACCACCACACTGTGACATATCCACGCACCACAACACTGTGACATAACCAAGCACCACAACAATGTGACATAACCACTCACCACAACACTGTGACATAACCACTCACCACCACACTGTGACATAACTACTCACCACACTGTGCCATAACCACTCACCACCACACTGTGACATAACCACTCACCACAACAATGTGACATAACCACTCACCACCACACTGTGACATAACCACTCACCACCACACTGTGTCATAATCATTCACCACCACACTGTGAAATATCCACGTACCACATCACTGTGATATAACCAAGCACCACAACACTGTGACATAACCACTCACCACAACATTGTGACATAACCACTCACCACAACAATGTGAAATAACCACGCAACACAACAATGTGACATAACCACTCACCACAACAATGTGACGTAACCAATCACCACAACAATGTGACATAATCACGCACAACAACAATGTGACATAACCACACACCACAACAATGTGACATAACCACACACCACAACAATGTGACATAACCACACACCACAACAATGTGACATAACCACGCACCATCACAATGTGACATAACCACTCACCATAACAATGTGACATAACCACACACCACAACAATGTGACATAACCACTCACCACAACAATGTGACATAACCACTCACCACAACAATGTGACATAACCACTCACCACAACAATGCGACATAACCACGTACCACAACAATGTGACATAACCACGCATTTCAACAATGTGACATAATCACGCACCACAACAATGTGACATAATCACGCACCACAACAATGTGACATAACCACGCACCACAACAATGTCACATAACCACGCACCACATCAATGTGACATAATCACGCACCACAACAATGTGACACAATCACGCACCACAACAATGTGACATAATCACGCACCACAACAATGTGACACAGCCACGCACCATAACAATGTGACATAATCACGCACCACAACAATGTGACACAATCACACACCACAACAATGTGTCATAACCACGCACCACATCAATGTGACATAATCATGTACCACAACACTGTGACATAACCACGCACCACAACAATGTGACATAACCACGCACCACAACAATGTGACATAACCACGCACCACAACAATGTGACATAATCACGCACCACAACAATGTGACATAACCACGCACCACAACAATGTGACATAACCACGTACCACAACAATGTGACATAACCACACACCACAACAATGTGACATAACCACTAACCACCACACTGTGACATATCTACGCACCACAACACTGTGACATATCCACACACCACAACAATGTGACATAACCACACACCACAACAATGTGACATAACAACGCACAACAACAATGTGACATAACCACGCATCACAACAATGTGACATAACCACGCACCACAACAATGTGACATAACCACACACCACAACATTGTGACATAACCACACACCACAACAATGTGACATAACCAAGCACCACAACAATGTGACATAACCACGCACCACAACAATGTGACATAACCACTCACCACAACACTGTGACATAACTACTCACCACAACAATGTGACATAACCACTCACCACAACAATGTGACATAACGACTCACCACAACAATTTGACATAACCACACACCACAACAATGTGACATAACCACACACCACAACAATGTGACATAACCACGCACCATAACAATGTGACATAACAACGCACCATAACAATGTGACATAACCACTCACCACAACAATGTGACATAACCACTCACCACAACACTGTGACATAACCACACACCACAACAATGTGACATATCCACACACCGCAACAATGTGACATAACCACACACCACAACAATGTGACATAACCACACACCACAACAATATGACATAACCACACACCAAAACACTGTGACATAACCACTCACCACCACACTGTGACATATCCACGCACCACAACACTGTGACATAACAACTCACCACCACACTGTGACATAACCACTCACTACAACACTATTACATAACTACTCACCACACTGTGACATAACTACTCACCACACTGTGACATAACAACTCACCACACTGTGACATAACTACTCACCACACTGTGACATAACTACTCACCACACTGTGACATAACTACTCACCACACTGTGACATAACTACTCACCACACTGTGACATAACTACTCACAACACTGTGACATAACAACTCACCACCACACTGTGACATAACTACTCACCACACTGTGACATAAACACTCACCACAACACTGTGACATAACCACTCACCACAATGTGACATATCCACTCACCACCACACTGAGACATAACCACTCACCACCACACTGTGACATAACCACTCACCACAACAATGTGACATAACCACGCAACACAACAATGTGACATAACCACTCACCACAACAATTTGACATAATCACGCACAACAACAATGTGACATAACCACACACCACAACAATGTGACATAACCACGCACCACTACAATGTTACATAACCACACACAACAACAATGTGACATAACCACACACCACACCAATGTGACATAACCACGCACCATCACAATGTGTCATAACCACGCACCATAACAATGTGACATAACCACACACCACAACAATGTGACATAACCACTCACCACAACAATGTGACATAACCACTCACCACAACAATGTGCCATAACCACTCACCACAACAATGTGAAATAACCACTCACCACAACAATGTGACATAACCACGTACCACAACAATGTGACATAACCACGCATCTCAACAATGTGACATAAGCACGCACCACAACAATGTGACATAATCACGCACCACATCAATGTGACATAACCACGCACCACAACAATGTGACATAACCACGCACCACATCAATGTGACATAATCACGTACCACAACAATGTGGCATAACCACGCAGCACAACAATGTGACATAAACACGCACCACAATAATTTGACATAACCACGTACCACAACAATGTGACATAACCACCCAACAATGTGACATATCCACGAACCACAACAATGTGACATAACCACGCACCACAACAATGTGACATAATCACGCACCACAACAATGTGACATAACCACGCACCACAACAATGTGACATAACCACGTACCACAACAATGTGTCACAATCACGAACCACAACAATGTGACATAATCGCGTACCATAACAATATGACATAAACACACACCACAACAATGTGACATAACCACTCACCACCAGACTGTGACATATCCACGCACCACAACACTGTGACATAACCATTCACCACCACACTGTGACATAACCACGCACCACAACACTGTGACATAACCACTCTCCACCACACTGTGACATAACCACTCACCGCAATACTGTGACATATCCACACACCACCACACTGTGACATAACCACTCACCACCACACTGTGACATAACCACTCACCACCACACTGTGACATAACCACTCACCACAACAATGTCAGATAACCACTCACCACCACACTGTGACATAACCACTCACAACAACACTGTGACATAACCACTCACCACCACACTGTGACATAACCACTCACCACCACACTGTGACATAACCACTCACCACCACACTGTGACATAACCACTCACCACCACACTGTGACATAATCACTCACCACAACAATGTGACATAACCACTCACCATCACACTGTGACATATCCACGCTCCACAACACTGTGACATAACCAAGCACCACAACAATGTGACATAACCACACACCACAACACTGTGACATAACCACTCACCACCACACTGTGACATAACTACTCACCACACTGTGTCATAACCATTCACCACCACACTGTGACATAACCACTCACCACAACAATGTGACATAACCACTCACCACCACACTGTGACATAACCACTCACCACCACACTGTGTCATAATCATTCACCACCACACTGTGAAATATCCACGTACCACAACACTGTGACATAACCAAGCACCACAACACTGTGACATAACCACTCACCACAACATTGTGACATAACCGCTCACCACAACAATGTGAAATAACCACGCAACACAACAATGTGACATAACCACTCACCACAACAATGTGACGTAACCACTCACCACAACAATGTGACATAATCACGCACAACAACAATGTGACATAACCACACACCACAACAATGTGACATAACGACGCACCACAACAATGTGACATAACCACGCACCACAACAATGTGACCTAAACACACACCACAACAATGTGACATAACCACACACCACAACAATGTGACATAACCACGCACCATCACAATGTGACATAACCACGCACCATAACAATGTGACATAGCCACACACCACAACAATGTGACATAACCACTCACCACAACAATGTGACATAACCACTCACCACAACAATGTGACATAACCACTCACCACAACAATGCGACATAACCACGTACCACAACAATGTGACATAACCACGCATTTCAACAATGTGACATAATCACGCACCGCAACAATGTGACATAATCACGCACAACAACAATGTGACATAACCACGCACCACAACATTGTCACATAACCACGCACCACATCAATGTGACATAATCACGCACCACAACAATGTGACACAATCACGCACCACAACAATGTGACATAATCACGCACCACAACAATGTGACACAGCCACGCACCATAACAATGTGACATAATCACGCACCACAACAATGTGACACAATCACACACCACAACAATGTGACATAACCACGCACCACATCAATGTGACATAATCATGTACCACAACACTGTGACATAACCACGCACCACAACAATGTGACATAACCACGCACCACAACAATGTGACATAACCACGCACCACAACAATGTGACATAATCACGCACCACCACACTGTGACATAACAACGCACCACAACATTGTGACATAACCACGTACCACAACATTGTGACACAATCCCGCACCACAACAATGAGACATAATCGCGTACCATAACAATATGACATAACCACACACCACAACAATGTGACATAACCACGTACCACAACAATGTGACACAATCAACACCACAACAATGTGACATAAGCACGCACCACAACAATGTGACATAACCACGTACCACAACAATGTGACATAACCACACACCACAACAATGTGACATAACCACGCACCATCACAATGTGACATAATCATGCACCATAACAATGTGACATAACCACGCACCACAACAATGTGACATAATCACGTACCACAACAATGTGACATAACCACACACAACAACTATGTGACATACCCACTCACCATCACAATGTGACATAACCACGCACCACAACAATGTGACATAACCACGCACCACAACAATGTGACATAACCACGCACCATAACAATGTGACATAACCACGCACCACAACAATGTGACTTAATCACGTACCACAACAATGTGACATAACCACGTACCACAACAATGTAACATAACCACGCAACACAACAATGTGACATAATCACGCACCACAACAATGTGACATAACCACGCACCACAACAATGTGACATAACCACGTACCACATCAATGTGACACAATCACGCACCACAACAATGTGACATAATCGCGTACCATAACAATGTGACATAACCACACACCACAACAATGTGACATGACCACGTACCACAACAATGTGACACAATCGCACACCACAATAATGTGACATAACCACACACCACAACAATGTGACATAATCACGAACCACATCAATGTGACATAACCACACACCACAACAATGTGACATAACCACGCACCACAACAATGTGACATAACCACGCACAATAACAATGTGATATAACCACGCACCACAACAATGTGACATAACCACGCACCACAACAATGTGACATAATCACGTACCACAACAATGTGACATAATCACGTACCACAACAATGTGACATAACCACGCACCACAACAATGTGACATAACCACGCACCACAACAATGTGACATAATCACGCACCACAACAATGTGACATAACCACGCACCACAACAATGTGACATAACCACGTACCACAACAATGTGACATAACTACGCATCTCAACAATGTGACATAATCACGCACCACAACAATGTGACACAATCACTCACCGCAACAATGTGACATAATCACGCACCACAACAATGTTACATAACCACGCAGCACAACAATGTGACATAACCACGCACCACAATAATCTGACATAACCACGTACCACAACAATGTGACATAACATCCCAACAATGTGACATATCCACGTACCACAACAATGTGACATAACCACGCACCACAACAATGTGACATAATCACGCACCACAACAATGTGACATAACCACGCACCACAACAATGTGACATAACCACGTACCACAACAATGTGACACAATCACGAACCACAACAATGTGACATAATCGCGTACCATAACAATATGACATAACCACACACCACAACAATGTGACATAACCACTCACCACCAGACTGTGACATATCCACGCACCACAACACTGTGACATAACCACTCACCACCACACTGTGACATAACCACGCACCACAACACTGTGACATAACCACTCTCCACCACACTGTGACATAACCACTCACCGCAATACTGTGACATATCCACACACCACCACACTGTGACATAACCACTCACCACCACACTGTGACATAACCACTCACCACCACACTGTGACATAACCACTCACCACAACAATGTCAGATAACCACTCACCACCACACTGTGACATAACCACTCACCACCACACTGTGACATAACCACTCACCACCACACTGTGACATAACCACTCACCACCACACTGTGACATAATCACTCACCACAACAATGTGACATAACCACTCACCACCACACTGTGACATATCCACGCACCACAACACTGTGACATAACCAAGCACCACAACAATGTGACATAACCACTCACCACAACACTGTGACATAACCACTCACCACCACACTGTGACATAACTACTCACCACACTGTGCCATAACCACTCACCACCACACTGTGACATAACCACTCACCACAACAATGTGACATAACCACTCACCACCACACTGTGACATAACCACTCACCACCACACTGTGTCATAATCATTCACCACCACACTGTGAAATATCCACGTACCACATCACTGTGATATAACCAAGCACCACAACACTGTGACATAACCACTCACCACAACATTGTGACATAACCACTCACCACAACAATGTGAAATAACCACGCAACACAACAATGTGACATAACCACTCACCACAACAATGTGACGTAACCAATCACCACAACAATGTGACATAATCACGCACAACAACAATGTGACATAACCACACACCACAACAATGTGACATAACCACACACCACAACAATGTGACATAACCACACACCACAACAATGTGACATAACCACGCACCATCACAATGTGACATAACCACTCACCATAACAATGTGACATAACCACACACCACAACAATGTGACATAACCACTCACCACAACAATGTGACATAACCACTCACCACAACAATGTGACATAACCACTCACCACAACAATGCGACATAACCACGTACCACAACAATGTGACATAACCACGCATTTCAACAATGTGACATAATCACGCACCACAACAATGTGACATAATCACGCACCACAACAATGTGACATAACCACGCACCACAACAATGTCACATAACCACGCACCACATCAATGTGACATAATCACGCACCACAACAATGTGACACAATCACGCACCACAACAATGTGACATAATCACGCACCACAACAATGTGACACAGCCACGCACCATAACAATGTGACATAATCACGCACCACAACAATGTGACACAATCACACACCACAACAATGTGTCATAACCACGCACCACATCAATGTGACATAATCATGTACCACAACACTGTGACATAACCACGCACCACAACAATGTGACATAACCACGCACCACAACAATGTGACATAACCACGCACCACAACAATGTGACATAATCACGCACCACAACAATGTGACATAACCACGCACCACAACAATGTGACATAACCACGTACCACAACAATGTGACATAACTACGCATCTCAACAATGTGACATAATCACGCACCACAACAATGTGACACAATCACTCACCGCAACAATGTGACATAATCACGCACCACAACAATGTTACATAACCACGCAGCACAACAATGTGACATAACCACGCACCACAATAATCTGACATAACCACGTACCACAACAATGTGACATAACATCCCAACAATGTGACATATCCACGTACCACAACAATGTGACATAACCACGCACCACAACAATGTGACATAATCACGCACCACAACAATGTGACATAACCACGCACCACAACAATGTGACATAACCACGTACCACAACAATGTGACACAATCACGAACCACAACAATGTGACATAATCGCGTACCATAACAATATGACATAACCACACACCACAACAATGTGACATAACCACTCACCACCAGACTGTGACATATCCACGCACCACAACACTGTGACATAACCACTCACCACCACACTGTGACATAACCACGCACCACAACACTGTGACATAACCACTCTCCACCACACTGTGACATAACCACTCACCGCAATACTGTGACATATCCACACACCACCACACTGTGACATAACCACTCACCACCACACTGTGACATAACCACTCACCACCACACTGTGACATAACCACTCACCACAACAATGTCAGATAACCACTCACCACCACACTGTGACATAACCACTCACCACCACACTGTGACATAACCACTCACCACCACACTGTGACATAACCACTCACCACCACAATGTGACATAATCACTCACCACAACAATGTGACATAACCACTCACCACCACACTGTGACATATCCACGCACCACAACAATGTGACATAACCACGCACCACAACAATGTCACATAACCACGCACCACATCAATGTGACATAATCACGCACCACAACAATGTGACACAATCACGCACCACAACAATGTGACATAATCACGCACCACAACAATGTGACACAGCCACGCACCATAACAATGTGACATAATCACGCACCACAACAATGTGACACAATCACACACCACAACAATGTGTCATAACCACGCACCACATCAATGTGACATAATCATGTACCACAACACTGTGACATAACCACGCACCACAACAATGTGACATAACCACGCACCACAACAATGTGACATAACCACGCACCACAACAATGTGACATAATCACGCACCACAACAATGTGACATAACCACGCACCACAACAATGTGACATAACCACGTACCACAACAATGTGACATAACTACGCATCTCAACAATGTGACATAATCACGCACCACAACAATGTGACACAATCACTCACCGCAACAATGTGACATAATCACGCACCACAACAATGTTACATAACCACGCAGCACAACAATGTGACATAACCACGCACCACAATAATCTGACATAACCACGTACCACAACAATGTGACATAACATCCCAACAATGTGACATATCCACGTACCACAACAATGTGACATAACCACGCACCACAACAATGTGACATAATCACGCACCACAACAATGTGACATAACCACGCACCACAACAATGTGACATAACCACGTACCACAACAATGTGACACAATCACGAACCACAACAATGTGACATAATCGCGTACCATAACAATATGACATAACCACACACCACAACAATGTGACATAACCACTCACCACCAGACTGTGACATATCCACGCACCACAACACTGTGACATAACCACTCACCACCACACTGTGACATAACCACGCACCACAACACTGTGACATAACCACTCTCCACCACACTGTGACATAACCACTCACCGCAATACTGTGACATATCCACACACCACCACACTGTGACATAACCACTCACCACCACACTGTGACATAACCACTCACCACCACACTGTGACATAACCACTCACCACAACAATGTCAGATAACCACTCACCACCACACTGTGACATAACCACTCACCACCACACTGTGACATAACCACTCACCACCACACTGTGACATAACCACTCACCACCACAATGTGACATAATCACTCACCACAACAATGTGACATAACCACTCACCACCACACTGTGACATATCCACGCACCACAACACTGTGACATAACCAAGCACCACAACAATGTGACATAACCACTCACCACAACACTGTGACATAACCACTCACCACCACACTGTGACATAACTACTCACCACACTGTGCCATAACCACTCACCACCACACTGTGACATAACCACTCACCACAACAATGTGACATAACCACTCACCACCACACTGTGACATAACCACTCACCACCACACTGTGTCATAATCATTCACCACCACACTGTGAAATATCCACGTACCACATCACTGTGATATAACCAAGCACCACAACACTGTGACATAACCACTCACCACAACATTGTGACATAACCACTCACCACAACAATGTGAAATAACCACGCAACACAACAATGTGACATAACCACTCACCACAACAATGTGACGTAACCACTCACCACAACAATGTGACATAATCACGCACAACAACAATGTGACATAACCACACACCACAACAATGTGACATAACCACACACCACAACAATGTGACATAACCACACACCACAACAATGTGACATAACCACGCACCATCACAATGTGACATAACCACTCACCATAACAATGTGACATAACCACACACCACAACAATGTGACATAACCACTCACCACAACAATGTGACCTAACCACTCACCACAACAATGTGACATAACCACTCACCACAACAATGCGACATAACCACGTACCACAACAATGTGACATAACCACGCATTTCAACAATGTGACATAATCACGCACCACAACAATGTGACATAATCACGCACCACAACAATGTGACATAACCACGCACCACAACAATGTCACATAACCACGCACCACATCAATGTGACATAATCACGCACCACAACAATGTGACACAATCACGCACCACAACAATGTGACATAATCACGCACCACAACAATGTGACACAGCCACGCACCATAACAATGTGACATAATCACGCACCACAACAATGTGACACAATCACACACCACAACAATGTGTCATAACCACGCACCACATCAATGTGACATAATCATGTACCACAACACTGTGACATAACCACGCACCACAACAATGTGACATAACCACGCACCACAACAATGTGACATAACCACGCACCACAACAATGTGACATTATCACGCACCACCACACTGTGACATAACCACGCACCACAACATTGTGACATAACCACGTACCACAACAATGTGACACAATCCCGCACCACAACAATGAGACATAATCGCGTACCATAACAATATGACATAACCTCACACAACAACAATGTGACATAACCACGTACCACAACAATGTGACACAATCACACACCACAACAATGTGACATAAGCACGCACCACAACAATGTGACATAACCACGTACCACAACAATGTGACATAACCACACACCACAACAATGTGACATAACCACGCACCATCACAATGTGACATAATCATGCACCATAACAATGTGACATAACCACGCACCACAACAATGTGACATAATCACGTACCACAACAATGTGACATAACCACACACAACAACTATGTGACATACCCACTCACCATCACAATGTGACATAACCAAGCACCACAACAATGTGACATAATCACGCACAACAACAATGTGACATAACCACACACCACAACAATGTGACATAACCACGCACCACAACAATGTGACATAACCACGCACCATCACAATGTGACATAACCACGGTCCATAACAATGTGACATAACCACACACCACAACAATGTGACATAACCACTCACCACAACAATGTGACATAACCACTCACCACAACAATGTGAAATAACCACGCACCACAACAATGTGACATAATCACGAACCACAACAATGTGACATAACCACACACCACAACAATGTGGCATAACCACGCACCACAACAATGTGACATAATCACGTACCACAACAATGTGACATAACCACGTACCACAACAATGTGACATAACCACGCAACACAACAATGTGACATAATCACGCACCACAACAATGTGACATAACCACGCACCACAACAATGTGACATAACCACGTACCACATCAATGTGACACAATCACGCACCACAACAATGTGACATAATCGCGTACCATAACAATGCGACATAACCACACACCACAACAATGTGACATGACCACGTACCACAACAATGTGACACAATCGCTCACCACAATAATGTGACATAACCACGCACCACAACAATGTGACATAATCACGAACCACAACAATGTGACATAACCACACACCACAACAATGTGGCATTACCACGCACCACAACAATGTGACATAACCACGCACAATAACAATGTGATATAACCACGCACCACAACAATGTGACATAACCACGCACCACAGCAATGTGACATGACCACGTACCACAACAATGTGACATAACCACGCATCTCAACAATGTGACATAATCACGCACCACAACAATGTGACACAATCACTCACCACAACAATGTGACATAATTCCGTACCACAACAATGTGACATAATAACGTACCACAACAATGTGACATAACCACGCACCACAACAATGTGACATAACCACGCACCACAACAATGTGACAAAATCACGCACCACAGCAATGTGACATAACCACGCACCACAACAATGTGACATAACCACGCACCACAACAATGTGAGACAATCACTCACCACAACAATGTGACATAATCACGCACCACAACAATGTTACATAACCACGCAGCACAACAATGTGACATAACCACGCACCACAATAATTTGACATAACCACGTACCACAACAATGTGACATAACCACCCAACAATGTGACATATCCACGTACCACAACAATGTGACATAACCACGCACCACAACAATGTGACATAATCACGCACCACAACAATGTGACATAACCACGCACCACAACAATGTGACATAACCACATACCACAACAATGTGTCACAATCACGAACCACAACAATGTGACATAACCACACACCACAACAATGTGACATAACCACTCACCACAACAATGTGACATAACCACTCACCACAACAATGTGACATAACCACTCACCACAACAATGCGACATAACCACGTACCACAACAATGTGACATAACCACGCATTTCAACAATGTGACATAATCACGCACCACAACAATGTGACATAATCACGCACCACAACAATGTGACATAACCACGCACCACAACAATGTCACATAACCACGCACCACATCAATGTGACATAATCACGCACCACAACAATGTGACACAATCACGCACCACAACAATGTGACATAATCACGCACCACAACAATGTGACACAGCCACGCACCATAACAATGTGACATAATCACGCACCACAACAATGTGACACAATCACACACCACAACAATGTGTCATAACCACGCACCACATCAATGTGACATAATCATGTACCACAACACTGTGACATAACCACGCACCACAACAATGTGACATAACCACGCACCACAACAATGTGACATAACCACGCACCACAACAATGTGACATTATCACGCACCACCACACTGTGACATAACCACGCACCACAACATTGTGACATAACCACGTACCACAACAATGTGACACAATCCCGCACCACAACAATGAGACATAATCGCGTACCATAACAATATGACATAACCTCACACAACAACAATGTGACATAACCACGTACCACAACAATGTGACACAATCACACACCACAACAATGTGACATAAGCACGCACCACAACAATGTGACATAACCACGTACCACAACAATGTGACATAACCACACACCACAACAATGTGACATAACCACGCACCATCACAATGTGACATAATCATGCACCATAACAATGTGACATAACCACGCACCACAACAATGTGACATAATCACGTACCACAACAATGTGACATAACCACACACAACAACTATGTGACATACCCACTCACCATCACAATGTGACATAACCAAGCACCACAACAATGTGACATAATCATGCACAACAACAATGTGACATAACCACACACCACAACAATGTGACATAACCACGCACCACAACAATGTGACATAACCACGCACCATCACAATGTGACATA
Organism: Congeria kusceri; assembly: GCA_027627225.1. NCBI lineage: Eukaryota > Metazoa > Mollusca > Bivalvia > Myida > Dreissenidae > Congeria > Congeria kusceri. The sequence goes on from JAPFQT010000039.1 coordinate 1,027,503, forward strand.
ACCACGGTCCATAACAATGTGACATAACCACACACCACAACAATGTGACATAACCACTCACCACAACAATGTGACATAACCACTCACCACAACAATGTGACATAACCACGCACCACAACAATGTGACATAATCACGAACCACAACAATGTGACATAACCACACACCACAACAATGTGGCATAACCACGCACCACAACAATGTGACATAATCAAGTACCACAACAATGTGACATAACCACGTACCACAACAATGTGACATAACCACGCAACACAACAATGTGACATAATCACGCACCACAACAATGTGACATAACCACGCACCACAACAATGTGACATAACCACGTACCACATCAATGTGACACAATCACGCACCACAACAATGTGACATAATCGCGTACGATAACAATGCGACATAACCACACACCACAACAATGTGACATGACCACGTACCACAACAATGTGACATAACCACTCACCACAACAATGTGAAATAACCACGCACCACAACAATGTGACATAATCACGAACCACAACAATGTGACATAACCACACACCACAACAATGTGGCATAACCACGCACCACAACAATGTGACATAATCACGTACCACAACAATGTGACATAACCACGTACCACAACAATGTGACATAACCACGCAACACAACAATGTGACATAATCACGCACCACAACAATGTGACATAACCACGCACCACAACAATGTGACATAACCACGTACCACATCAATGTGACACAATCACGCACCACAACAATGTGACATAATCGCGTACCATAACAATGCGACATAACCACACACCACAACAATGTGACATGACCACGTACCACAACAATGTGACACAATCGCTCACCACAATAATGTGACATAACCACGCACCACAACAATGTGACATAATCACGAACCACAACAATGTGACATAACCACACACCACAACAATGTGGCATTACCACGCACCACAACAATGTGACATAACCACGCACAATAACAATGTGATATAACCACGCACCACAACAATGTGACATAACCACGCACCACAGCAATGTGACATGACCACGTACCACAACAATGTGACATAACCACGCATCTCAACAATGTGACATAATCACGCACCACAACAATGTGACACAATCACTCACCACAACAATGTGACATAATTCCGTACCACAACAATGTGACATAATAACGTACCACAACAATGTGACATAACCACGCACCACAACAATGTGACATAACCACGCACCACAACAATGTGACAAAATCACGCACCACAGCAATGTGACATAACCACGCACCACAACAATGTGACATAACCACGCACCACAACAATGTGAGACAATCACTCACCACAACAATGTGACATAATCACGCACCACAACAATGTTACATAACCACGCAGCACAACAATGTGACATAACCACGCACCACAATAATTTGACATAACCACGTACCACAACAATGTGACATAACCACCCAACAATGTGACATATCCACGTACCACAACAATGTGACATAACCACGCACCACAACAATGTGACATAATCACGCACCACAACAATGTGACATAACCACGCACCACAACAATGTGACATAACCACATACCACAACAATGTGTCACAATCACGAACCACAACAATGTGACATAACCACACACCACAACAATGTGACATAACCACTCACCACAACAATGTGACATAACCACTCACCACAACAATGTGACATAACCACTCACCACAACAATGCGACATAACCACGTACCACAACAATGTGACATAACCACGCATTTCAACAATGTGACATAATCACGCACCACAACAATGTGACATAATCACGCACCACAACAATGTGACATAACCACGCACCACAACAATGTCACATAACCACGCACCACATCAATGTGACATAATCACGCACCACAACAATGTGACACAATCACGCACCACAACAATGTGACATAATCACGCACCACAACAATGTGACACAGCCACGCACCATAACAATGTGACATAATCACGCACCACAACAATGTGACACAATCACACACCACAACAATGTGTCATAACCACGCACCACATCAATGTGACATAATCATGTACCACAACACTGTGACATAACCACGCACCACAACAATGTGACATAACCACGCACCACAACAATGTGACATAACCACGCACCACAACAATGTGACATTATCACGCACCACCACACTGTGACATAACCACGCACCACAACATTGTGACATAACCACGTACCACAACAATGTGACACAATCCCGCACCACAACAATGAGACATAATCGCGTACCATAACAATATGACATAACCTCACACAACAACAATGTGACATAACCACGTACCACAACAATGTGACACAATCACACACCACAACAATGTGACATAAGCACGCACCACAACAATGTGACATAACCACGTACCACAACAATGTGACATAACCACACACCACAACAATGTGACATAACCACGCACCATCACAATGTGACATAATCATGCACCATAACAATGTGACATAACCACGCACCACAACAATGTGACATAATCACGTACCACAACAATGTGACATAACCACACACAACAACTATGTGACATACCCACTCACCATCACAATGTGACATAACCAAGCACCACAACAATGTGACATAATCATGCACAACAACAATGTGACATAACCACACACCACAACAATGTGACATAACCACGCACCACAACAATGTGACATAACCACGCACCATCACAATGTGACATAACCACGGTCCATAACAATGTGACATAACCACACACCACAACAATGTGACATAACCACTCACCACAACAATGTGACATAACCACTCACCACAACAATGTGACATAACCACGCACCACAACAATGTGACATAATCACGAACCACAACAATGTGACATAACCACACACCACAACAATGTGGCATAACCACGCACCACAACAATGTGACATAATCAAGTACCACAACAATGTGACATAACCACGTACCACAACAATGTGACATAACCACGCAACACAACAATGTGACATAATCACGCACCACAACAATGTGACATAACCACGCACCACAACAATGTGACATAACCACGTACCACATCAATGTGACACAATCACGCACCACAACAATGTGACATAATCGCGTACCATAACAATGCGACATAACCACACACCACAACAATGTGACATGACCACGTACCACAACAATGTGACACAATCGCTCACCACAATAATGTGACATAACCACGCACCACAACAATGTGACATAATCACGAACCACAACAATGTGACATAACCACACACCACAACAATGTGGCATTACCACGCACCACAACAATGTGACATAACCACGCACAATAACAATGTGATATAACCACGCACCACAACAATGTGACATAACCACGCACCACAGCAATGTGACATGACCACGTACCACAACAATGTGACATAACCACGCATCTCAACAATGTGACATAATCACGCACCACAACAATGTGACACAATCACTCACCACAACAATGTGACATAATTCCGTACCACAACAATGTGACATAATAACGTACCACAACAATGTGACATAACCACGCACCACAACAATGTGACATAACCACGCACCACAACAATGTGACAAAATCACGCACCACAACAATGTGACATAACCACGCACCACAACAATGTGACATAACCACGCACCACAACAATGTGAGACAATCACTCACCACAACAATGTGACATAATCACGCACCACAACAATGTTACATAACCACGCAGCACAACAATGTGACATAACCACGCACCACAATAATTTGACATAACCACGTACCACAACAATGTGACATAACCACCCAACAATGTGACATATCCACGTACCACAACAATGTGACATAACCACGCACCACAACAATGTGACATAATCACGCACCACAACAATGTGACATAACCACGCACCACAACAATGTGACATAACCACATACCACAACAATGTGTCACAATCACGAACCACAACAATGTGACAGAATCGCGTACCATAACAATATGACATAACCGCACACCACAACAATGTGACATAACCACTCACCACCAGACTGTGACATATCCACGCACCACAACACTGTGACATAACCACTCACCACCACACTGTGACATAATCACGCACCACAACACTGTGACATAACCACTCTCCACCACACTGTGACATAACCACTCACCGCAATACTGTGACATATCCACACACCACCACACTGTGACATAACCACTCACCACCACACTGTGACATAACCACTCACCACCACACTGTGACATAACCACTCACCACAACACTGTCACATAACCACTCACAACCACACTGTGACATAACCACTCACCACACTGTGACATAACAACTCACCACACTGTGACATAACTACTCACCACACTGTGACATAACTACTCACCACACTGTGACATAACTACTCACCACACTGTGACATAACTACTCACCACACTGTGACATAACTACTCACAACACTGTGACATAACAACTCACCACCACACTGTGACATAACTACTCACCACACTGTGACATAAACACTCACCACAACACTGTGACATAACCACTCACCACAATGTGACATATCCACTCACCACCACACTGAGACATAACCACTCACCACCACACTGTGACATAACCACTCACCACAACAATGTGACATAACCACGCAACACAACAATGTGACATAACCACTCACCACAACAATTTGACATAATCACGCACAACAACAATGTGACATAACCACACACCACAACAATGTGACATAACCACGCACCACTACAATGTTACATAACCACACACAACAACAATGTGACATAACCACACACCACACCAATGTGACATAACCACGCACCATCACAATGTGTCATAACCACGCACCATAACAATGTGACATAACCACACACCACAACAATGTGACATAACCACTCACCACAACAATGTGACATAACCACTCACCACAACAATGTGCCATAACCACTCACCACAACAATGTGAAATAACCACTCACCACAACAATGTGACATAACCACGTACCACAACAATGTGACATAACCACGCATCTCAACAATGTGACATAAGCACGCACCACAACAATGTGACATAATCACGCACCACATCAATGTGACATAACCACGCACCACAACAATGTGACATAACCACGCACCACATCAATGTGACATAATCACGTACCACAACAATGTGGCATAACCACGCAGCACAACAATGTGACATAAACACGCACCACAATAATTTGACATAACCACGTACCACAACAATGTGACATAACCACCCAACAATGTGACATATCCACGAACCACAACAATGTGACATAACCACGCACCACAACAATGTGACATAATCACGCACCACAACAATGTGACATAACCACGCACCACAACAATGTGACATAACCACGTACCACAACAATGTGTCACAATCACGAACCACAACAATGTGACATAATCGCGTACCATAACAATATGACATAAACACACACCACAACAATGTGACATAACCACTCACCACCAGACTGTGACATATCCACGCACCACAACACTGTGACATAACCATTCACCACCACACTGTGACATAACCACGCACCACAACACTGTGACATAACCACTCTCCACCACACTGTGACATAACCACTCACCGCAATACTGTGACATATCCACACACCACCACACTGTGACATAACCACTCACCACCACACTGTGACATAACCACTCACCACCACACTGTGACATAACCACTCACCACAACAATGTCAGATAACCACTCACCACCACACTGTGACATAACCACTCACAACAACACTGTGACATAACCACTCACCACCACACTGTGACATAACCACTCACCACCACACTGTGACATAACCACTCACCACCACACTGTGACATAACCACTCACCACCACACTGTGACATAATCACTCACCACAACAATGTGACATAACCACTCACCATCACACTGTGACATATCCACGCTCCACAACACTGTGACATAACCAAGCACCACAACAATGTGACATAACCACACACCACAACACTGTGACATAACCACTCACCACCACACTGTGACATAACTACTCACCACACTGTGTCATAACCATTCACCACCACACTGTGACATAACCACTCACCACAACAATGTGACATAACCACTCACCACCACACTGTGACATAACCACTCACCACCACACTGTGTCATAATCATTCACCACCACACTGTGAAATATCCACGTACCACAACACTGTGACATAACCAAGCACCACAACACTGTGACATAACCACTCACCACAACATTGTGACATAACCGCTCACCACAACAATGTGAAATAACCACGCAACACAACAATGTGACATAACCACTCACCACAACAATGTGACGTAACCACTCACCACAACAATGTGACATAATCACGCACAACAACAATGTGACATAACCACACACCACAACAATGTGACATAACGACGCACCACAACAATGTGACATAACCACGCACCACAACAATGTGACCTAAACACACACCACAACAATGTGACATAACCACACACCACAACAATGTGACATAACCACGCACCATCACAATGTGACATAACCACGCACCATAACAATGTGACATAGCCACACACCACAACAATGTGACATAACCACTCACCACAACAATGTGACATAACCACTCACCACAACAATGTGACATAACCACTCACCACAACAATGCGACATAACCACGTACCACAACAATGTGACATAACCACGCATTTCAACAATGTGACATAATCACGCACCGCAACAATGTGACATAATCACGCACAACAACAATGTGACATAACCACGCACCACAACATTGTCACATAACCACGCACCACATCAATGTGACATAATCACGCACCACAACAATGTGACACAATCACGCACCACAACAATGTGACATAATCACGCACCACAACAATGTGACACAGCCACGCACCATAACAATGTGACATAATCACGCACCACAACAATGTGACACAATCACACACCACAACAATGTGACATAACCACGCACCACATCAATGTGACATAATCATGTACCACAACACTGTGACATAACCACGCACCACAACAATGTGACATAACCACGCACCACAACAATGTGACATAACCACGCACCACAACAATGTGACATAATCACGCACCACCACACTGTGACATAACAACGCACCACAACATTGTGACATAACCACGTACCACAACATTGTGACACAATCCCGCACCACAACAATGAGACATAATCGCGTACCATAACAATATGACATAACCACACACCACAACAATGTGACATAACCACGTACCACAACAATGTGACACAATCAACACCACAACAATGTGACATAAGCACGCACCACAACAATGTGACATAACCACGTACCACAACAATGTGACATAACCACACACCACAACAATGTGACATAACCACGCACCATCACAATGTGACATAATCATGCACCATAACAATGTGACATAACCACGCACCACAACAATGTGACATAATCACGTACCACAACAATGTGACATAACCACACACAACAACTATGTGACATACCCACTCACCATCACAATGTGACATAACCACGCACCACAACAATGTGACATAACCACGCACCACAACAATGTGACATAACCACGCACCATAACAATGTGACATAACCACGCACCACAACAATGTGACTTAATCACGTACCACAACAATGTGACATAACCACGTACCACAACAATGTAACATAACCACGCAACACAACAATGTGACATAATCACGCACCACAACAATGTGACATAACCACGCACCACAACAATGTGACATAACCACGTACCACATCAATGTGACACAATCACGCACCACAACAATGTGACATAATCGCGTACCATAACAATGTGACATAACCACACACCACAACAATGTGACATGACCACGTACCACAACAATGTGACACAATCGCACACCACAATAATGTGACATAACCACACACCACAACAATGTGACATAATCACGAACCACATCAATGTGACATAACCACACACCACAACAATGTGACATAACCACGCACCACAACAATGTGACATAACCACGCACAATAACAATGTGATATAACCACGCACCACAACAATGTGACATAACCACGCACCACAACAATGTGACATAATCACGTACCACAACAATGTGACATAATCACGTACCACAACAATGTGACATAACCACGCACCACAACAATGTGACATAACCACGCACCACAACAATGTGACATAATCACGCACCACAACAATGTGACATAACCACGCACCACAACAATGTGACATAACCACGTACCACAACAATGTGACATAACTACGCATCTCAACAATGTGACATAATCACGCACCACAACAATGTGACACAATCACTCACCGCAACAATGTGACATAATCACGCACCACAACAATGTTACATAACCACGCAGCACAACAATGTGACATAACCACGCACCACAATAATCTGACATAACCACGTACCACAACAATGTGACATAACATCCCAACAATGTGACATATCCACGTACCACAACAATGTGACATAACCACGCACCACAACAATGTGACATAATCACGCACCACAACAATGTGACATAACCACGCACCACAACAATGTGACATAACCACGTACCACAACAATGTGACACAATCACGAACCACAACAATGTGACATAATCGCGTACCATAACAATATGACATAACCACACACCACAACAATGTGACATAACCACTCACCACCAGACTGTGACATATCCACGCACCACAACACTGTGACATAACCACTCACCACCACACTGTGACATAACCACGCACCACAACACTGTGACATAACCACTCTCCACCACACTGTGACATAACCACTCACCGCAATACTGTGACATATCCACACACCACCACACTGTGACATAACCACTCACCACCACACTGTGACATAACCACTCACCACCACACTGTGACATAACCACTCACCACAACAATGTCAGATAACCACTCACCACCACACTGTGACATAACCACTCACCACCACACTGTGACATAACCACTCACCACCACACTGTGACATAACCACTCACCACCACACTGTGACATAATCACTCACCACAACAATGTGACATAACCACTCACCACCACACTGTGACATATCCACGCACCACAACACTGTGACATAACCAAGCACCACAACAATGTGACATAACCACTCACCACAACACTGTGACATAACCACTCACCACCACACTGTGACATAACTACTCACCACACTGTGCCATAACCACTCACCACCACACTGTGACATAACCACTCACCACAACAATGTGACATAACCACTCACCACCACACTGTGACATAACCACTCACCACCACACTGTGTCATAATCATTCACCACCACACTGTGAAATATCCACGTACCACATCACTGTGATATAACCAAGCACCACAACACTGTGACATAACCACTCACCACAACATTGTGACATAACCACTCACCACAACAATGTGAAATAACCACGCAACACAACAATGTGACATAACCACTCACCACAACAATGTGACGTAACCAATCACCACAACAATGTGACATAATCACGCACAACAACAATGTGACATAACCACACACCACAACAATGTGACATAACCACACACCACAACAATGTGACATAACCACACACCACAACAATGTGACATAACCACGCACCATCACAATGTGACATAACCACTCACCATAACAATGTGACATAACCACACACCACAACAATGTGACATAACCACTCACCACAACAATGTGACATAACCACTCACCACAACAATGTGACATAACCACTCACCACAACAATGCGACATAACCACGTACCACAACAATGTGACATAACCACGCATTTCAACAATGTGACATAATCACGCACCACAACAATGTGACATAATCACGCACCACAACAATGTGACATAACCACGCACCACAACAATGTCACATAACCACGCACCACATCAATGTGACATAATCACGCACCACAACAATGTGACACAATCACGCACCACAACAATGTGACATAATCACGCACCACAACAATGTGACACAGCCACGCACCATAACAATGTGACATAATCACGCACCACAACAATGTGACACAATCACACACCACAACAATGTGTCATAACCACGCACCACATCAATGTGACATAATCATGTACCACAACACTGTGACATAACCACGCACCACAACAATGTGACATAACCACGCACCACAACAATGTGACATAACCACGCACCACAACAATGTGACATAATCACGCACCACAACAATGTGACATAACCACGCACCACAACAATGTGACATAACCACGTACCACAACAATGTGACATAACTACGCATCTCAACAATGTGACATAATCACGCACCACAACAATGTGACACAATCACTCACCGCAACAATGTGACATAATCACGCACCACAACAATGTTACATAACCACGCAGCACAACAATGTGACATAACCACGCACCACAATAATCTGACATAACCACGTACCACAACAATGTGACATAACATCCCAACAATGTGACATATCCACGTACCACAACAATGTGACATAACCACGCACCACAACAATGTGACATAATCACGCACCACAACAATGTGACATAACCACGCACCACAACAATGTGACATAACCACGTACCACAACAATGTGACACAATCACGAACCACAACAATGTGACATAATCGCGTACCATAACAATATGACATAACCACACACCACAACAATGTGACATAACCACTCACCACCAGACTGTGACATATCCACGCACCACAACACTGTGACATAACCACTCACCACCACACTGTGACATAACCACGCACCACAACACTGTGACATAACCACTCTCCACCACACTGTGACATAACCACTCACCGCAATACTGTGACATATCCACACACCACCACACTGTGACATAACCACTCACCACCACACTGTGACATAACCACTCACCACCACACTGTGACATAACCACTCACCACAACAATGTCAGATAACCACTCACCACCACACTGTGACATAACCACTCACCACCACACTGTGACATAACCACTCACCACCACACTGTGACATAACCACTCACCACCACAATGTGACATAATCACTCACCACAACAATGTGACATAACCACTCACCACCACACTGTGACATATCCACGCACCACAACAATGTGACATAACCACGCACCACAACAATGTCACATAACCACGCACCACATCAATGTGACATAATCACGCACCACAACAATGTGACACAATCACGCACCACAACAATGTGACATAATCACGCACCACAACAATGTGACACAGCCACGCACCATAACAATGTGACATAATCACGCACCACAACAATGTGACACAATCACACACCACAACAATGTGTCATAACCACGCACCACATCAATGTGACATAATCATGTACCACAACACTGTGACATAACCACGCACCACAACAATGTGACATAACCACGCACCACAACAATGTGACATAACCACGCACCACAACAATGTGACATAATCACGCACCACAACAATGTGACATAACCACGCACCACAACAATGTGACATAACCACGTACCACAACAATGTGACATAACTACGCATCTCAACAATGTGACATAATCACGCACCACAACAATGTGACACAATCACTCACCGCAACAATGTGACATAATCACGCACCACAACAATGTTACATAACCACGCAGCACAACAATGTGACATAACCACGCACCACAATAATCTGACATAACCACGTACCACAACAATGTGACATAACATCCCAACAATGTGACATATCCACGTACCACAACAATGTGACATAACCACGCACCACAACAATGTGACATAATCACGCACCACAACAATGTGACATAACCACGCACCACAACAATGTGACATAACCACGTACCACAACAATGTGACACAATCACGAACCACAACAATGTGACATAATCGCGTACCATAACAATATGACATAACCACACACCACAACAATGTGACATAACCACTCACCACCAGACTGTGACATATCCACGCACCACAACACTGTGACATAACCACTCACCACCACACTGTGACATAACCACGCACCACAACACTGTGACATAACCACTCTCCACCACACTGTGACATAACCACTCACCGCAATACTGTGACATATCCACACACCACCACACTGTGACATAACCACTCACCACCACACTGTGACATAACCACTCACCACCACACTGTGACATAACCACTCACCACAACAATGTCAGATAACCACTCACCACCACACTGTGACATAACCACTCACCACCACACTGTGACATAACCACTCACCACCACACTGTGACATAACCACTCACCACCACAATGTGACATAATCACTCACCACAACAATGTGACATAACCACTCACCACCACACTGTGACATATCCACGCACCACAACACTGTGACATAACCAAGCACCACAACAATGTGACATAACCACTCACCACAACACTGTGACATAACCACTCACCACCACACTGTGACATAACTACTCACCACACTGTGCCATAACCACTCACCACCACACTGTGACATAACCACTCACCACAACAATGTGACATAACCACTCACCACCACACTGTGACATAACCACTCACCACCACACTGTGTCATAATCATTCACCACCACACTGTGAAATATCCACGTACCACATCACTGTGATATAACCAAGCACCACAACACTGTGACATAACCACTCACCACAACATTGTGACATAACCACTCACCACAACAATGTGAAATAACCACGCAACACAACAATGTGACATAACCACTCACCACAACAATGTGACGTAACCACTCACCACAACAATGTGACATAATCACGCACAACAACAATGTGACATAACCACACACCACAACAATGTGACATAACCACACACCACAACAATGTGACATAACCACACACCACAACAATGTGACATAACCACGCACCATCACAATGTGACATAACCACTCACCATAACAATGTGACATAACCACACACCACAACAATGTGACATAACCACTCACCACAACAATGTGACCTAACCACTCACCACAACAATGTGACATAACCACTCACCACAACAATGCGACATAACCACGTACCACAACAATGTGACATAACCACGCATTTCAACAATGTGACATAATCACGCACCACAACAATGTGACATAATCACGCACCACAACAATGTGACATAACCACGCACCACAACAATGTCACATAACCACGCACCACATCAATGTGACATAATCACGCACCACAACAATGTGACACAATCACGCACCACAACAATGTGACATAATCACGCACCACAACAATGTGACACAGCCACGCACCATAACAATGTGACATAATCACGCACCACAACAATGTGACACAATCACACACCACAACAATGTGTCATAACCACGCACCACATCAATGTGACATAATCATGTACCACAACACTGTGACATAACCACGCACCACAACAATGTGACATAACCACGCACCACAACAATGTGACATAACCACGCACCACAACAATGTGACATTATCACGCACCACCACACTGTGACATAACCACGCACCACAACATTGTGACATAACCACGTACCACAACAATGTGACACAATCCCGCACCACAACAATGAGACATAATCGCGTACCATAACAATATGACATAACCTCACACAACAACAATGTGACATAACCACGTACCACAACAATGTGACACAATCACACACCACAACAATGTGACATAAGCACGCACCACAACAATGTGACATAACCACGTACCACAACAATGTGACATAACCACACACCACAACAATGTGACATAACCACGCACCATCACAATGTGACATAATCATGCACCATAACAATGTGACATAACCACGCACCACAACAATGTGACATAATCACGTACCACAACAATGTGACATAACCACACACAACAACTATGTGACATACCCACTCACCATCACAATGTGACATAACCAAGCACCACAACAATGTGACATAATCACGCACAACAACAATGTGACATAACCACACACCACAACAATGTGACATAACCACGCACCACAACAATGTGACATAACCACGCACCATCACAATGTGACATAACCACGGTCCATAACAATGTGACATAACCACACACCACAACAATGTGACATAACCACTCACCACAACAATGTGACATAACCACTCACCACAACAATGTGAAATAACCACGCACCACAACAATGTGACATAATCACGAACCACAACAATGTGACATAACCACACACCACAACAATGTGGCATAACCACGCACCACAACAATGTGACATAATCACGTACCACAACAATGTGACATAACCACGTACCACAACAATGTGACATAACCACGCAACACAACAATGTGACATAATCACGCACCACAACAATGTGACATAACCACGCACCACAACAATGTGACATAACCACGTACCACATCAATGTGACACAATCACGCACCACAACAATGTGACATAATCGCGTACCATAACAATGCGACATAACCACACACCACAACAATGTGACATGACCACGTACCACAACAATGTGACACAATCGCTCACCACAATAATGTGACATAACCACGCACCACAACAATGTGACATAATCACGAACCACAACAATGTGACATAACCACACACCACAACAATGTGGCATTACCACGCACCACAACAATGTGACATAACCACGCACAATAACAATGTGATATAACCACGCACCACAACAATGTGACATAACCACGCACCACAGCAATGTGACATGACCACGTACCACAACAATGTGACATAACCACGCATCTCAACAATGTGACATAATCACGCACCACAACAATGTGACACAATCACTCACCACAACAATGTGACATAATTCCGTACCACAACAATGTGACATAATAACGTACCACAACAATGTGACATAACCACGCACCACAACAATGTGACATAACCACGCACCACAACAATGTGACAAAATCACGCACCACAGCAATGTGACATAACCACGCACCACAACAATGTGACATAACCACGCACCACAACAATGTGAGACAATCACTCACCACAACAATGTGACATAATCACGCACCACAACAATGTTACATAACCACGCAGCACAACAATGTGACATAACCACGCACCACAATAATTTGACATAACCACGTACCACAACAATGTGACATAACCACCCAACAATGTGACATATCCACGTACCACAACAATGTGACATAACCACGCACCACAACAATGTGACATAATCACGCACCACAACAATGTGACATAACCACGCACCACAACAATGTGACATAACCACATACCACAACAATGTGTCACAATCACGAACCACAACAATGTGACATAACCACACACCACAACAATGTGACATAACCACTCACCACAACAATGTGACATAACCACTCACCACAACAATGTGACATAACCACTCACCACAACAATGCGACATAACCACGTACCACAACAATGTGACATAACCACGCATTTCAACAATGTGACATAATCACGCACCACAACAATGTGACATAATCACGCACCACAACAATGTGACATAACCACGCACCACAACAATGTCACATAACCACGCACCACATCAATGTGACATAATCACGCACCACAACAATGTGACACAATCACGCACCACAACAATGTGACATAATCACGCACCACAACAATGTGACACAGCCACGCACCATAACAATGTGACATAATCACGCACCACAACAATGTGACACAATCACACACCACAACAATGTGTCATAACCACGCACCACATCAATGTGACATAATCATGTACCACAACACTGTGACATAACCACGCACCACAACAATGTGACATAACCACGCACCACAACAATGTGACATAACCACGCACCACAACAATGTGACATTATCACGCACCACCACACTGTGACATAACCACGCACCACAACATTGTGACATAACCACGTACCACAACAATGTGACACAATCCCGCACCACAACAATGAGACATAATCGCGTACCATAACAATATGACATAACCTCACACAACAACAATGTGACATAACCACGTACCACAACAATGTGACACAATCACACACCACAACAATGTGACATAAGCACGCACCACAACAATGTGACATAACCACGTACCACAACAATGTGACATAACCACACACCACAACAATGTGACATAACCACGCACCATCACAATGTGACATAATCATGCACCATAACAATGTGACATAACCACGCACCACAACAATGTGACATAATCACGTACCACAACAATGTGACATAACCACACACAACAACTATGTGACATACCCACTCACCATCACAATGTGACATAACCAAGCACCACAACAATGTGACATAATCATGCACAACAACAATGTGACATAACCACACACCACAACAATGTGACATAACCACGCACCACAACAATGTGACATAACCACGCACCATCACAATGTGACATAACCACGGTCCATAACAATGTGACATAACCACACACCACAACAATGTGACATAACCACTCACCACAACAATGTGACATAACCACTCACCACAACAATGTGACATAACCACGCACCACAACAATGTGACATAATCACGAACCACAACAATGTGACATAACCACACACCACAACAATGTGGCATAACCACGCACCACAACAATGTGACATAATCAAGTACCACAACAATGTGACATAACCACGTACCACAACAATGTGACATAACCACGCAACACAACAATGTGACATAATCACGCACCACAACAATGTGACATAACCACGCACCACAACAATGTGACATAACCACGTACCACATCAATGTGACACAATCACGCACCACAACAATGTGACATAATCGCGTACGATAACAATGCGACATAACCACACACCACAACAATGTGACATGACCACGTACCACAACAATGTGACATAACCACTCACCACAACAATGTGAAATAACCACGCACCACAACAATGTGACATAATCACGAACCACAACAATGTGACATAACCACACACCACAACAATGTGGCATAACCACGCACCACAACAATGTGACATAATCACGTACCACAACAATGTGACATAACCACGTACCACAACAATGTGACATAACCACGCAACACAACAATGTGACATAATCACGCACCACAACAATGTGACATAACCACGCACCACAACAATGTGACATAACCACGTACCACATCAATGTGACACAATCACGCACCACAACAATGTGACATAATCGCGTACCATAACAATGCGACATAACCACACACCACAACAATGTGACATGACCACGTACCACAACAATGTGACACAATCGCTCACCACAATAATGTGACATAACCACGCACCACAACAATGTGACATAATCACGAACCACAACAATGTGACATAACCACACACCACAACAATGTGGCATTACCACGCACCACAACAATGTGACATAACCACGCACAATAACAATGTGATATAACCACGCACCACAACAATGTGACATAACCACGCACCACAGCAATGTGACATGACCACGTACCACAACAATGTGACATAACCACGCATCTCAACAATGTGACATAATCACGCACCACAACAATGTGACACAATCACTCACCACAACAATGTGACATAATTCCGTACCACAACAATGTGACATAATAACGTACCACAACAATGTGACATAACCACGCACCACAACAATGTGACATAACCACGCACCACAACAATGTGACAAAATCACGCACCACAGCAATGTGACATAACCACGCACCACAACAATGTGACATAACCACGCACCACAACAATGTGAGACAATCACTCACCACAACAATGTGACATAATCACGCACCACAACAATGTTACATAACCACGCAGCACAACAATGTGACATAACCACGCACCACAATAATTTGACATAACCACGTACCACAACAATGTGACATAACCACCCAACAATGTGACATATCCACGTACCACAACAATGTGACATAACCACGCACCACAACAATGTGACATAATCACGCACCACAACAATGTGACATAACCACGCACCACAACAATGTGACATAACCACATACCACAACAATGTGTCACAATCACGAACCACAACAATGTGACATAACCACACACCACAACAATGTGACATAACCACTCACCACAACAATGTGACATAACCACTCACCACAACAATGTGACATAACCACTCACCACAACAATGCGACATAACCACGTACCACAACAATGTGACATAACCACGCATTTCAACAATGTGACATAATCACGCACCACAACAATGTGACATAATCACGCACCACAACAATGTGACATAACCACGCACCACAACAATGTCACATAACCACGCACCACATCAATGTGACATAATCACGCACCACAACAATGTGACACAATCACGCACCACAACAATGTGACATAATCACGCACCACAACAATGTGACACAGCCACGCACCATAACAATGTGACATAATCACGCACCACAACAATGTGACACAATCACACACCACAACAATGTGTCATAACCACGCACCACATCAATGTGACATAATCATGTACCACAACACTGTGACATAACCACGCACCACAACAATGTGACATAACCACGCACCACAACAATGTGACATAACCACGCACCACAACAATGTGACATTATCACGCACCACCACACTGTGACATAACCACGCACCACAACATTGTGACATAACCACGTACCACAACAATGTGACACAATCCCGCACCACAACAATGAGACATAATCGCGTACCATAACAATATGACATAACCTCACACAACAACAATGTGACATAACCACGTACCACAACAATGTGACACAATCACACACCACAACAATGTGACATAAGCACGCACCACAACAATGTGACATAACCACGTACCACAACAATGTGACATAACCACACACCACAACAATGTGACATAACCACGCACCATCACAATGTGACATAATCATGCACCATAACAATGTGACATAACCACGCACCACAACAATGTGACATAATCACGTACCACAACAATGTGACATAACCACACACAACAACTATGTGACATACCCACTCACCATCACAATGTGACATAACCAAGCACCACAACAATGTGACATAATCATGCACAACAACAATGTGACATAACCACACACCACAACAATGTGACATAACCACGCACCACAACAATGTGACATAACCACGCACCATCACAATGTGACATAACCACGGTCCATAACAATGTGACATAACCACACACCACAACAATGTGACATAACCACTCACCACAACAATGTGACATAACCACTCACCACAACAATGTGACATAACCACGCACCACAACAATGTGACATAATCACGAACCACAACAATGTGACATAACCACACACCACAACAATGTGGCATAACCACGCACCACAACAATGTGACATAATCAAGTACCACAACAATGTGACATAACCACGTACCACAACAATGTGACATAACCACGCAACACAACAATGTGACATAATCACGCACCACAACAATGTGACATAACCACGCACCACAACAATGTGACATAACCACGTACCACATCAATGTGACACAATCACGCACCACAACAATGTGACATAATCGCGTACCATAACAATGCGACATAACCACACACCACAACAATGTGACATGACCACGTACCACAACAATGTGACACAATCGCTCACCACAATAATGTGACATAACCACGCACCACAACAATGTGACATAATCACGAACCACAACAATGTGACATAACCACACACCACAACAATGTGGCATTACCACGCACCACAACAATGTGACATAACCACGCACAATAACAATGTGATATAACCACGCACCACAACAATGTGACATAACCACGCACCACAGCAATGTGACATGACCACGTACCACAACAATGTGACATAACCACGCATCTCAACAATGTGACATAATCACGCACCACAACAATGTGACACAATCACTCACCACAACAATGTGACATAATTCCGTACCACAACAATGTGACATAATAACGTACCACAACAATGTGACATAACCACGCACCACAACAATGTGACATAACCACGCACCACAACAATGTGACAAAATCACGCACCACAACAATGTGACATAACCACGCACCACAACAATGTGACATAACCACGCACCACAACAATGTGAGACAATCACTCACCACAACAATGTGACATAATCACGCACCACAACAATGTTACATAACCACGCAGCACAACAATGTGACATAACCACGCACCACAATAATTTGACATAACCACGTACCACAACAATGTGACATAACCACCCAACAATGTGACATATCCACGTACCACAACAATGTGACATAACCACGCACCACAACAATGTGACATAATCACGCACCACAACAATGTGACATAACCACGCACCACAACAATGTGACATAACCACATACCACAACAATGTGTCACAATCACGAACCACAACAATGTGACAGAATCGCGTACCATAACAATATGACATAACCGCACACCACAACAATGTGACATAACCACTCACCACCAGACTGTGACATATCCACGCACCACAACACTGTGACATAACCACTCACCACCACACTGTGACATAATCACGCACCACAACACTGTGACATAACCACTCTCCACCACACTGTGACATAACCACTCACCGCAATACTGTGACATATCCACACACCACCACACTGTGACATAACCACTCACCACCACACTGTGACATAACCACTCACCACCACACTGTGACATAACCACTCACCACAACACTGTCACATAACCACTCACAACCACACTGTGACATAACCACTCACCACAACACTGTGACATAACCACTCACCACCACACTGTGACATAACCACTCACCACCACACTGTGACATAACCACTCACCACCACACTGTGACATAACCACTCACCACCACACTGTGACATAACCACTCACCACCACACTGTGACATAATCACTAACCACAACAATGTGTCATAACCACTCACCACCACACTGTGACATAACCACTCACCACAACAATGTGACATAACCACTCACCACCACACTGTGACATAACCACTCACCACCACACTGTGTCATAATCATTCACCACCACACTGTGAAATATCCACGTACCACAACACTGTGACATAACCAAGCACCACAACACTGTGACATAACCACTCACCACAACATTGTGACATAACCACTCACCACAACAATGTGAAATAACCACGCAACACAACAATGTGACATAACCACTCACCACAACAATGTGACGTAACCACTCACCACAACAATGTGACATAATCACGCACAACAACAATGTGAAATAACCACACACCACAACAATGTGACATAACCACGCACCACAACAATGTGACATAACCACGCACCATCACAATGTGACATAACCACGGTCCATAACAATGTGACATAACCACACACCACAACAATGTGACATAACCACTCACCACAACAATGTGACATAACCACTCACCACAACAATGTGACATAACCACTCACCACAACAATGCGACATAACCACGTACCACAACAATGTGACCTAAACACACACCACAACAATGTGACATAACCACACACCACAACAATGTGACATAACCACGCACCATCACAATGTGACATAACCACGGTCCATAACAATGTGACATAACCACACACCACAACAATGTGACATAACCACTCACCACAACAATGTGACATAACCACTCACCACAACAATGTGACATAACCACTCACCACAACAATGCGACATAACCACGTACCACAACAATGTGTCATAACCACGTATTTCAACAATGTGACATAATCACGCACCACAACAATGTGACATAATCACGCACCTCAACAATGTGACATAACCACGCACCACAACAATGTGACATAACCACGCACCACAACAATGTGACTTAATCACGCACCACAACAATGTGACACAATCACGCACCACAACAATGTGACATAATCACGCACCACAACAATGTGACACAGCCACGCACCATAACAATGTGACATAATCACGCACCACATCAATGTGACACAATCACACACCACAACAATGTGACATAACCACGCACCACATCAATGCGACATAATCATGTACCACAACACTGTGACATAACCACGCACCACAACAATGTGACATAACCACGCACCACAACAATGTGACATAACCACGCACCACAACAATGTGACATAATCACGCACCACCACACTGTGACATAACCACGCACGACAACATTGTGACATAACCACGTACCACAACAATGTGACACAATCCCGCACCACAACAATGAGACACAATCGCGTACCATAACAATATGACATAACCACACACCACAACAATGTGACATAACCACGCACCATCACAATGTGACATAACCACGGTCCATAACAATGTGACATAACCACACACCACAACAATGTGACATAACCACTCACCACAACAATGTGACATAACCACTCACCACAACAATGTGACATAACCACTCACCACAACAATGCGACATAACCACGTACCACAACAATGTGACATAACCACGTATTTCAACAATGTGACATAATCACGCACCACAACAATGTGCCATAATCACGCACCCCAACAATGTGACATAACCACGCACCACAACAATGTGACATAACCACGCACCACAACAATGTGACTTAATCACGCACCACAACAATGTGACACAATCACGCACCACAACAATGTGACATAATCACGCACCACAACAATGTGACACAGCCACGCACCATAACAATGTGACATAATCACGCACCACAACAAAATGACACAATCACACACAACAGCAATGTGACATAACCACGCACCACATCAATGTGACATAATCATGTACCACAACACTGTGACATAACCACGCACCACAACAATGTGACATAAAAACGCACCACAACAATGTGACATAACCACGCACCACAACAATGTGACATAATCATGCACCACCACACTGTGACATAACCACGCAACACAACATTGTGACATAACCACGTACCACAACAATGTGACACAATCCCGCACCACAACAATGAGACACAATCGCGTACCATAACAATATGACATAACCACACACCACAACAATGTGACATAACCACGTACCACAACAATGTGACACAATCACACACCACAACAATGTGACATTTGCACGCACCACAACAATGTGACATAACCACGTACCACAACAATGTGACATAACCACACACCACAACAATGTGACATAACCACGCACCATCACAATGTGACATAATCATGCACCATAACAATGTGACATAACCACGCACCACAACAATGTGACATAATCACGTACCGCAACAATGTGACATAACCACACACAACTATGTGACATACCCACTCACCATCACAATGTGACATAACCACGCACCACAACAATGTGACATAACCACGCACCACAACAATGTGACCTAACCACGCACCACAACAATGTGACGTAACCACGCACCACAACAATGTGACATAACCACGTACCACATCAATGTGACACAATCACGCACCACAACAATGTGACATAATCGCGTACCATAACAATGTGACATAACCACACACCACAACAATGTGACATGACCACGTACCACAACAATGTGACACAATCACACACCACAATAATGTGACATAACCACGCACCACAACAATGTGACATAATCACGAACCACAACAATGTGACATAACCACACACCACAACAATGTGGCATAACCACGCACCACAACAATGTGACATAACCACGCACCATAACAATGTGATATAACCACGCACCACAACAATGTGACATAACCACGCACCACAACAATGTGACATAACCACGTACCACAACAATGTGACATAACCACGCATCTCAACAATGTGACATAATCACGCACCACAACAATGTGACACAATCACTCAACACAACAATGTGACATAATCACGTACCACAACAATGTGACATAATCACGTACCACAACAATGTGACATAACCACGCACCACAACAATGTGACAGAATCACGCACAAAAACAATGTGACATAATCACGCACCACAACAATGTGACATAACCACGCACCACAACAATGTGACATAACCACGTACCACAACAATGTGACATAACTACGCATCTCAACAATGTGACATAATCACGCTCCACAACAATGTGACACAATCACTCACCACAACAATGTGACATAATCACGCACCACAACAATGTTACATAATCACGTACCACAACAATGTGACATAATCACGCACCACAACAATGTGACATAACCAGGCACCATAAAAATGTGACAAAATCATGCACCATAACAATGTGACATAATCACGCACCATAACAATGTGACATAATCATGCACCATAACAATGTGACATAACCATGCACCATAACAATGTGACATAATCACGCACCACAAACATGTGACATAATCATGCACCATAACAATGTGACATAACCACGCACCATAACAATGTGACATAACCACGCATTATAACAATGTGACATAATCACGCACGATAACAATGTGACATAATCATGCACCATAACAATGTGACATAATCACGCATCATAACAATGTGACATAATCATGCACTATAACAATGTGACATAATCACGCACCACAAACATGTGACATAATCATGCACCATAACAATGTGACAAAA
Organism: Congeria kusceri; assembly: GCA_027627225.1. Lineage (NCBI taxonomy): Eukaryota > Metazoa > Mollusca > Bivalvia > Myida > Dreissenidae > Congeria > Congeria kusceri. Next base: position 1,052,431 of record JAPFQT010000039.1, read on the forward strand.
CCACGCACCATAACAATGTGACATAACCACACACCACAACAATGTGACATAACCACGTACCACAACAATGTGACACAATCGCACACCACAACAATGTGACATAAGCACGCACCACAACAATGTGACATAACCACGTACCACAACAATGTGACATAACCACACACCACAACAATGTGACATAACCACGCACCATCACAATGTGACATAATCATGCACCATAACAATGTGACATAATCACGCACCATAACAATGTGACATAATCATGCACCATAACAATGTGACATAATCACGCACCATAACAATGTGACATAATCACGCACCATAACAATGTGACATAATCACGCACCATAACAATGTGACATAATCACGCACCATAACAATGTGACATAATCACGCACCATAACAATGTGACATAATCACGCACCATAACAATGTGACATAATCACGCACCATAACAATGTGACATAATCATGCACCATAACAATGTGACATAACCATGCACCATAACAATGTGACATAATCACGCACCACAAACATGTGACATAATCATGCACCATAACAATGTGACATAACCACGCACCATAACAATGTGACATAACCACGCACCATAACAATGTGACATAATCACGCACCATAACAATGTGACATAATCATGCACCATAACAATGTGACATAATCACGCACCATAACAATGTGACATAATCATGCACTATAACAATGTGACATAATCACGCACCACAAACATGTGACATAATCATGCATCATAACAATGTGACAAAACCACGCACCATAACAATGTGACATAACCACACACCACAACAATGTGACATAACCACGTACCACAACAATGTGACACAATCACACACCACAACAATGTGACATAAGCACGCACCACAACAATGTGACATAACCACGTACCACAACAATGTGACATAACCACACACCACAACAATGTGACATAACCACGCACCATCACAATGTGACATAATCATGCACCATAACAATGTGACATAACCATGCACCATAACAATGTGACATAATCACGCACCACAAACATGTGACATAATCATGCACCATAACAATGTGACATAACCACGCACCATAACAATGTGACATAACCACGCACCATAACAATGTGACATAACCACGCACCACAACAATGTGACATAATCATGCACTATAACAATGTGAATTAATCACGCACCACAAACATGTGACATAATCATGCACCATAACAATGTGACAAAACCACGCACCATAACAATGTGACATAACCACACACCACAACAATGTGACATAACCACGTACCACAACAATGTGACACAATCACACACCACAACAATGTGACATAAGCACGCACCACAACAATGTGACATAACCACGTACCACAACAATGTGACATAACCACACACCACAACAATGTGACATAACCGCGCAGCATCACAATGTGACATAATTATGCACCATAACAATGTGACATAACCATGCACCATAACAATGTGACATAATCACGCACCACAAACATGTGACATAATCATGCACCATAACAATGTGACATAACCACGCACCATAACAATGTGACATAACCACGCACCATAACAATGTGACATAACCACGCACCACAACAATGTGACATAATCACGCACCACAACAATGTGACATAACCACGCACCATAACAATGTGACATAATCATGCACCATAACAATGTGACATAATCACGCACCATAACAATGTGACATAATCATGCACCATAACAATGTGACATAACCACGCACCATAACAATGTGACACAACCGCACACCACAACAATGTGACATAATGTAAACCACTTGATACAGTTCTGGAAATCAACCACGTTTAAACACAATTTAACAAACAAAACAACTACTAAATACAATCCCGCAACGCATCCACGCAATAAATCTCAAAGCTCTAAAAAAACAAGTCGAACTTGACTCCAAACTTCTTCAGCAATTAGTCCTTTTTTCTACCAGTAACAAACAAGTGAATTAAATTTGAAAATGTCAACATATTCTGAACTATTTATAAATAGAGGGGTGTCCGTGAACCGATTGTATCTGTTTAAGATTTCAATATTTCAGATGCAATAGTCTCAACCCACGAAATGTTGCTTTTTTCTAGTAAGAGACAGATCATTCGGTTGCTATTCGATAGATGCACAAATTATTGTTCAAAGTGATAAGGTGATAAGTATAATTTTCGTGTGCGTGACGTCGATTATTTTTATGAGCATTGAACCACAGATGAACTGGTACGAGATTTTCGAAGCACAGAGGGGCCGAGGTGGCGTGGTTTCGACATGACCGAAATCTCCCATAGTGGACATATCATCCGTTATTTAAGTATCTCGTTGCAGACATCAAGACTTGTATAACATGTATTTAATTATTACAATGCTTACCTGAGAGTACATAATAGCTGGATCCTACGCTTCGCACAAGGTCCATATTTATAAATTTGCTAAAGTTATGCTAAAGGATAGTCTTGCCTTAAAGTGAAACTACGTCAAATTGAGCAACACCTTGCTTAGAAACAAATGGATTACAAATACAGAATATACATACACGTGGGATAACAACGAAATTTCGGTGTCAACATTTTTTACCAATGTCCTCCTTTGTTCAAAAATTCAAAATAATAATTTAACGATTTTCATAATTTTCTTAAGTTTCGATTAAGATTCTGCATAAATATCAGCCCTGGCTCCAGGACTTCGCAAATGTTTAAGCTTAATCTTAGTCTTAATATTCAATACTAGCCAGTGACAACCATACTTAACACGCGTTTTCAATGGTAGATCAGTTGAGATTAATTTGACGATGAGAACTTATGTAGTCATAGGGCAAGGCCTTTATAAACGTGACATGCAATTAACGGAATCAAATTGAACACTGGAATGCACTCGGAGAGCGTGAAACAAATTGAACACTGGAATGCACTCGGAGAGAACAGACGTCCGCCAAGATAGGTAATAATTAAACGCATGATGTTCCAATTATAGGTTACCTCCCTTACCCAATCTCCAATAATAAAGAATCATGTAAAACATCATGGATCCAGACGGTGATCAAAATAGCAATCATTCAGAGAAATAAATAAAGACGTTACATACATATTAAACATGTATATCATTGTCGGTTTTTTGATGTGGTGTGAAAAAGCTTACAGCAAAAATCAATGTGTTTATTTGCATTAAATATCTATTTAATATTTGTTGTTTGCTTTGGTGATAGACGGTCCAAACTGTATCATCATTAATAACATTCTTCTTCTTCTTCTTCGTCTTCTTCTTCTTCTTATTATTATTATTATTATTATGACAATGCCGTAGTATAAGTAGTTGTTGTTATAGCAGTACTGGGTGGTGTTGTTGTTGTCGTCGTAGTAGAAATATTTAAATTTAGCGCTCATTCTGTCTTTCTATTACTAGACACTGTCCTGCAACATCACGATATCCTCGTGCACATTGTACATGTACAGTCAGTGAAAGTTGTGCACTAGATCAATAACGGCTAGGCACGAGGAAATCTGGAAAGTAGTGCGTAATAGAGGAAAATTGTTTTTGGCTTCCGGCAGTCTCTTGCTGAAATACGAAAGACATGGGCCCATATATGGGCCTTTTTATTTTAAAAATGTAATAAAGTTTTCAGAACCTATATGGTTTAGGTGTTAAGTTCGCAGTGACGTTGTGGATATGCAGTCCGCCTTGCGATCGGGAGGTCGTGAGTTCGATCCCTACTCGGAGAGCGTGCGGAGGATAATTTTTAAAGACACCAAAATTGATTCTTCCAGTACACGGGCACGAAACTGCCTCAATAAGCCTATGGCTTTCGACACAATCGAATTAAAATAAATAGGTTTAAACTAAATATATGTTTCCGAAGTGAATGCACGCGCTTATGTCCAGGCACGCCCATTTAAACCCTAGTTTTCTGCTGCTACATGACAACCTGTCTAAAGCTACAGTAACACCAACGCCGGATTACACAAGAACTATCCAGGATAATCCCGGAACAAGAGGGGCCTTGATCTGGGGTGATCAGATGGAATTTACGTAAATAGCGTAGACGGTCCCCTCGACGATCAACTCACGCGGACTCTGGAGAACAATGCAGAATACAATTAACACAGTAACACTACGGATCCACACGCTATCAACACGGTGCCACCAAGCAACCACTATGGATCATCTCGGTAATGTCCAGGACCGTCCTTGTTGGCAAAAGATGACCCCGGACCCACCACGATGTTAGTACTGTTTCATCACGGATAATCATCGACCTCCAAGACTGGCACGGACCGCCTAGGCCCAGCACGGGCCAGCACCATTGAGCTACGAAACCGCAACGGACTGGCCCGGATTGAAAATGACCAGCATGGCTCCGGTATGAATAGCTGAATTTTCGCGTCTTCGTCAATTGCTGATGCTTCCACCACGCTGTTAAAGCTACAGTCCCGAATGGTGGCGGAAGATCCCAGGAGGATCAAACATCTGATCCGTGTTGGGGTATTGGTTGACCGTATTGGGTCCTTGATGGTCCGGCGTGGTCTTGCTTGGTCCGGGCAATGTCCCGGAAGGTTCAGACATGCTTAAAACTACCGGTATGGTCAGGGAAGGTGGAGCAAACTGTGCTGGTCCGCAAAGCAGCCTGCTTGTCCGTGTATCAGCCGTGTTGTTCCGTATTGGTACCTTGTTGGTACCGTGCTTGTCCGGGGCTAATCGATACATTATTTTCAACAAGTTGTGGACACGGACAGCCCAGGATCACACCAGACACATTATTATTATTATTATTATTATTATTATTATTATAGTATAATTATTTATTTCAGCTCGACTATTCGCCGAATAGTTCGAGCAATGCTACTTATCCCTTCGTCGGCGTCGGCGTATTAATGCTCTGGTTAAGGTCTGCGTCAAACAACTCCATATCTGTGTAACTACTACAGATATTCAATTGAAACTTCACACATGTCCTAAGGGTGTTTATGTAAATTCACTGACCAAGGCCCATAACCCTTAACTACAATTTAACCGAAATATTCCTCTTTTTCTACTTCATGTCAAAATTCAGGTCAAAGTTTGCGTGCAACAACTCCATATCTCTATATCTACTACAGATATTCAATTGTAACGCCACACATGTCTTCATGGCCATTATATGAAGTCACTGGCCAAGTCCCACAACTATGACCAGCATTTTAACAGAGATATGACCCTTTTTGTACTTGCAGACAAGTCAGGTTAAGGCTTGCGTGCAACAAGTACATATATCAGTAACTACTACAGATATAACTTAAACTATATATGTGTCTTTGGGGTCATTATGTTAGGTCACTGACCAAGGAATATTACTCTGACCAGCAATTCAGCTGATTTTTTATCAATACTATAATAATATAACAGTCTAAATTTCAACCTCACCCTCCAATTCGCCCGTTATTGTAAGGTAAATCAATATTGGCAACGTTGCTAAAATGGGCATTGTGATCCAGCTTGGTCTGCATGCACGCGCACCAACGGACCACACACTCCTTTACAATTGTGACCAATTACGATTATTTCATTATTCTAATGTTATCAATAATAAAAAATTGAGATTGCTTATTATATTCAAAAGAAATTTTGTAATGTTATAACCAATAGCATTGAAAGTCACAGTTTGATGTGTTATCCGAATAAATGTTAATAGTCCGAATATTTTGCTACTGTTTGAATAATCATATTTAATTCAATAAACTTTAGGTGAAAATAAAATGATAAAATGTAACTTATGTACTCAAACTGGAATTAAATGGGCAAATAACAGAGCAATTTCAGTGATCTAATGGAATAATAACATGCTCTTTACATTTGGCAGTCTGCACTTTTAATGAAAAAGTATAACAAAGGGAAACAACTCTAAAGAATTGCACATACTTTCAGATCTAAATGTAACTAAACAATGACTGAAATGTAACTTCTAAAATTAGTACTGCATATACCTTGAGTAATTAAAGTATTGCAGTTATATTGCAGTACAAACTGACCATGTAAAACAATGTAATAAAAGTAGTTTGTACTGGACCTCGGCGCCCCGCATCTCCTATACGTAGATTTCCACCTTTTTTATTGAGTATTTATGTACAAAGCAATTTCTTCTTCAAATACATTGATCAAATTCTAGTAATCACTGTCTTGTCACATTTGCTGAAATTTTATTTAGAACATTGTGTTTGGACCAGGGTAAGTTAAGAATAAACGGAATGCATGCCTATTGTTAAATTGCGTATTATCCGTTACCCTACCCACTGGCAACACATTTTTTAAAATTCTAAATGACCCCAGAACTTGTCCAAAACTGTCAAGATGCGTTGATATGGCATTTCATATTAGCTCAAATTTTAAGTAATTTGGATATATATAATTGATAAAACAAAAACGAAAAGTACGTATATTGCTTAAATCGAAAATAAAAACAATTTTTTTATTCCAAATTATGCAATATATTAAAGCGCACGGGCCAACAATGATACAAGCCTCTCTTCGTTTATGTAATTCAACATACTAATGATTTTTTTTTAACATTCAAAACATTCTGTTCGGAAAATACACTCTGCTGGTAAGTATTAATGAGTGAAGGTTTTTTTTACAATTGTGGCAGCCATTTTGGCGGCCATCTTAGATTGTACAGTTTCCCAAGCCGGAGCTTTTGGGAACTTTGTGGTATTAGATACTTCAAGTATTGAACTAAATGATACTCCAAGTTTTATTTCTGTTCTAATTTTGTCCGGGTTTGGCATATTTCCAACCCGAACAGCCTTGACTATAAACCCGATAATTGCAATAAATGGGGAATTCATAAACTTACTGCTCATTCATTCTCGCTATTATTTTCTGACAATGTTAATTTGTTAAATTTGCCTGACAAATTCGTGTATCAGTTATGTTTACATAAATTACTAGTATTTAGCTTATTCGTGTATCACTGGTGAAAACATGGGGCGGTATGTGATCGGTTTATTCACGGTACAGATATTAATGATTATTGGGTTTATGTCAATGTAATTTTAGGGGCCGATACGTTTTCTTATAGTCTATTGTCCGAGAAGTCTCCTTAGTAGGGACTGAACAATCTGGGGTCCGAGAATTCTCTTTAGTAGGGAACGAAAAATATGGGGTCCGTGAAGTCACAGCTTGGTCCTCTTGTATTATATTTATGGCATACAAAAATGACATCTCAATATTAATTTCTACGCCGATTGTCTTTTTTAAAGACATTTCTTGTTTCATCTGTGTCTATACAATTATGCAGTACCGTTTGAGTCAAAAGCAAATGTAAACACAGCAGCTATACATTACTGTGACACAGAGGTGACATGCATAACTTATTTTGTCTCGTGCCCACGAGATATTAACTCGAAGGCACGAGATACTAGCTCGCTGGACTGAGATGCTTACTCATGGGAACGACTCATGTCGAGGGAACGAATTACTATTTCGTGGGAACGAGATACTAACTCGAGCGAACAACTTAGTACCATCTTACAACATGCTCGTTTTTGTCGGCCATGGTTATTATAAAAACGTATATACGGAAACATCTGATGGGTTCTCTAACTCGTGTGAACGAAATACTTACTCGTGGGAACGAGATACTAACTCGTTCCCGCGACTTAGTATCTCGTTCTCTTGACTTAGTATCTCGTTCCCTCGACATAGTATCTCGTTCTCATGAGTTAGTTCCTCGTTCCCACGCGATGGTTTTTCGTTTCCTCGAGTTAGTATCTCGTTCCCACGAGTTAGCATCTCGTGGGAATGAGATTAAAAAAGAGTATTGCAGGTCACCTCTGTGCCACCATAATAAAAAATGGACCTGCAGTTACAAAGTTGTACCTACAGGCATACTTTTGTACCTAAAGGTATACATTTATACCCGGACTAAAATTGTACCTGTCGGTATATTTTCTGACCCAAACCAAAATTAACCAGACAGTCTTAATGCAACATTGTTTTTATGTTTATTGTAAAATACTTCAATGTTAATATTAAATACGTATATCAATAAGAAAATTTAACAAGTAAACAATTGTGTTTTCATAACATTGTTTAATGCACCTGTATATCTGTCGGAATAATAATGTGCCAACAGTTATATGTTTGTACCTGTAGGTATAAATTGTACCTGCAGGTATTATTTTAAATGCCTACATGTATAAATTTAGACCTATAGGTACAACATTTCATCTGTGGGCATACATTTTACAGCTGCAGGTATATTTATTTATAGCAACTGTACTCGTACATAATGATTATATTCACTTTTGACTAATACGGTACGCCATATAAAATTGGGCGAAGATACGACGAGAGGACGTTTATATCTCTTCGGCGCATCGTGTCGGCGCTACGGCGTATCGTGTCGGTGCTTCGGCGTATCGTCTCGGCGCTTCGGGGCATCGTGTCGGTGTATCGTTTCGGTGCGTCGGCTTCGGCGCATCCGGGTATCGTGTCGGTGCTTCGGCGACCTTTCATAAACACAGGTCGAAGTCTTGAAACTTCGAAGGCATTAACAGGACACCGTACCATTTTCAAAGTACATATGCAGGTGAACGGAAGTATGGTATGAAAACCAACCACCTCTGTAGCCGTCGAAAAACCTCAGAATAAAATGAACCATTCTTTGGCGCTGAAATAAAGTTGGCTAACAATAACTTGTATTAAATGTCGCGATGGTGCACTGATATTGCAGAGATCAGCAGTCCATAACTGTATAATACAGGACATTTTCTCAAGGTGAATGTTTAGTTGACATTTATATAGTCCATTTGCTGTCGCTGCAGTGCAACTACGCAGTTTTAAATTAGCATGCGTTTCGCACATATATTGCTTTGCTTTTTGAATATTAATACCCGACAAGTTTTTTGGTTTTGCGAGTAATTAAAGTACAATCTTATCAAATGCCTGCTCGCAACGTTTGCCGTTTTGTAGCGATTTTGCACGTCACTAATGTTTTCGGACTAAAATTGTCAAAGAATACAGCAATTCACATTAACTAGTTCATGTAGTTGAGATGATATCCCTCGGGAAGCGGTCAGGTGGCTATGGCGTCCCTATTGGACGGACCTGGACAGTGTTTTGAGTTAGCAAGAGTCATTTATGACTTTAAATGAAATGGAGAAACACCAAGCGTACCGGTAATTCATCATGTAAAATATACAAAATCATGGATAAACAAGGTTACAAACAACTGGAATGGCTTTATCGGCACCCACACACGATCATCGGCGGACACATAAACGTCATAGGCGGACACATACACGTTCATAGGCGGACACATACACGTTCATAGGCGGACACATAAACGTTCATAGGCGGACACATAAACGTTCATAGGCGGACACATAATAGGCGGACACATAAACGTTCATAGGCGGACACATAAACGTTCATAGGCGGACACATAAACGTTCATAGGCGGACACATAAACGTTCATAGGCGGATACATACACGTTATAGGCGGACACATACTCGCTTATCGGTGGACACATACACGTTAATCGGCGGATACATACACGTTCATAGGCGGGCACACACGCGTTCATAGGGAGACATATACATGGTCATTGGCTGACACATACACGGTCATAGGCGGACACATACGTGGTCATAGGCGGACACATACACGGTCATAGGCGAACACAAATATGTTTATTGTCGGACACATACACTTTCATGGGCGAACACATACACGTTTATTGGCAGACACATACACGATCATAGGCGGACACATATACGTTCATTGGCGGACACATACACTTTCATATGGCGGACATATGCACGTTCATCGGCGGACACATACACGTTAATTGGCGGACACACACATGTTTATAGGCGGACATATACACGCTCATTGGCGGACACATACACGTTCATTGGCGGACACATGCACGTTCATTGGTGGAAATACGCATACACATTCATCAGCGGACGCAAGCACGGTTTTTCTTCATTACGCACGTAACTGTAACAAAGGTGCCTTTGTACCAGTATGTACGGAGGAGGACGGAAATCGAAAGGGCAGGACGGTCAATAGGCGTCACTGGCTTCCGGTTTGTAGACTTGCAATCGAACGCATGACCAGGAGCTCTGCAGACGTGCAGACTACAATTCATGCAGACGACAGTTCCACGTGTACAGAACGAGCAGGATTGATAAACCAAGCGGACTTGTGGGTGTAGAGTGCTCTGGACAGAATGCGCTATGAGACATCTAGCAATCAGTAACATTTGCTCTGGTCATACCGGTATTAATTTTGTAATGATTCTCGAAATTTTATACTTATTTAAAACATGCCTTTGCACGAAATATGTTATAATGGGACTGGGTCTGTCTACTGATATAGTCGTACGTATTCCAACACACTGCACAACAACAAAATCCACATCCAAATTGTGCCAGTTATTTTACCTCCATCAACCAGAATAATTAATCATCAAATCGACTAATACAAGTTTTAAGAAGACCGTACTAACGTAAGTAGATATATTAACAGAATAGCAACAACAACAACAACAAAAACAACACAACATAATACTGTTCAGAATATTCCAAATTGTTAATAAACACACGACATACAGTCAGTCATATGTAATACCGTATACGTATTTATATATATTTAAATATAAGTGAAGTTTCGATTGACCAGAGAATAGTTTCAAAGTTTTACTTGCATATATATTTCCCGAAAATATTTAAACAAAACTGTTATGAGCATGTTTCCTTTAAATATGCACTTAAACGCATATTTCTTACCCAGCTCTGGTGATTCAGTCAAGAAAATATAGACAGATTATTACATACTATTACGCTGAACATATGTGGGCGGAGTTTAACAACTATTACTAAAGTACTACACCACTATTTTGTATACACTGACAATGGTGGTTAACAGTAAATAGCTGAAAGAAATATAGCTGATAACATCTGTAACTATACATCAATCGGTTTAAACGTTCCAATAATGTTTCATGCAAATCCGTTCCTAACTGAAGTTGCTAACAGACCTACAGACAGACAAACCACAGACCTACAGACAGACAAACCCCATACTTACAGACTGACAAACCACAGACCTACAGACAGACAAACCCCATACCTACACACAGACAAACCACAGACCTACACTCAGTCAGACCCCATACCTACACACAGACAAACCACAGACCTACACTCAGTCAGACCCCATAGCTACACACAGACAAACCACAGACCTATAGACAGACAGACCCCATACCTACACAAAGACAAACCAGCGTGGACAGGAAGCTTAACGTCCATGATGGCGGAGGTTAATTTAGCTAAGGCGTAACAACATATGTGTGTTTCAGGTTACACGACCTACCCTAAAATAGCACCGACCCGAGAACATTTTATTGAGTTTGTGATTTCTTTTTTTTATTTTTACCTTTTTCCAATAATTTAATGTGTTTTGGATAAAAAATTTTTTTATAACATCCACTTCAAAACAATGTTTAAGGATATTACCGCTATGTTTTTAATATTCATTTAGTTTTAGAATCCTAATGTTGATCATTTACTAAATAAAAAAAAATAAAATAAATAAATCCATACCTACCTACCCTAATTGGCATGTAACCTGCAACAAACATATTTTTACGCCCATCGTAATCGCTTTCTATTAACATAAGACCAAAAAATAAAGTGTGGGTTTTGGGCAACATTCTTAAAAAAGTTAGGGTAAGGATCGAGTTTTTATATATATAATCGTCTTATAAATTTTTAAGGCAATATCCGTGATAAAAAAATAAATATATAGTGTCGCTTTATGTGTAAGTTTATATTATAGCCATGTAATACGATGTTCTCTGCCAATATATGCTTATAGCCGCAGTCCATGGAATATAATACAATACATCTTAAATTGACATTTGTTTATTCGACTGAAAACTGTTTCTTATTCACGAAAAAAGGCATTTAATAATGTCTATGTTCGAAAACGCTTTGTACGAACGGAAAATACACTACTATACACTAATGTACATGTAGATTTACTCAAGAGGCATCACCAGCTATCGCATTCAGATAATTGTACGATAAAACGTTTTTATTTTACTGATCTATTTGCGTTTTTTTTTGTATTTTTATCGGTAAGATGTCCATTAGAAACGATTTCTGTAAAGTTATATTTTATTAACATTCTTTGGGGCTGCTGCTTTAAAGTTTAATTTCTGTCAAAGTAACAAGGTAATGGCGTATTTATACAGGCAACAATACTTATCTTTTCATTGCCGTTACGTTATTAAAATAAGTACTTGTTTTACAGAAAATTGTTTTAAATGAATTGAATATTAATTGTAACAACACTTAAATAATTTTATAAGCGAAATTTTATTCACTGTATAATTAGAAAACGAACGTTAAACGTCGGCAAAACAGATATTAACAACAAAACTAAATAGGGAAAAAATTGGAAGTGTCAGAACGGTTTAGTAGAACATTAATGTCCGTACGAGTCCATGTAAGGGAAGCAACTGCTGTCAGCACTTTGTAATGAGTAACACCGAAGTTGTTGAAGCCGATATGTTACCACTGGATCCGCTATGAATGACATCTCTGTACATGACAATAATGCTGTATCTATAATCACGTATGAATAAAAATACGTTGACAGTGAACATATTATATATGCATGTGCATGTATAGCAAAGTTATAATTCCATGTCCGAGTCATTGATTTCAATACTTCGCTGAGCGAACATACATCGCTCCAAAAACATGTTATATTTGTTATATTCTAACATAATACTCGCTAATTTTCCTGTAGACAAAGAGCAAACTATCCATAAACAACTCAAAAAGAAGTCCCGATTCTGAGCGGAGCATTACGGTGGCACAGATGTGACATGTGCTGTGCATGTTTTAATTTATGTCGTTCCCACGACAAATTAAGTCGTGGGAACGAGATCTTATCTCGTAGGAACAACATAATTATGTCGTTCCCACGACATATTAAGTCGCGGGAATTGTTCTTATCTCGTGGGAACGACATAATTATGTCGTGGGAACGAGAGATTTTTCTCGAGGGAACGACTTAATGAGCAAATAATATTCCATGTTGCTTTCGCAGAGGAAAAACAATTTCTTTGTATCCTAATCCAGCATTGAGATGCTCTATTATGTAAGCGTCTCTTGTATCAACATGTTTGAAACATGTTTTTAAACAACGTGTATTCTAATTGGTTAATCATGTCGTTACCACGAGTTAATTATCTCGTTCCCACGACTTAATATGTCGTTCCCACGAGTTATTAATGTCGTTCCCACGAGAGAAGATCTCGTTCCCACGACTTAATATGTCGTTACCACGAGTTAATTATCTCGTTCCCACGACTTAATATGTCGTTCCGTCGACATAATTATGTAGTTCCCACGAGATAAGCTCTCGTTCCCACGACTTAATATGTCGCTGGAACGACATAGATAAAAACATGCGCATGTCACATCTATGCCACCGTAGAGCATAGTCAAAAATAGTTCCAAGTACAATTGACAAATTATATGTCAAATCATGTTAAAATCAAAATAATTTTCGCAAATAAACAACGACAAATCAAAAATTATTTCTTAATTTAAATATATTAAAGCATATTACTATTTCCGCTGAAGATAAACGATGTTATACAACTAAATCAGCAGAAGCCACCACGCAGACATGACTACTTTCATTTTTACATACTAAGGCGTACAAAAAATTGTTTCTTTCAGATTACCTGACCTACCCTAAAAAACGCCCGACCCTAGAATATTTTATTGAGTGGGTCAGATAATTTTTGTACATTTTACTCTCTTTTTCCCCAGTAATTAAATGTATTTTGGATAAATAAGTGTTTTGTTTTGATAGCATCCTCTTTACAACAATGATTTATGACATTAGAAACATGTTTTGAATATTAATTCAGTTTTAGAATCTTCAAGTTAACCATTTACTAAATAAATAATAATAATAAAAATAATAATAATAAATTCCCCACCTTCCTACCCTATTATTTTATTTTTTTTTGGGGGGGGGGGGGCATATAACCTAAAACAAAGATAATTTTGTTACGCCTTAGTACTTAGAGAAAATTCCCTAGTGATCCGTATTTTAATATATATTTGACGCGACATCTATGTATAGAACGAATGTAAGTGCTTATTCATCAGAAAAACAAACACGATATCATCTTGCACAGTGTACATTGAGCGTCTGTTTTCAGCATCGATCGATAATTATAACATATTTTAGGACAATTTGCAGTTTGATGAATACGGGCCCAGATATGAACATTATAAATGCTCATATCGTATTGCTGTGTCGTGTGATATGCATCGTATTGTGGTGTCGTGTGATATTCATCGTATTGTTGTGTCGTGTGATATTCAACGAATTGTTGTGTCGTGTGGTATTCATCGTATTGCTGTGTCGTATGATATTCGTGTTTTTGTATTCACGTAGATTCACGTACGTCGAAGTTAAACACACTCGTTCATTTAAACGAATTGTGTCAAAGAAATGGGACCCAAAGAGGGAACTGCAGTGAAAAATCTACGGCACTCGTATACTGCCCGTAACTCCCTTTCCGCGCGGCCTTCATGAGAAAGCCGTGCGATTTTCGTACGATATCGCAATATCTACGATTTTATGTTTAGCTGAAAGTTATACTTTTTTTAATCGTAAGCCCGTTAACATATCGTATATGGCACCGAACGATGACCACAAGGGTAATGCGTGGAGACAGTGCGATGATTGTACGGCAAAATCACGTATTTTGTGGACGGTGCCCGAAAAACAAAGCTATATCAGGACAGCGCGCTCGACTATTCAACCGCTTAGTCAGATTTATTGGCCTTTATCACTACAAAGAAGGGGCATAATTCTGCTAAAATGCTGGTCACAGTTATGTGCCTTGGCCAGTGACCTCATATAATGGCCTTGAATGCATGTTTGGAGTTTTATTTGAATATCTATATAAAATATAGAAATATGAAGTTGTTGCACGCAAACTTTAACCTGAAAGTTCAAAAAGGGGGCATAATTCTGCAAAATTGCCGGTCAGAGTTATGGGTCTTAGTTACTGACTTATAAAGTGACCCTGAAGTCATGTGTGAAGTTTGAATTGAATATATGCAGTAGTTCTCTAGATATGAAGTTGTTGCACGTAAACCTTAACCAGAGCATTACGCCGACGCCGACGAACAGATGAATAATATAGCTCGAACTATTCGGTGAATAGTCTAGCTAAAAAAACATCGAGGTATCGTGCGGCAACTGTACGGCTCCCGCAGAGGTATCGTATGGTTGCCGCAGGACGCCCGTAAGGTATACATGAAATCGACGGATATTGCGCGATCATCACGCGGCACCCCAAAACTAAAATATGGCTCGGCTGCATTGTCTCCTCACGGAATGCGCACGGCCTCTGCATGGATGCCGCACGGGCTCCGTACGATTTCCGTGAGAAGTGAGACCGTCGGACAGCCGACCGGAAATCCCACGATTTCCGTATAGGCATCGTGCTTAGCCTTCACCTGCTCCCCAAAGTCAGTAAAAAAAATCGCACGGAGATCGTATACAAAGTGAATACAGACGCCGTAGCCAGTAGCACCTACGATGCCTAATATTCGTACAGAAAATCGTAGACCAATTTATTGTTCGGCGCCCGGGGCAAATGTAAACCAGGCATAACGTGTGTATGTACATTCTTACAACAGATATTGTGGCACACATACAGTTAACAAAATAAAGTTAATAAACATATATTTCTATTTAAAATGGAATATAAATTAAGAACAAATATTGCTTTTAAACGCACAATAAGCTAGTTTAAAACAGCAAATAGTTTTCGTTTGTAGATACGTAAAGTTTTAAAAATGCTGAACATATGCCATCGTGAAGTCTCGCAATAAACATTAAGCATGAAGTTGCACCAAACCACTTAACGAAGCTCATCAGCACGATAACTATAGTCAAAGACCGACTACGAACCTTTGCGGCGAATAAATAATTATGTACATGGTTAATATTGTTATATCCTTAAAAATACTTATAGAAAAGAAATAAATTTCAACTAGTACTTAATGTACAAATATATTCTGCGGTCACATTGTGCAGCAAACATATGCAAAAAAGTATTTGAAAAGTCAGGGAAACAAATCCCGATGTAATTCTGCCCACTTCATTATTCGAGTTATCTCCCATGGGGAAAAGAAATACACAATGTATGACGTTTTCATCCGTTAATAGTATGCCTTCCAAATTAACTTCATATGAAATTGGTTGAAAATAATGGCATAAAATAGTACACGTTCAAAGGCGAACACGCACACGTTTACAGGCGAACACGCACATGTTTACAGGCGAACACGCACACGTTTACAGGCGAACACGCACACGTTTACAGGCGAACACGCATACATTCACTCGTACACATTCATAGACGAACACACACACGCACACGTTCATACGCACACGTTTACAGGTGAACACGCGCGCGTTTACAGGCGAACACGTGCACGTTTACAGGAAAACACGCGCAAGGTTTACAGGTGAACACGCGAACTGTTTACAGGCGAACACGCAAACGTTTACAGGCAAACACGCACACGCGTACACCTACGTTCACACGCTCATATGCGGAAAGGTTTACACACACACGTTCACGCGCGAACAAATTTACTAGCACACGATCATAGGGGAACACGTTTACACGCACACGTTCATAGGCAGACACGTCTACACGGACACGATCATAGGCGAACACGCACACGTTCACACGCGAACACGTTTACACGCACACGTTTACAGGGGAAACGCTCACGTTAATATGGCGAACACGCACACGTTCACGCGAACACGTTCACACGTACACGTTCACACGCGAACACACACACGTTCATAGGT
The DNA here is from genome assembly GCA_027627225.1 of Congeria kusceri. Taxonomy (NCBI): domain Eukaryota; kingdom Metazoa; phylum Mollusca; class Bivalvia; order Myida; family Dreissenidae; genus Congeria; species Congeria kusceri. The sequence goes on from JAPFQT010000039.1 coordinate 1,069,397, forward strand.
GAACACGCTCTCGTTAACTGACGGTGTCCTTTGTGAACATCATGACAAAGTTCAAACTTTCCAATTACCGGGTAGTCAATGTCCAATTAAATTGCAAATTCCTTTCTTACAAACGCAAGTGGAAACAACAATTCACTGACGAATGCCAGTTACTTTCGATCGGTTTAATGATTTTCAGGGAATTATTTTTGCTAACCAAATGAAGCGGCCGATGATGTTTATAAAAGCACGTAATATAAGTGCACACCAGAATGCAGAAATAACGCACTTTGTGAAACAAGCGCTATTACATCGCAATTTTATCATAAAAACACAATCACCACTTGATAGTTGCTGTCACGCATTAAACACATTATCGACGCGCCCCTTTACGGACACGTTTATGTTCCCATGTAGTTTGTCAACCAGAGCAGTACTTACTGCAACATCTCAACCATTAATTCAAAGTTTCGTATTTCGTAGCAAATCGAAATGTGGTTAAAAGTAGGAAGTGAGAAAGTATGTCATTGCAAACACTTCAAATGTATGTACATCATACCTTTATTGATATTGGAAATAAAATATGCATTTTTTAATATTATTGCCATCAGCGCCAAGTATCGTTGTTTAACCTTTTCTTGTTTATATTAAGTTCATTAATACGAGTAGAAATAAAACGTCAATGTTTATTGTCATACGATATCAGAAAAGATGCGCAGTTAATATGCAATTCTGATACTCATTTACGGAATTTAAAACTTTGACGAGCGACATCTGACAAGCCAGACATGTCAAGGTGGTAAACAAATCGCAATGTCGATATATGTTAGAATAGCAATAATTAATAATTTGTGACGCAGCTGTATAGCTTTGACTAAACTGAAGATTTTAATGTTGTACGGTTTAAGTCTGATATAATATACGTATTAATAATATTGTCGGCTGCGAAATCGCGAAGAACGGGAAAGAACCAAGACACAGTGACTGTGTTAATGTCGGACCCGCGTGTCTTTTTTGCTAAAAATTTTAGATTTCAGATTACATTCTTATTAACACGACTAATGCAATCATAAGGACCATAATCGTCAAATCGTCAAATGAAAATACCCTGGTACACAGCTTTGTATCACTTTTTCATAAGTGAAATGCTTTAAATCTAACTTGAACCGAATGTTAGTGGTATCTTATCTCGAGCTATTTACTATTTTCATTAATACAACATATAATGATTGTTGAATAAAAAACACTGATGCATGACGAACAAAGCATTCAACCCGTGTCTATAATACAGAAAGCACGGGATTAGATCCACTTCCGAGGACGATAACGTTATTTCGTCATTGATTGCTCGCTACCGGTAGTGTGAAAGGCTGTTGCAGACGACCTAGTAGGATATCCCTGAACAAGACAGATAATTTTAACACATAACGAATAGAAAACTGCGAGTCACAGCGACATGCCTTTACGTAGACGTGAAAATGGCCCGCGACGTAGACGTCCGAGAATTGGAGAACAGCTTAAGGCCAGTCACTGTGCACTGCCGTTGATCTGGACCAGACGACATGCTCAATGAGCACGCGTGTGTGCCGCGGACTGCTGAACGGTTTCCCAGATTTCATGTGCACGAGAGGCCAGTAAGGAGGTGGGACCGTGATGTTTTAGGGCGGTACATCCCTGGACTACATTGTAAAATTGAACGTGTTATTGTGAACGGGAACTTAAACAGGGAGCGTTATAAACAGGGTTTTAGAGTACACACGGTTAACCAATTATTCTAACATGATACTCGCTAATTTTTCTATAGACACAGAACAAAATTATCGTTTTTAAACTACTCAATAAACAACGCAAAAAGTATTCCTGATTCTGAGCGGAGTATAAAAAAATTAGTTCCAATTACATTTGCAGAAATATATGTCCGATCATGTAAGAATCTAAATTATTTTCACATTATCGTTGCTTATCGGCCAATAAACAACTCTTTGTCATTCTAATGCGTGGTTATTGAACAACTCGGGCTAACGCCCTCGTTGTTTAATTCCTATGCATCAGAACTTCAAATCGTTGTATATTGGCCCATAAACAATGATAAATCAAAAATTATTTCTTAACTAGTATACAGGAAACCGGAGTATGATGTTCGCACACTACAACGTTCCATGCCACATCGCCAGGGAAACTTTCCAACGATTGAGTTCCTTCACTCGCAATAATCGGAACCCGACTGCCAGCAAGCAAGGAAAATCCTCACACATCCAGAATTTACATGAAACTCCAATCGCAAAGCAAGACATCTTTTGAATAGAGCTGTAAGAGATTACACAAATTATGACCTTGACAATTTTGCAATTTATACCAATGAACTAAATACAGAAAAAAGCATGGAAGCATTCTAATGATCTTTCTCAAGACATCAAGTACTATTTCTACCCAGGGAATGGACTCTTAAGTGTCAGTTAGCTGGCTAATACGACATAATGAGATTTGAGAATATAGCCCCCCCCCACCTGATGCGTTGTCAAACTTATCTATTTCGTTTTAATTCAATATAGCAATTCATCTGATATCTACCTTGACGAATAAAACATGCAAATACATGGCAACTCGGTTCTCAATCGTCAACCTAGAAGTTTATACCTACATTTATACACAAGGTTTCAACACTCGTGCAGAATAGTTACGTCTACATATTTTGTAAAACCGGTAACTAAATAAATTCCAAAAGAGCATTTCTTATAATATTATTTTTACGAATATACAAGATAGTCAAATCACATAGTATAGAATTTATCCTCGTTAGTAGGAATTCACTTACGGACAAATTCATTACACGTTTACAACCAGAATAACACAGGCTTCAAATATTGAAATGCTTCATTATGTTGATTATGAAGAACGTCTTTGGCAACCCTTTCAATGTAAGAATAATTTAAAACAGCAAACCACCAGGGCAACAAACACCTCTCCCTCGGACAGTCCGATACTCAACCACGTATCTGAGACATTTAGTTACTCTTTCACGAGCAATAAGTACATAACTGATAACGCGACGAATTAATACAAAATTATGTGCAATAAACATTTTCTACCGTATAAATAAGACACATGTAGTTAGCCTATAATGTATTATAGTAACTGATATCAGCACCTATATAAATCTGAGAAAATGTGATGAATAGACAGAAAAATCATTTAAATTTGCGAATTCGGGACGTCTGTGTTACGCAGCGTAGCCTTGCGTAATGCACCTATCAATATTTCCCCCAGAGGGGCGGGGGGTGGGGGGGAGGCAGCGAGCTTTCAGTCTAAAGTCCCGTATGCCCACCCACCCACCCCCCGGTGGGAAATCATTGATAGCTGCATAATTCTCATGGTCACCTTAATATAACAATAAATCTTTACACCACTTGTAAACTCTGTCAATAACTAAGACGGCAAACTATCAAGATATACGCCAATTGTTCAAATGTAATAACGCAGTTTTGTGATACAAGTCATGTTTATACTCAAAACGCTAATAGAACCCAAAACCGAATTGAATCTAGATGTACGTCGAACCGTTTACTTTTGTTACTTAATAACATGAAAGGGCATAACGAAAAAAATAAGCATTTAATCCGTGTTCATAATTTTAGGTAGCACGGAGTTTCATCGACAGCCGATGACGATAGCAACGCTTCATCATAATTTCCAGCTACCGGAAGTGTATCGGAAAGTCGCATACGATTTATGGGAAACTGTTACAATCCCTGAACAATTTTAACCCGCCTCTGCAAACAATATGCGCTGGAAACGGCAAATCACAATCAGCACGCATCAAGGCCCATTAGCGATATGACGGTACGTAAACTGATTATGTGCATTCAAACTGGGGCATCTCTACGTCCGAAATTCCAAGTACCATTTACGTTAAGACAACGAGCATTGTGGTGAATCTGGCCCAGATATGTTCGACGTTCAAAGGTCGACTGGGCTAGCGTTGTCAACACTGATAATTCCGTTTCAACGTTACCGGAAGTGACGACTGGGCGCATGCACCATCTTAAATGGGACAGTTTGCAACATGTCGTGTGCACGAGAAAGGATAATTTTGAGGTCGTAACGTGACGGTTTAGGGCAGTATATATTTACCTCATAAATCTCAACTTTTTATTAGGAATGCCATTACCTCGCGAAGAAGATTTTTGTCAACAGGTTTGTTCGCTTTCTACAGTGTGACAGACAAACCAACGGACTTATACCAGATATGCATAGAATTCTCAGAAAATACGAACTGTCCGATGTTATGTACTCGTATATCATATCGGGTGTTTTTCCTTCCAAATTTGCATGGAGGAGCATCCTGATCATGAATGTTATTTTGCCGGAAAAATCCAGGATCTATGCTGATGTGGTCGAAACGAGAGTTCCTGCTTTGGAGTGGACAATAAGTCCGGCGGACATTTCGCCTCTCTGGACTATGGTACGTGTTAGACCGAGACATTTGTGTTACACTTGCAAAAGCAGTTGGGCATAGTATGTGCACATCATATGTGCGCGAGTGCAAGACATGTCACCTTAGAACATACAATATTCTGGAGCACCTCATGTGTTTCTGTGTCAAGAAGGACACGAACGACGTGCTCTCTGGGATGCGGTGATTTTAAGTTGTGGCTTAAGCCAGTTTACTTCCATTTTGATGTCAAGTCCGACCGAACAGTGTCAAATGTTAATATATGTTGCGTGCGTGTAATACAATAACACTTGTAAATAATTGTGTTGCAATATCTATTGCAAACTTACTAAGGTAGAAGCTTATATTGCTTACTACAGTTGTTATGAACTTCAACTGATTTTCCTAGTTATATTACACCTTGCGGACTTTCGATTTCGACCATTATCTTTAGGGTAATAAAACTAGGTCTGACGTGTTACTTGCTAATGATAAGCAATATCAATTGTTATCTATATGTACTGGTGTACATCGTATTAACTTTGTTTGTTGCTTTTTTTCTCGTTGGTGTGTATTATTTCTATGAATATTTCGATTCGTTTATATTACCGTTGTTATAAGTTACTATTATGATTTTTGTATAACTAATTACTTTATCTATTTTCGTTATATATTTTATCTGCATATACTCATGTTAAGCGTACACAGTTCTTTCTTCGTTATTATGTACATACTGTAATTTATGTTGTATTGTAAATATGTTTTGCTCTCCAGCAATGGGGGAAGAATAAAAGTATATATATGCCATCACTCATTAACATGCATTTTTGCGATCACGCATTATACCAATCACACCGGAAGTAAGGTGGTTAGATATGATGGTTAGATACCAGTAAATAGTGGGGAATCCCCAAGTGGTCCACCCGAAGGTAGGCCATATATCAAACAATGTAGTTTTGTTTTATTCTGTTAAAATAGACATTTCACACAACGGGTTTATTTTATATTTACCAATCAAATAGCTGATCCAAATATTTTATCCAATGAAATGTGTCCGTTCGACACGGAGGTGACAAATGGGTGCATTTTGTCTCATTCGGTTTTCGGCTATTTGTATTGTGTGATTAAATATATATTTTACATATATATTTGACTTATTATTTCAGGTAACTATAACATTTTTCTTATATTTCTATGTTTACTTTTTAGAAATAACTGTTGTTGATTAGATATTAATTTTATTATATAATTTGATATTTGTAGTTTATGGAATAAATGAATTTATTATATTTGCTCACCATATCTGTCGGAAATGCATTTTGCCTCATTCGGTTGTCGGCTATTTGTATTGTGTGATTAAATATATATTTTACATATATATTTGATTTATTATTTCAGACACAAAGGTCGTTTATATGACAACCGTTAATAATAAAAGCCGTTTAATAATAGAACCCACCCCACCATAATAACTAAAGGGAACAATTTCCTGAAAACGAACCTGACTCATGTGCATTTTGATGTATCGTGACACCGCCTTAATTAAAAGTTGACTCCTAAGCAGTTGATGTGTAGACCGCATGCGCTTTTGTCGAAAAGGCAACTGCGTTTAGTTTCTTACGAGTGACTATATACACACTCAAGCGAGATGCATTTTCTTAGAAGTAGCATAACACATCTCTTTTTTCTAAATTTTGTAATCCTCACACAGCGGTGTATCCAGAATTAACATAAATTCATGCGCAAAACGAATCAAGTTGTGATTAGACACACGTTATTGAGATCGCTAATCTGCAACTTGTACCAATGAAATAAGTACCGCTACCTATATTTACAATCTGATTCACGTCGTATCCAAAACAACCACAAATAGACTGTGAACAGATTGTGTACACCGTTAATATAGGATATTACGTAACGTAAAGGCTCGAAACCACTAAATAGAAATCCCCGGTGGAATGTTCAGCAGTTTATGTATAGACAGCGTGCGCATTTTTAAAGCAGAGAGAAGCATCTTTCCAAATTGACCGGACTCGCGACATCTGAAAGAACGAAAAGTGGCGAAAACGACGTCAGGAGATTTTGCCATCTTACATCTGGATACTATGAGAATCGGATATTTTACTAGTTCGTAAAAAACCTAAAAAGTAATAATTCCATTTTAAGGAGTGCTGCACGCTGTCCTACATCAAACTCCTCGCAGCTGTTACCTCCCCTATCGGTTAACGGTAACCACTGCCATCACGAGTAAAATCCTTCCAGATCTGGAAGAATTGCGTGTTTGTAACTTTTATACTTATTTAATGCAACTCAGTTCAATACATAATTGGACTTTTTTATATATCGTTTGCAGACAATAATTAAAACATAAAAATAAAATAACTAATTAAAACCATAAATAATATCTATAAGTTTTTAATCGATCATCATCACGTGGTTTGTCCTACATATGATAGTTGAAAGGGACACACTCCTCGTTACTTTATGATAGATTCTCTGAGGTCAGAGCCGGGGTGCAGGCGGGGAAGTCTATCGTTATTTTAACGTTTGGGAATTTCAACTAATATTTGGAAACTGACGAAATAGCATTCACTGCGAATTAAATTTACTATTTATTAGATGAATTCACTAACACGTTTAACTCATTGTGTTAAAATAAATCTCACCGTCGGATTAGGGGTGGCTGGAATTCTTAACCAACTGAAGCTCTATTCGGTATTATTTAATTTTAAAGGAAATAAAAGTAATTTGTTCTCGAAAATTGGAAACTGTATACTACTACTGCTGAGCAGGGCGAATAGGTGCCTTAATGACCAGAGATCTGAAGATATATATGTGGTAAAACTACTCGCATGTCACGTCGTATATGTCCATTTCAATCAAATCACACATCCATGCAATATAATGATAATCACACATTTACCACGCTGTACTAGCTAATTAAAATATGCATTTCGATTCTCGATTGTCAACATTTGATATTTTTTATCCACATCGCTAAAACAAAACGTGCAAAAATACATTTCATTGTTTGGATAGTTTTACGATCAGATGATGAAAGCAGCGTTTAACTGATTGCATACGTAGAACCAGAATCCGACTGGCTACACTCTAGCTCGTAATTTGGATACTCTATGCAAAAAACGACGTGCCAACATTTATCAGGATTGTTTTGGCATTTAAAAAAAAAAACAGTACGTAACAATAACTTAAAATACATGTGGTCAAAGTGTTTCTTTTTTCGAATATTTACTTTTAGTTTACTAGTCAGTTTGGTTAATTCCCATAATATTGACATATTATGAAATAGAATTCCATGTCAATATCACATAGTCAGATGCAACATCAGAAATCTTCCCAATAGCTGTACACATCGTTCCCGTGCAAAATGTTTTAAATGTACAATACAGAATTACCCATTATATTGATAAAACCAATCAGTGACATAAAACAGAGGAAAATGATATGATACACACCTTCAGGCTCGTTTGGTAAGTAAACGTGCATCTCGTGCTAGATCTTTTATATCAAAATAAACACAACTTATCTTTGCTGACTTCCATTTATCGACAACAGCGCCGCCGCATTGCACTGCCCAGGTTCTTGTTTGTAGTTTTGTTTCACGTGCACACATATTACAATTTAAAGTTCATCATAAAAACATTTTTCCAAATCGTCATTAGTCCAAAATATGTGTTAAATTTCGAGCACGGAATTATGCACGGTCTAAATTTCCAAACTCTGATACACACTTGTCAAAACGCAACAAAAACATACCATAGATGTCTACGTATACAAGAAAACGCACGGCTTACACGAAAATATTGTACCGTTCCTTTTATAATGATTTCCTGTAAAACCTCGTGCATCGTTTTGAAATTAACAATGCAGTATAATCCTTTCTTGACAATTTTAAAGGCGCTGTGTCGTTATTGCTGTGTCAGGTTGTCATATATGTAAGATATAACAGGAAATAAAAACAAAATAGTTCACGTTCAAACAAGTTAAAAAAATAAAAGGAAATAAAACATACATCGCAATTCGAAATCTTTCATAAGAAAGCAAAGAAAACGATTTACAAACAGTCGTATATGAAGTGCAGCTACACGTATTTTAAAGATGTCTTATTAAAAGTTGAAAACAGCAACAGAAGTACACTCAACAAATTTTCTAACTGGTCACTTTTCATTTATATTTTCTCGAAACTGAATCAACGAAATTACATGAATATTTGGGCAAATGTATTTGTTGTACTTAACTATCGATTCATGTATACATTTCTTAACTATTAAAGAAATACTTTTCGATGTGTCGTTGTTTATCCGCCAGTAAACAACGATTTAGAATTATGATGCGCAGGAATTAAACCACGAAGGCGTTAACCCGAGTTGTTTAATAGCCACGCATCAGAACGACAAAGAGTTGTTTATTGGCTGATCAACAACGAGAATGCGAAAATTATTTCGATTACAACATGATTTGACATATATTTGTTCAATTGTAATTGGAACTACTTTTTACTAAGCTCCGCTCAGAATCGGGACTTCTTTCTGCGTTGTTTATGGGGTAGTTAAACAACGATAATTTTGTTCTTTGCCTATAGAAAAATAAGCGAGTAGAATGTTAGAATAATAGTTTAATACTAGAAGCACTAGATGCATTTTCGCAATTCCGGTTCTAGTTGCTCGTGCACATCTTTACATGTGCTCATTTTGTATTTCAAATATTCAGCCTACAAAAAAAAACATTCAAAATGGCAAGAATGGACCTCGCAGAGCGTGGACAGGCCGTTAGAACGATTCACGCCGGAACGTCTTTAAGACGGATATGTCAGCAAATTAAAATGTATCCTCTTTTACAATAAATTAAGAAAAAAATGTTTGCATTATCCTTGTTTATCGGCCAATAAACCACTTTGTCGTTCTAATGCGTAGGAATTAAACCACGGGGGCGTTATTTCGATTCTAGAATGACCTGACAAATATTTTTGTATTTGTTATGAGAACTACATTTTATATACTCTGCTAAAAATCGGAACTACTTTTCGAGTTGTTTATTGGGTAGTTTACAATGATATTTCTTTTATTTGTCAATAGAAAAATCAGCGAGCATCATGATATAATTTTTTTACACATTAAAAATCATGTTATAAGTATTTATACACATTAAACACTTGTTTTTGTACCAAGAATTCAAACAGAAATGTTTTGTAGGTCAAACAACTATTCAACCACCGGTGGTATACGATACAGAAACGGTGGGAAAAGTTCAAGCGTTGATGACAGGCACCTTCGACCGAGGAGACGCGTCACTGCAGATCAGCAAGACAACCATATTCACTCACGCAACGACAATATCATTGCAAACAATTGGTCGACATGGACGTGTGATTGCCCCATAAACGGTCCGAATGCGTCTTCGTGGGGTAAGATTACTCTGCCGACGACCTAGAAAGGCGGTAATTCTTACCGCAAGACAAAAACAAGCTAGACTGAGATAGGCCCGTCAGCATCTGAGGCTCACCCTTGCTGAATGGATCAACGTGATTTGTGTTGACGAAACTTGCACCAAACTACAAGCAGCAGACGCCGGGGGGTTCGAGTTTACTGCCGTCGAGATGAACGTTACATGAACGAATGTGTTCTTGAAGCTGACAGGTATGGTGGCGGATCGATAATTATGTGGACTGCCATTTCTATTTCTATGCATTCCAAAGCAGCAGCTGTACTTGTGCAAGGCAACCTTCCGCCAGGAGATACCAAGAAGAGGAAAGTGCTGCCCCAGTCTTAATACCGCACGTGAGAGCGAATAGGGGCATATCACTTGTACCGGACAATGGACACTGTCATGCAGTTAGAGCTACCATGCAAATGCTTCAAACCAATAACATCCATGTTTGATCGTGGCCCGATTGAGCACGTTTGGGATTTGTTGAAATGTCGTATACGGCGTCTTCAACAACCCAACAACCTCGCGGATCTGGAGCGTCTTGCTACACAGGAGTGGGACTACATCACCCAACGCTCGATCCAGCGGTACATCGTTTATATGAAAGCTGCTCGATGCTAGGCTGTAATTGCAGCTTACGTGGTCATACACGGTACTTATAATATGTGTGACTTTAGAATTCATGGGTCGGTCAAAATACAGCAGTGGAACTAGTGTGCCTTTTGATATTTGTCTATCCAAATTACTTTGAACAGTTGGTTATGAATTATACTTTGATAATACAGTATTTTACGCGTTTCTGGTTATGCTTTTATGTTGTTGTTTTTTTCTGAGTTTATTGAGTGGTTAATTAGAAAAGTTCACGGTTCAGTGTTTCATCTATGAACCAACAACACGTCATATTCACGCATTACGACCACACGTTAAATCAGCGCTTTAAGACCATTCGTTACAACCGCGCATTACGACCACACGTTAAATCCGCGTTTTACGACCTTTCGTTACATCCGCGCATTACGACCACACATTAAATCCACGCTTTATGACCACTCGTCACATCCGCGCATGCGTTATGTCCGGGCATCGCGACCATGCGCCATCTCTACGTTACGTAACAACGCGTAATCCACGCATCGCGTACATGCGCCACATCCACGCCACGTAACAACGCGTCAACACTCGTAATCGCCACATAACATAGAAAAAACAACTTGAAAGGGCTGAGTCGACGTCTCGATAATTGAAAGGAATGGAAGATGCAGCAACATCAACGCTCTTTGGCATCAGATTCAGCAGAATTTGGAGTTTAGAAAACAATAGAACAAACATTATTATTACCATCGACGTCGTCATTACCATCATCATCATCATTGTCATTGTAAATTCTGTCCGTAGTATGTGATATGGAACGCCCAAAATATGATATACGTATTATAATATTCGAAAATAACGTGTTATACTCGTACATGTATTATACTCTCTTATGACGTTACTTATTTACAGTACATATATTTGATAGTGATTTTTGGGGAAGTTTGATTTTGTTCGTCATATCTATATTTGTGTGTCCTACAAAGGACGTGTTCACTCATGATTATTATAGCCACGCACCAGCCGCCTGTGACATGACACTAACAATATTTTGTTCGTCATATCTATATTTGTGTGTCCTACAAAGGACGTGTTCACTGATGATTATTATAGCCACGCGCCAGCCGCCTGTGACATGACACTAACAATATTTTGTTCGTCATATCTATATTTGTGTGTCCTACAAAGGACGTGTTCACTAATGATTATTATAGCCACGCACCAGCCGCCTGTGACATGACACTAACAATATTTGCGATACATTTCTATATTTGTGTGTCCTACAAAGGACATGTTCACTGATGATTATTATAGCCACGCACCAGCCGCCTGTGACATGACACTAACAATATTCGCGATACATTTCTATATTTGTGTGTCCTACACAGGACGTGTTCACTAATGATTATTATAGCCACGCGCCAGCCGCCTGTGACATGACACTAACAATATTCGCGATACATTTCTATATTTGTGTGTCCTACAAAGGACGTGTTCACTCATGATTATTACAGCCACGCGCCAGCCGCCTGTGACATGACACTAACAATATTCGCGATACATTGGTTAATTTTTAAGAAAATGAGATGAACTTGCGAAGCGATTAATTTAATAACATGAGTGCCCGCCTGTAAAATTTTATTGCATGCCATACAGTACACATTTCATGATGAAATGAAAACAAAATTTGTCAGTATTAAACTATCGTATAGCGTTTCAACATTCATCTATAAAATTCTATAATAAGTGCGCGTCCTTCTATCATTCGTTAAGACGTGCACACAGCACACGGACACCGTAATTCACCGAATTTTAACGTCAGTAATCATCCATAATTTTTGACTGCATGTAATTGTTTTACTTTGTTTGATTTCATAATAAATTGTGTAATGAACACATTTTTACCGCAAATGTTTATTCAGTATGTAGTATACTTCATCTGACTCGAAAAAAGTTTAAATATAATTCATACTCTTGAGTGTTGAATGTTACGATTGTAAGTAACGTTTACGTTGATCAATGGTAAACAATATCTCAAACTGGTGCAAGGAAGACTTATTTCAGGAATCAAAACCGTGTAAATTGCAAATTGCTTCTGTCAACATGCAGCAGTGCGCAGGAGTCTGCATCATTGAAATCCCTCGGATCTATCAACAATCGATTCCAGGACAATGCGATTCATAATATTTGTAAAGTTTGACGTCAACCAATCCATGGCCAAATGCTTATTGACAATTCACAATATGGCCTTTGTTTTGTTGCCTAAACATAAACATGTCTCGTAGGTGCAAACGGAGTTGCTTTTCTTTGTGCGGGATCGTAAGACATTAACATTATCAATATGATACAAAACTTAAAATACAGTGGATGCCTGTTTAAACAATGCAGCATGAAATCCAGTTTTATCAAGCTTAAGCTGCTCATTTCATCGCTGATCTTGCTTATTTGTGAAAGGCACTTGACACAATTTACGGGACAATACATGACCATGTGATTCTCTTTGAACTTGATACAACGAAAAAGAGAAGACAGATTAATACAGCTCAATTGTGAAAAAAATCTCGTACAAAATGTAAATGTGGTGAAACATTGCAGAAAAGTTATTAAAGGTGAATATTGACTGTAGTCGGTACTTCTTAGAAATATAAAACTATTTTACTGTATTGGTTTTTATTATAACATTAAAACAATATACTTTCCAGTTTATTTTAATGTATTGTTTAATAAGTGACAAAATAACTTTTCTGTTGATTTATGGATTCGTGAATGTCATGCATGTTGTGTAATGGTATACAATTATACTACCAAAACTAATTTACCCATGTCACTAAGGGTCATCCATGACAATACCTTATTTTTAAAATAATAGTCAGTTGTAGATACAAACAAAACCTTAAAATAATAATAGACATAACATTTAACAATCATTAAATATCAATTATCTGTAAATGCACCTTGTTTTTTGCAAATGTTTGTAGACCTGCTGTCAATACTCCCCTTTAATTATCTTCAATAAAATTCCCCTTCAAGATAACAAATGTCTTAAATGCCAAGCACAGGATTCATTTAATATGGAAAATAAAATACATTATCCAGCGCTTGCACACCAAGAACTGGTTCTACCCAGGAAATGGACTTTCTCACAGACACCGAGAACTGGTTCTACCCTGGAAATGGACATTCTCACAGACATAACGAACTGGTTCTACCCAGGAAATGGACTTTCTCACAGACACCAAGAACTGGTTCTACCTATGAAATGGACCTTCTCACAGATGCCAAGAACTGGTTCTACCCATGAAATTAAAATTCTCATAAACACCAAGCACTGGATATGGTTTTACCCAGGAAATTAACTTTCTCACAGACACCAAGAACTAACACTACCCAGGAAATTGACTTTCTCCTAAACACCAAGTACTAGTACTGTTTTTACCCAGGAAATTGACTTTCTCATAAACACCAAGTGCTGGCAATACCCAGAAAATGATTTTCACACGGACACAATTAACTGTTTATACTTAGGAAATGGTCTTCCTGGTAGACACCAAGAACTGGCTCTACCCACGAAATGGACTTTCTCACATTTTTTGACACAAACGTCTGAAAAAAACGATCTCTGATTTGGAACACATTTGTTGAACCAAAGCAACAAAACATGCATTACAAACATCATACGGGGGTGGCTTGATTGAGACTGTTCTTGGGCAGAAAATTCAACACATGAAAATTGTCAATGCCCCTTAACATCAGCTGCAGCAGAACTCAAGTTTTCAGAAACCAGCTGTAATCACCAATATGGCACACTTGATAGGGTCAAAACAATTCTTCTTTGTCAATCCAAATGTATCTTGTAAGATACATTTGGATTGACAATGAAGATAGATACATGATGTAGTAGGACAGATTTGTACTGACATAATTTTTTTCAAATATGGTTTCTTACAATTACCACCTCTTTCATTTATCTTTACATGATTCTCAAGATCTGAGACAAGAAATAAATTGATTACATCAAGTTTGGCAAATTTACAATGTCATGCAATAAATATGCTGTTAATTTACATTATTTATATAAGAATAATAGTTTTCACATGTGACTTCACTCCGATGAGTAAGAGTCACCCATGATTGACCAAACAAGTGTGATTATTTAGTTTCTGAAAACTGAGTTCTTTTGCAGCTGAAGCTAGAGACTGCTGACAGTGTTTATGAGCGACTCATTTCCAATCCCTGCAAGACTGCTATTTGCAATGCATGTTTTGCTGCTTCCGACGGGCCAAAGTATTCCAGATTAAAGCTGTTTCAGGTTCACATCACATGTCTTCTTAGCAGACATCCCACATGCACTGCACAAAGTCACATTCTTACAATAAAAAATTAATCATCACCCAGAATGAGTTGCACAGTATAGTTTTAAGTGTGTACAAAATACTACATTACCGGTAAATTGGTTGTTAGCTCATTCAAAAAGGTCTGTCAAAGGCAATGAGATAGAAAGCATATTCAGAGCACAATAAAAAAACAACAACATACTGAACAAGAGTTTCAAACCCTGAGCCGAGTTAATAAGAATTATGTTTTTGGCTTTATATTAGACAACTTGTACAACGGACTCAAAGTGAGAATGAACAACAAGCCAACCATGATTGCCTTGCAACATTAACAAGAGTACGGGTTCAGAATTTGGCACAACTATATCTCAAGGATAGCAAGGGAGATAACCATTAATTTACTATGGTAATCAGATAAAATGAATGATTCCCTTGTTTAAACAAGTTTTTTGTGTTTTTTTTGCACTCAAATGTTCTAATAATTTCAACAATTTTAAAATGGTTTATTTCTAATACCTCTACTAGGTTGTAGCCATGCACATGAACATTTTCAAAATAACATGTACATATTTGTCATTGTTCAAGTATGTGTAAAAGAAATGAGGGTTAAGGTCAAAACTATATTTAATCCTTATAGTGCAGTGTTTACAATTACATGACCCTGTGTGCCAAGTTGGTTGTGAGATATCATGTGGTGCAGATTGAAAATAAAACAAAACATCTAGAAGGTCATGCTGCAATAATATTCAGAAAGCCTAAAAAAAACATGTATTCAAAATTTTGTTTACATAAATCTAGTTGCTTCTGACAAAAATCTTATAATAATACAGTTTCAATCATTACACTGCATATTATGTTACTGTGGTTTCACAGGTGAACACTGTGCAGCCAGTCCTGGACTCGAACCCGGGACCTCTCGCTTACATGGCGAGTGGTCTCCCGACTGAGCTAACCTGGCAGGTACACAATCTCTCCCTATAGTGACATATTGCATACAAGAACCATGGCAGCCTGAATGTTGGGACACAGTCTCAATGATAATGTAATGATTAAGGGGAAATACATAATTTGATAAGTATTTAAATACAGTGGACGCCAGATAACTTGAACTTTTATCGAAATTCTCGTTTAAGTGAATAATATTGTATTGCTATATATTCGTATATATTTATGTTGTTTTGTTTGAATTAATGAGGGCTGAAATTTGGTCGAATTTTTTGATGGCTCAGAGTTTTGGTCCCAGTTCCGGTTGTCACGCAAATTATATTTGCTTGGCTCAAACACACCTAGGGCTGCTTCAAGACATTTAATTTAATTGATCAGATGCGCTTGATTACTGTAAAAATTTACTATTGAAATGCGGCAATAATTGATTTTACAGGTATCACAAACTAAAAATCAATAATGTGTATAAAATTTCATCATCATCATCAGCATCATGATGATCATCATCATCATCACATCGTCTTCGCTTCAACACACGCCCCATTATTATAACCTTTTTTAATGTAAGAACTCCATAATGTGGCTATTACTTTAACCAACGAACATCAGTCATACACGCAAAAATTCTTTCACATGTGTACACTTTAAATTAAAGTAATTCTAACACCATACAATGCATACCAAAACTATATCCTTCCTTTGACCTCTTCACATATGATTCCTAAGTAGGATATTGACTAAGGAGCCTGGATAATGGATCCTGCATGTGACGCATAGATCTAGTAAACTTGCTTATTTAAGATTAAGAATGCATGTCCAAAATATACCGTAGTCCAGACAAAATCTGACATACACATTCAAAAAGACATACCTCAAGCAACCAATATGAAAACTCATTAATGAAGGGGAGATCACTTTTGAAGTTTTAGTTTAGTAGTCTAACATGAGTTATATCCCTTGAATAAGAAGATCCAAGTAATATGCACTAATATTTTACAATCACATTCAACTTAACTAATTAGAATGTACTAAAAAAAATAAAATAAAATGTTATGCTTATTGGATACAAGTACATAAAAATAAAGATCACTTCATGAATTTTTGCAAAACTGTTACCCAAAATGACAAGATGTAAATTGATATTAAGAAATTCAGAAAATTATGACATATCAGCATACACAGTTTAAACACATGACTTCCACCGAATTCTAAATTTTTTTTTTACAAACTCTGCCTAATCATAAACAGGGCATCATGGTTATTTTAAATGGTGCAATTAATGTGTTCTAGCTTTGTGAACTACAAGATGTCATTAATGGCAATATGTAATTATGTTCTATTCTGCTTCATTAGGTTACAATCAGAATGACTCCTAAAGGAATTTGAACCAAATTTTAGCTGACCATATGATCATTTGATGGTGCGTTAGAATTCACTTCAAAAGTACCATGTTGTCTTTATGCAAAACTGTGCAACTATTAGTATTGATTGGTCACGTCTATAAATGTGATTTTGAATGAGTTCTTATTTAGCAAGAGGTACTAGCTCATACTTCAGTGTAACTGCATTAAGTTCCATCTAGAACCACTATCAAACTGACTGACTGAATGTAAGAATTTAAAATGGATATACGGGTACACAATCTGCGCAAGTTCAGTCAAGATCTGCAGAAAAATGGTCTACAAGGCAAATATTAGAAAAGGACGACTTTCACTCACACAAAAATCATGAATTGGTGTATCAGTCTTATTTGACGTATTGCATTTATCTTTAACATATGGTATTTGGTAAAACTGGCAGAAAAAGGCAACATTTTTTATTATGCATACAAGAAAATGTTTGACAGTCAATGGTCAACGCAGGAGAAGTTCCCTATACAGATAGCTTACCATTATTTTTCTAAGGTACGCTTAATTGTTTATAGAAACACACTTTCAGTCAACGTTTTGTCAACCATATAGAATGTTACAAACATTTCTGAACAATTCTTACCTCATGTTGGATCAACAACCAGTAGGACTTGAAATTCAATGTCTCCAGTCAGCACCCTGTCTGCCTGTCAGTGACTCCCAGTGTGCTGATATGGTATGCACAAGGACCCCATGCACTGCATTCCTACTTTGTTGCTGTGTAGCTAAATATTAAAGTAACAATCATTCTTCAACAACAAATAAAACGCATGCAAGCTATTTAATCTCAAAGAGTGTGTAGATACATGTAAACCGTTTACCTAAGGTTAAGTGCGATTAAGTAATGACAAGTTTGTAATATTAAGTTTGGAGGGAATAAAATAAATAGAGGGCAATTACTCTAGAAAGACTGAAGAAAGCATCAATCTTTGTTATGTCCTCTTCAGTGCAAAGACCTCGTTTCAATTATTTTTCAAGCTACTTACACATGGGAAAGTGCAGATAGCCTAATGCAAAATCTAACAGTCTTCCACATTTTCAACAACATTAAGAGAAAAATGCGAAATAATTAAAATGTGGCACCTACCTAGTGTATTTAACACATTCTGAGTGAGACACCCATACCAGGACACTCCTAACTGCCTAGTGGCCGTGCAGGCCTGCAGGTTCCATACCTATTTGTAGGATAATGTACAAACAACCATAAGAAACCAAAGTGTAACAACACACTACCTTATAATGTTATATTGCCAGGCAAATTATGCAGTTACTCAGTCATGGTGAGGAAATGGTGGTGCTATCCAGCTATAGCTTGGGAACTCATTAGGTCAGTAATCTTTCTTAAAGTTACTAAGCACTGTTTCTACTTAAGAATGCAACTTGAATGGTTCTTAGTAGGCCACAGCTATCAATACAACCAAGTCACAAAATAAGTACTTTCAAGAGCACGATTTAAAACAACATTGACATCTCAGAACTGTTTTACATTGAAGACTCCTGATGAGATCCTTTTTCACCTTGTGACATCAAGAAAATTATTAAATGTTCAATTTAATAGAACGGTTTCAAACAGAAATATTTAACATACAATACCTTAATCAAAAAGTCTTCATAGTGTTGTTCTGTCATCATTGTTTCACCAGCGCTGGGAGCTGGATGTACAGAAGCTGCATGAAGCACTTTCTAACATGCAGTCTCAAACCCTCGACCACATGTGCACTGCTTTCACATTCAGTATGTGCATCCACATTGTCCAGGCCTCTCCATCTAACTATAGATATTACATACATGCCAAAAACCTAAGCATAATCCAATTCACTATTCAGTATCAAATAAATTCTAGGCAAGGTAGCCGATATTTCCCACAGACAACAAGAACTGGTTCTACCCAGGTAACAAACTCAAGAATGTTTTAATAAGCCACATACTGGTCACGCTATCATCACCAGATCCTTTGAGATGATGGTCTGTGTCAGGAACAATCCTCCACACACGTAGGACTAGATTAAACAAGGCATAAATATTCCTGGTCATAGCTTATTCTAGTTCAAATTGTTATCAGCTTAATATTTAGTGACTAAGACATTTTCAAAAAACCAGTCACTACTTTTATATTTGCATAAGTTCTTATTATTTCAAAACACTGATTTAAAGGCTACAGTCCACTTTCTAACATATTCCACACATGAAGGTTCTGCGAAAAACATTTAGAAAGGGGTAGAATGTTTGAATAATGCCAAGTGGAACCGTTTTAAGATTGTGGCGATTGCCCGACGCTTTAGTACCAAAAGTCGAAATCAAGTATCGCTTTTGACACAGCTTGTTGGAATATCCAATATATTAATATGGGCAATCAAATAGTACACCTTATTAATGTCTTGCTATCAGTGGATTGGATGAAGTTGTATGTTCACTAAATACTAACAATTAACATTTTTTATGAATAGATCAACAAATAAACATGACAAAAACAAACAATGAAATCATTTAATTTTCGCCGGTGTCTAAATATCATCCATTTTTAAAAAATGGTCCACTCTTAAACTCATACACTTTTTGTACGTATTTGTAATATTCCTGCAAAAGGAAAATCATATTATTTTAATTTTTTTAATGTGTGACTTAATAAATAATTATAGATTTATAGTTGTTTATCGGCCAATAAACAACGATTTGGAGTTCTTTTGCATAAGCATTCAACCACGAGGGCTTTAGCCAGAGTTGTTTTATAGCCACGCATGAGAACGACAAAGAGTTGTTTATCAGTCGATAAACAATAATAATGTAAAAATTATTTTGATTCTAACATGATTTTACATATATTTTTGCAATTGTAATTGGAACTCCTTTTGACCGTGCTAAGCTCATAATTGGGCCTTCGTTTTGCCTTGTTTATTGGGAAGTTTAACAATGATAATGTTGTGTTTTGCGCACAGAAATGTTAGCAATTATTCTTTTAGAATACACTTTCTATCATTTCTAAAACAGTAAGTTTTATTTCACTTTATCAAAGGCCCCCATGTTATGTACTCAAACTGCATGAAACATAACCCAACATTTGTCCGCAAAGTAAACTAGATGCCTGTTGCAACATTTTGAGCCTGTTGTCAAGGAAGCAACTTGTATTGTAGTTATTAAAAATCTCATTTTCTAACAAGCAGATCT
This sequence comes from Congeria kusceri, assembly GCA_027627225.1. Lineage (NCBI taxonomy): Eukaryota > Metazoa > Mollusca > Bivalvia > Myida > Dreissenidae > Congeria > Congeria kusceri. Next base: position 1,089,700 of record JAPFQT010000039.1, read on the forward strand.
TTTCCTTTGATCTTTAAGCCTGACCTTGACCTTTGAGCTATGGAAACAGGTCTTGTGTGCAACACGCCATCTCCACATGGTGAACATTTGTGGCAAGTTATTTTAAAATTGCCTGATGAATGAGGAATTTACAATCCAGACAAGATCAGACGGACGGACGCACGCATTCACACACATACACCAAACTGCCATTGTGGCAACTAAATCGAGCTGACGGCAGACGGGCTCAACAAAAAACAGTATTTTAACATAGGGTCTTAAAGATCGGATTGCAAAATCAGCGCAAACTAGACCACCGTGAAATAAAATGAATTAACATCTAACGTGTTATTCTACATCTACAAGTACACTACCAATAACGCCAAGTCATATGGTTGTGTTTCGTTTGCACTGTTTACCAGTAAACTGCGTATTACACTTCACAGGTTCAAAGATGGTGTATTGGCCGAGTACACTTATTGATAATCACACGCACATGTTCTGTATTCACAACATTTGCAAAATGGTCTGGAAAATAGTGATGGCAGCTTTTTAATGTATCCTTAGGAATAAAAAATATTGAATTCACCTTAAGTTCGCAATAAATCTATGATAATATAATGACGGACACAGGGCTATAAGAAAATATTTACTTCAGCGACAAAGTCAAACTTGCATGTGCAATCAATTTTTTGTGAAATAAAAATAAAAATATTTTAAAAATTTGAATTGAGAGCTACCTTTGTTTCATACAGGCTAACTCATGTTAGTATATGCTACTTGAACTGCATGTAATTAAAGGGACTTGTTCACATATTTTTCGCATTTTTTGAAGTATACAATTACATGTCTTAACTTGACAGATTTAAGCATCGGAATAAAAAAGCTCAAGTATAAGAAGTATTTAGAAAAAAGAAAGAAAAGAAAAGCAAGAGGGCCATAAGGCCCTAGGTCGCTCACCTGAGGGGCTAAGGAACTACTGTTCTGAGCAAGTTTTATGATGATTCGGCTAAAAATGTGGCATCTAGAGTGTTCACAAGCTTTTTTTTGCAATTCTGCCTGGTGACCTAGCTTTGGACCTCAACTAAGTTTCACAGAAAATATAGGAACAATATAGGAATATTTTGACCTAAAATATAGGACTTTTATGGTAAAAATACGTCATTAAAATGAAAATATGGGATCATATTCTAGCCTGATAAGTCTTTCAGCTTGTGTTTTAATGAACAAATTATTTGCTAAACATGTTAATGCTCATCAATTGGCAACTGAGACATGTATGCTATGACCTAACACTAATCGAAGTATTTACGTTTGATGCGATCGAAGTGAGCGAGAAAAAAATCAACATATAGGTTCTTGATATACTGTTCACGGACCAATTTCAGGCGCGTGACTGACCAAATTTCGCAAAAATATAGGAAAAAATTGACCAGTTTCGAACATGTCCCAGATTTTATTTGGACAAATGTTCTTAGCATGTTTCATGACGACTGGGCTATAAATGTGGCATCTAGAGTATTCACAAGCTTTGTTTTCAATCTGTCATGGTGACCTAGTTTTTGACCCGACATAAGCTAGTTTCAAAATCGTCCGTGAAATCATTGAACAAGTTTCAAAAATATTGTGACTTCTAGAGTGTTCAATTTGCCCTAGTGACCTAGTTTTTGACCCCACCAGTTTTGAACTCATCTCAGGTATCATTGGATCAAATGTTCTGAGCAAGTTTCTTGACGATTGGGCTACAAATGTGGCCTCTAGAGTGTTCACAAGCATTTTCTTCAATTTGCCCTAGTGAACTCGTCCGAGATATTACTGAAACAATGTTTTGAGCTAGTTTCAAGAAGATTGGGTACACAATATGACTTCTAGAGTGTTCACAAGCGTTTTATTCAAATTGACCTAGTGATCTAGTTTTTGACTCCACATGAACCAGTTTCAAACTCGTCCAAGATATCATTAGAACAAATGTTCTGGGAAAGTTTCATAAAGTGTGGGCAATAAATGTGGCTTCTAGAGTGTTCACAAGCTTTTTAAAGTTTTTATTATAGCGATATAAGGAAAACTGCTCTGCCCCTTGGCGGCCATGTTTTTCAATGAAGCGGAACCATTTTCGAACTCGGCTATGATATCATAACAACAAATGTTCTGAGCGAGATTCATGATGATTGGGCGAAAGATGTGACTCCTACAGTGTTCAAGCTTTTTGTATAGCCATATAAGGAAAACTGCCCCGCCCCTGTAGGCCATGTTTTTTAACGGAGAGGAACCATATTCAAACTCAGCAGAGATATCATAACAAGAGTAATAAGGCCCTAGGTCGCTCACCTGAGGGGCTAAGGAACTACTGTTCTGATTCAAGAAGATTCGGCAAAAAATGTGGCCTCTAGAGTGTTCAAAAGCTTCTTTTTCAATTTGGCCTGGTGACCTAGCTTATGACCGAATGTGACCTGGTTTCGAATGTGTCTCAGATATCATTTGGACAAATGTTTTGAGCACGTTTCATGATGATTGGCTTATAAATGTGGCATCTAGAGTATTTACAAGTTTTTTTCTTAAATTTGTCCTGGTGACCTAGTTTGACCCGACATGAGCTAGTATCAAACTCGTCCGAGATATTATTTAAACAAATGTTCTGAGCAAGTTTCAAGAATATTGGGCAACAAATGTCACTTTTTTAGTGTTAACAAGCTTTTTCTTCAATTTGCCCAAGTGACCTAGTTTTTGACCCCACCAGTTTTGAACTCATCTCAGGTATCATTGGGACAAATGTTCTGAGCAAGTTTCTTGATGATTGGGCTACAAATGTGGCCTCTATTGTTCACAAGCTTTTTCTTTAATATGGCCTGGTGATCTATTTTTTGACCCCACGTGACCCAGTTTCGAACTCAACCGAGATATTATTGAAACAAATGTTCTGAGCGAGTTTCAAGAAGATTGGGTAAAAAATATGATTTCAAGAGTGTTCACAAGCTTTTTAAAGTTTTCAATATAGCCATATAAGGAAAACCGTCCCACCCCCTGGGGGCCATGTTTTTCAACGGAGCGGAACAATTTTAGAACTCGGCTAAGACATCATCAGAACATATATTCTGAGCAACATTCATGTTGATAGGGCAAAATATGTGACTTGTAGAGTGTTCACGAGCATTTCCTTTAATTTGACCTAGTGACCTAGTTTTGACCCCACATGACCAAGTTTCGAACTCTGCAGAGATATCATTGGGACAAATGTTGTGACCAAGTTTCATGAATATTGGCCAATAAATGTTGCCTCTAGAGTGTTCACAATGTAAATGTTAACTACGCACAATAAGACGCACAAAGGCGATCACAAAAAAAACAAATGATCAGAGCAAGATTCATGTTGATTGGGCAAAAAATGTGACTTATAGAGTGTTCACAAGCTTTTTTTCAACTTGACCTAGTTTTTGACACTACATGGCCCAGTTTCGAACTCGTCCGAGATATCATTGGGACAAATGTTCTGAGCAAGTTTCATGAAGATTGGGCAATACATTTGGCCTCTAGAATGTTCACAAGGTTAATATTTACAAGGAACGATTCACGACTGGCAAAAGGCGATCACAAAAGTTCACCATGAGCATGTTGTGCTCAGGTGAGCTAAAAAATTGGTCCCATCGGGGTTCGAACCCGGGACCTCCGGATTAAAAGGCTATCACCTTGACCAGTCGGCCAGTCCGACTTGCATTATTTACTTCATGTAAGTGTTCCACGTGTGGTCAACAATTTCAACGAAATTAACAGAAACACTCCTATTTATTCCATCGTTTAAACTAAAACGGGTTTTACAGTGTATTTCTAGGTCCACAGTGTTATTTTGCTCCTTTGTATACTGTTCTTTTATTTTTGGAATCGGTGACAAAAAGTTGAACAATTGTCAATTCGTCAATCTGTGAACAGGTCCCTTTAAGGTAATCATTATCTGAATATTAATACCTTGTCAGAGAACAATATAGCAGTAATCACATATGTGTTTTCAATGTTTATAAATAAACTCAACGACAAAGGTGAAATAATCAAAATTTTATTCACACTCACAATATATGGTCTGTGACTTGTTTATAAAGTGTTTTTATGTTAGATAACAGATAACAAATATTAACAAGACAGCCACAAGGCCCTAGGTCGCTCACCTGAGGGTCTAAGGAACTTAACTGTTGTGAGCAAGTTTTATGAAGATTCTGCTAAAAATTTGGCCTCTAGTGTTCACAAGCTTTATTTTCAATTTGACCTGGTGACCTAGCTTTTAATCCCCATGTCATCTGGTTTTGAAATTGTTACAGATATCATAGCGACAAATGTTCAAAGCAAGTTTTGTGATGATTGGCCTATAAATGTGGCCTTTAGAGTGTTCACAAGTTTTTTTTTAATTTGGCCTGGTGACTTAATTTTTTACCCCACATGACCCAGTTTCGAACTCATCCGAGATAACATTCAAATAAATGTTATTAGCATGTTTCAAAAAGATTGGGCAAACAATTGACTTCTAGTGTTCACAAGTTTTTTCTTCAACTTGCCCTCGTGACCTAATTTTCGACCCCACTTGACCCAGTTTTGAACCCGTCTGAGATATCATTGGGACAAATTTTCTAAGCAAGTTCCATGATGATTGGGCTGTTAATGTAGTCTATAGAGTGTTCACAAATTTATTTCTTCTATTGGGCCTGTTGACCTAGCTTTTAACCCCACCTGACCCAGTTTCAAACTTATCTGAGATATAATCCTGGAGTCCTGGTTTTTGACCCTAGGTGACCCAGTTTCAAACTTGTTTGAGATATTATTCAAACAAATGTTCTGAGTAAGTTTTAAGAAGATTGGGGTAAAAAATATGACTTCTAGGGTGTTCACAAGCTTTGTATTTAATATGACCTAGTGATCTAGTTTTTGACCCCACATGACCACGTTTCGAACTCGTTCGAGATATTATTAGAGCTAATGTTCTGGGCAGGTTTCGTGAAGAGTGGCAAATAAATGTGGCCTCTAGTGTCCACAAGCTTTTTGCAGCTTTCAATATAGCCATATAAGAAAAACTGCCCCATTCCATGGCAGCCGTTTATTTTCAATGTAGCAAAAACCATTCTCGAATTCAGTCGAGATATCATAAGAACAAATGTTCTGAGCAAGGTTCATGTTGACTGGGCAAAAAATGTGACTTTTGGAGGGTTCACAAACTTTTTCTATAGCCATATAAGGAAACTGCCTCGCCCTCTGGCGGCCATGTTTTTCAACGTAGCGGAACCATTTTCGAATTCGGCCTAGATATCATAAGAACAAATGTTCTGAGCAGGTTTCATGTTCATTGGGCTAAAAATGTGACTTCTTGAGTGTTCACAAGCTTTTTCTTCAATTTGACCTAGTGACCTAGTTTTTGACCCTACATAACCCAGTTTCGAACTCGTTCCAGATATCATTTGGAAAAATGTTCTGGGCAAGTTTCATGAAGATTGGGCAATAAATGTAGCCTCTAGAGTGTTTACAAACTTTTTAAAGTTTTTAATAGAGCCATATAAGGAAAACCGCCCCGCCCCGTGGCAGCCATGTTTTTCAACGGAGTGGAACTGGTTTCGAACTCGGCTGAGATATAAGAAAAAATATTCTGAGCAACTTTCATGTTGATTGGGCAAACAATGTGACTTTTGGAGCGTTCATTATCTTTTTCAATAGCCATATAAGGAAAACTGCCCCGCCCCCTGGCAGCCATGTTTTTCAAAGGACCGGAGCCATTTTCTAACTCGGCCATGATATCATTAGAACAAATGTTCTGAGCAAGTTTCATGTTGATTGGGCAAAAGATATGCGTTCACAAACTTTTTCTTCAATTTGACCTAGTGACCTAGTTTCTGACCCCACATGACCCAGTCCGAACCTTTCTACGATATCATTGGGACAAATGTTCCGGGCAAGTTTCATGAAGATTGGCCAATAAATGTGGCCTCTAGGTAAATGTTGACGACGCACGACGCATGACAAACAAAAGGCAATCCCAAAAACCCACCATGAGCACGTTTTGCTCAGGTGAGCTAAAAATAACAATAGAACAATAATCACATAATGACGTCAACAATGCATATTACTCAACAATGCATATTACGTAAATGATTGAATTTAATTTATATAAGATAAACATACATCATTTATATAGAACAGAAAATACATAGGAAAAGAAATGTACAAACATGCATGAACATGAGAAAAGGCAATATACAATGAATATAATATATTAATATGAATCATTATATTGCTAATACCGGTTAATATTTTAGTCGTAAAGTTTTCACTATATTCACTATCACAATGAAAATGCGGAAATTAACGACACTAATATATAAGCAAAGGTCCATCTTTAAAGCTGTTAAATCACTGCAAAAATTCTCAGCTATTCTTAATTTTTAATAGTTCAAACACAAGTATTTATACAACAATACAGTGTCATGTTTTCAAGTAATTGATCAAATACATTTCTATCATGTATGTAGAAATGACAGTCAGTCTAAAAATAGCAAGTGTCATGTACATGTATATTTATGTACAAACATTAACTTGTAAACTAAAATAGTTCTTGTCGTTTGGCATACAGTATATGTTAACTGGTTAAGTTATGTAAAATGCAATAGCAATTATGTAAGACACAGACGGTAGAATATAATTCACAATGTCCAAAAATACACTGTCATTTTAAGATAAAAAATATTGTTTACACAAACATATTGTAGATTCTAAACCACAATTGTGTTTTGAAACATAACACAATACACAATACATAAATTTGACAAATAATACATTACACAATACATAAGTTTCAATATAAATACACAAGATCATTTTAAGATAACCATATTTGTTATTATACAAATGTCTGATACATGTAAAAGTAAGCTATGGTACTTTGAACACCAGGATGTTTTTGTTATATCGTCCAACAAGGATGGAGGCTGTGTGCCTGTTGTAGCAGACTGACTCTGGGCCCCCCACTCCATCCCTGTCTGTAGCCAGAGTGGCCAGCTTCTTCCTGCCCTCCCTGTCCACCTGTATGATAGTCTGGGACCCCCATCCACAGACCAACACCTGGCCTGCAGGTGTCACATGTACAGCACCTGGGAATCGTAGTTCAGGGTCCTCCAATGTAGAGAGTACAGACCCATCCCTGGCCAGGGTGAGGAGCTTGTGGTGGGAGCGGTTGGTGATGTATATACGATCCCCAGTGGGACTCACAGCACACCTCTCTACTGCAAAACAGAGTCAAATCAAGATATTAAATTACTTTAAATGTTTAATAATGTTAATACACAAAAAAAAAACTGCAGTGACATCGTATTATTAATGCGTCGTTAAACAGACAATTACGCATCTTAAAGATCTGCATAAAATCCAATAATAATAAATATTTTAGTGTGACAGGAAGGTTCTGTATCAGTTTATTGCCTAAAAGTTTGACACGTTGACTGGTGAGTTAGAATTGAAGTCTACCACAATTACACGGATGGAAACGATTACACGGTACAGTGAACATGTACGCATGAATGCGTAACTATATGCAGTAATAACAGATTTCCTATACACGTATACATGAATGTGTCAACTGATGCAACTATGGCATATGCAGTATTAATAGATTTTCCATACATGTATACATGATTACTGACATCTGTGTTATTCTACAGCGGACACAGGCTGACATATTCATAACATGTACATGTACATTATAATAACAGAAGTTAAGCTTTTACAACAGGAAATATGTTTCAAAACAACATGAAATAAAACTTTTCTCTCTTGTTCTTCTACACAAGTAACAAAAGCCAGTTGTTATTTAAACAGTTTTACAAATACAAATCTATTAATTTAACAAATTTCAACTACAACAATTTAAAGTTTATTTACTTCATGTAACGTTTGGAAACACGATGAATTATGAAACAATAATGCACGTATATTTACTTGAAAACCACAAAATATAAACAGCAGGTCACAGAGTGTGTCATTGATTTGCACTCACGGTCTATTTATAGACATGCCATGAAGTCAGGAGTGACAGTCAAAATGCCTGATAAGTTATATTTAAAAATCAATAATATTGAAAATCATTCTTTACTGCTTTTGTAAACTTAAACTGACACATGTACATTCTACAACTATGCAGCCTTACAATTATCTTATAATACATATTTCTAATAATATCCGGATGAACCCGCCATGATTCTAACCTGTATCAACACCTGATGTATCTTGATACAGCTTGCTGACCAGTTTCCCACTCAGCGTGTACTTGTACAGTGCCGTAAGATCAGTGACATACAGCTCCCCCTGGTGGTGGGCAATACCTCTACAGTGATGTTGTAACTGAAGCTTCCTGCCCTTCACCAGCTGCCCATTGTTGACTGAGATAAACTGGATCTCATGTGTGTTATCAGCATTCACAGTAACAGCAACTTCACTGTGTGCTATATGACACATGTCCCGTGGATCAGTTGACACATCACAATGAGTAAGCACCCTGTACTGCTGGTCCAGCAGCTTTAATTTCTTATTATTGTAGTCTACAACAAGAATCTGGCCATCAGGGAGAACACATATGCCACTGATCCAGCATGGTGATGAATCACTTGGTATGCTCACATCATACTCTGACTTTCCTTTAACAGTCAATACTTGGTCTGGGTTTCCCTGCACTGTCAATGCCTGGGTACTGTGTACAATCCTCCCCAGACCTGACAGTTTGGACAAGTACTGCTCAATGTCACTGTTAGGCTGGAATGTTAGTGAACTTTTAACCTGAACAGAGTTCTCCTTCAAATATGTTTCAGACTGTTGTATTTTGTCGCTACATTTCTTGCTCGCTATAAAGGAGAGTTCTTTCATGCTCATATCACTGATGTCCTGAATGGCTTCATGCAGTATTTTCAAGTCGTCACGAAGCCTTCTGCAGTTGTTCACATCAGTCTTGAGAGAAGCTTGCAGGCTTGTGAGTGTATTTTTCATTTCCTTCAAAGTGATTTTTTCAATATTGTCTAAAGTGTCATTTATTTTCATGCGTGTTTCTTGTATTTTGTGTAATTGTTCATCATATGAACCCTGCAGTGATTTAATGCCGGTCTCCCAATTTGTTTGAAGATTGTTCATTTGTTCCTGAATTGTTTGAAGCTTCACTGCAAACTGCTGCAGGTCAGTTGACTGGGTTTTGACACACTCAGATACAAGCGTCACTTTGGTGCACTGTCTGAAACAAAATATAGTATATTATAATAAAATGCTTAAAATAATTTGGCAAATTTTTCTTAAATAAAAAAAAAAATACTGTTATACATATTCTAAGTTCAAAGCTTATGAGATGGATGGTTTAGATTGGCCATTTCAAAACATTATGTGGCGTGTCATGGGAAAACCGGGCTTAATGCATGTGCGTAAAGTGTCATCCCGGATCAGCCTGTGCGGATTCCGCAACAGGCTAATCAGGGATGGCACTTTCCGCCTATAGTGGATTTATATTTAAAGAGACTTCCTTGAAACAGAAAATACCATAAAAGCTTAAAGTGCTGTCCCGGATTAGCCTGTGCGGACTGCACAGGCTAATCCGGGACGACATTTACGCACATGCATTAAGGCCAGTTTTCCCACAACGTGCCTCATATAGTCTTCTACTGGATATTTAAGCATACTTTGGCACATAAAATATAACGAAGGCACATGAGTGTCTGTTTTGCTCCAATTGCTTATAAAGTAAGGAGTGTCAGAAGCAAAAGGACCCTGCTGATAAGCCATATAACAAAAGAAGAGCTGTAGGAGGACAGCTAGCTAGACTTTTCTTGTGCTTGTCAGAGTTACTGGCATTTTATTCTTAAACAAGAAACATGGAAATTCCCCGAAAACCAAATTTTTCAAACAAAATGCATTAAAGTCAGCACATCAATAAAATTTTTAGTAATGGTAAACTTGACCTTAACCACACCCACCCCATATGCAATCCCAAGCAAGGTCTCGATATAAGGTATCTATGCACTAAGTTTCATAAAAATATCTCAATGCGTTCTAAAGTTATTGAGCGGTTACCATTTTTCTATTTTTAGTACCAGTGACCTTGACCCCACCCAGCCCATATGCAATCCCAAGCAAGGTCTCTATATAAAGTATCTATGTATAAAGTTTCATTAAAATATCTCAATGCGTTCTAAAGTTATTGAGCGGAAACCGTTCTTCTATTTCAGTAACAGTGACCTTGACCCTTGACCCTAAACGCAATCGCAAGTGAGGTCTCGATATAAGGTATGTTTGTATTAAGTTTCATTAAAATATCTCAGTGCGTTCTCAAGTTATTGAGCGGAAACTGTTTATTCTATTTTTAGTAACAGTGACCTTGACCCCACCCACCACATATGTAATCCCAAGCAAGGTCTCGCTATAAGATATCTATGTTTGAAGTTTCATTACAATAGCTTAATCAGTTCTCGAGTTAGGGAGCGGAAACAAAAAATTGAGAAACTAGCTTACTGAAAAACTTTAACCTGTCCATTTCTAAGTGTAAAAAGGCCCACAATTTTGTCAATTTCAAACTAGAGTTATCATAATTGGCTTATGAGTTCATTTTAATATAGGGAATAAGTGTTCTAAGTTTAAATGAAATCCCTCATGCCATTCCTGAGAAACCAGCTTACCAAAAATCTTTAACCTGTCCATATAGTTATATGTAAAATTTCTCAGTGTAAAAAGGCCCATAATTTTGACAAATTTCAAACTAGTGTTACCAAACTTGGCCTATAGGTTCATTTTAATGTAGGGAATAAATGTTTTAACTTTTAATGAAATCCCTCGAGCCATTCCTGAGAAACAAGCTTACCAAAAAACTTTAACGTAACTCGGATGCCGACGCTGACGCCGGGGCGAGTAGAAAAGCTTGCCTTTTATTAGAAAAGTCGAGCTAAAAAGGCCCCAACCACTGGCGGCCAAGTTTTTTAGCAAATCAAAATAATTCAATAATTTTGGTAAAATTACTTCAAAATCCAACAAGTGGTTTCTAACATAAAGATCTTCAAAAATTTTAATATAATCCTATTAGGAAAAATGGCCCGCCCCCTGGCGGCCATTTTTTTAAGGACTTAAACCATTTGAGGAACTTTGGTAGAAAAACAACCAAGGAGCATTTCTGTCAAAGAAGTTTGAAATCCAAACAAGTGGTTTTTGACAAAAAGATTTTCAAATTTTTCAATAAAAACATATAACGTAAAAATGCCCTGCCTCCGTAGTTTTTACAACAGACCTTACTAATTTGAGAAACTTTTGTAGAGAACCTCCCAAGGAACAGTGCGTGAATAATTTCTAAATCCAACCAATAATTTCAGACAAAGATTTTCAAAGTTTTCAATACAGCCATTTAAGAAAAAAATGGCCCGCCCCCTGGTGGCTATGTTGTTTTTCAACTGAGCATCAACATTTGAGAAATTTTGGTAGAGGACCACCCAAGGAACATTTTTCTAAATTATATGAAAATTCACCCAGAGGTTGAGGATGAGATGTCATTTAAAGATGTTTCTATTTAATGCCCTGGTGGCCATTTTTGTGCAGCGTACTGGTACAATTGGAACAATTGGAGTGACTTTGATCGAGGACAATCCAAGAAACATTTGTGTGAAGTTTCAGCAAAGTTGGCCAACTGCTTTTCGAGGAGATGAAAGGAAAAACCTATGGACGCACGCACACACACACAACCGAACCGCCATGGCATAAGCTCGCTGGCCTTCGGTCAGTTTAGCTTAAAATGAATATGCCAGCATTGGAATAAAGGTTACCGTGTTTGCAAAATAGTTAAGAAAAGGCAATAATAGTATTTTCAAAGATTGAGCATGAGTAGCTTAACATTTATATATCAGATACAATAGATTCACACTCAACCCTCGATGTGTAACTGATATCAAGACGAGTGGTATTGAAGTCAATCTCAAACTGTACTAACCTTGATATGTATTGATTTTATAAAATGTTAACATTCAGGTAGTCAGTTTACCTGTTAAACATTGGTATCCAGGTAAAAACTGGAAGTTTAAAACTGCACCATTTCTGATATATATAAAGCCAATCGTTACATGTATGTTACTGTCCTCAACTTAATTCTTGTTTATATTAATAAACATACTAAATCAGGTTAGTCTAAAAAGTAAATTGTCTAATAATAAGGATTATTGTTATCTTAACAATCATTTTAACAAAAATGTCATAAGATACCTGTGATTAAGTAGAATACAATTTGAGCAGCACAGCTGTCCATGGTCTTCACAGAAAATTTCCAATTTTTTATCTTTGTGAACTTCGCATTTCATCAGAAAATCCTCCACCTTCTTTGAAATTGGCCATTTTTTCATATCTCCCCTTCCATAAGGGGAATGTTTTTTGAACAACTGACCATGATGATGAATACATTTTCCACAATAAAACTTTGAACATGTTTCACAGTAAAATTCTGCGACTACTTCAACAGACTGCTCTTCGCAGGTACAACAACAAAAATCTTTAAATTCATCTGACCCTTTAGCAACAGTAGACATAGAAAATGTCGCCATTTTGCTTGTTGACTTTCAGCAAACAAAACTTTACAACTTTAATTAAATAGAAATATTAATGTCACAGTGTCTCTGTTTAATTAAATAATCCAGAAAGCACACATTAAATGTAGTGGCAATTATAATCAAGCAATAAAACCTTCCAACTGAACAGAAACCAAGATAACCTTCAAATGACGCTCAGTGGTCTGTTGCAGTAAACAGTGTAACTATGTAAACTGTCACGTGAGTATTAGGTCACGTGAGTATTGGATTAATTTAAATTATTGCACTGCGACAAAGGTTTGTAGCTGAATATCAGGTTACATTGAACAAGTGTTTATCACACAGACCAAATGCAGTTGGTTTAAACGTGTACTGATCAATGTCTCTAGAGTGTTTATTATTTAAGAGATTTACCACACTGACTATTTTATCACAGTTGTCATTTCCTTTTGCCGAAATATCAAACTGATTTGATCTTTTTCTCTTTAGTCATTTTTAAAACAATTTACCTGTTTAATTCTTGTAATATGATGCCATCTCCAATAATTAAAACCAAAGGGAGACAACTCCTGTCCTAAAACACTTAATTATCTGACCCACATTAAGGACACACTGTCAGTATCAAATGTGGGTTCCAACTGATAATGTGAAGACTCACAATCAAACTTCAAATACAAAGTGAGGCAGCAACTGCTTAAAAAATATTTGTTTATATTTACCTTTTTACATAGTTTTTTTGTACAGATCAACTTCATTGGAAATCATCTGAACATATATATTGTGCCCATTTTTTTTCCAAGTTTTTCAACTTCCTTATAGCGTTTCAGAGAACAAGTTTAAAGCAAAATGTTCACAATAAATGACAATTCTAACATGTAACATGCAGAATTTGTCAATAGACAAATAAAAAAATTCACCATTGTTAAACTACCAATAAACAACCCAAAATTAGTTTAGAAACTGTAAAATATAGAATGTATTGTAACTGAAAACAAATTGTGCTAGGTCATGTTACAATTGAAATAATTTTTGCATTATCGTTGTTAATCGGCTAATAAACACTAACAGCCTTGTGGTTTAATTCATACGCATCAGAACACAAAATCGCTGTTTATTAGCCGATAAACGACTCTAAATGCAAAATTATTTCTTAATTAACGACAGACGCCGGAGGATGACTGACCACAATATCTCTCAGTTCGAGATCAGGTGAGCTAAAAATCTGTTGGGTGCAACCACACTACATTTAGGCAGCGTGTCACTGCTTTAGCAACTGTCGTTGTTGATCTCCATGTCATCTTACCTTGGCAAGACCTCAGGTTGCAATCCTCAACTTGATAACTATCGCAACCACGGTCACTTCTGTCGGTACAGGTCCTGTGTCTGGCTCAAGTTCCATTCCAGCTGTTTACTCCCTGGCTGACCAATCTATTTCTGTACATCACTGCCAGGCCCATCTGTTCCTGTATGTGTGTAAATACTACTAAATAATATTGGCACTCATGTGCATGTTGTGTTAATAATTATAAGTGAAGACCTAATCAAGCTTTATATTAACGAGAGTTATCAGCCTTTATCACTACAAAAAAAGAGGCATATTTCTCCTAAAATGCTGGTCACACATATCGAGGTTGGGCGTGAAACTATGGTATCTGATATAGAAATGTTAAGCAGATACAATAGTTTCACGCTCAACCCTCGATATAAGTCTTGGTCAGTGACCTTATATAATGACCTTGAAGACATGTGTGATCTTTAGTTGAATATCTGTAGCAGATATAGAGATAATCCTACGAAATTGTAGGTCAGAGCTATGGGCCTTGGTCAGTGATCTTATACAATGACACTGAAGACACATGTAAAGCTTCAATTGAATATCTGTAGTAGTTATACAGATATAGAGTTGTTGCATGCCAAATTTAACCTCAATTCATAAGTACAAAAAGGGCATATTTCTGCTAAATTACTGGTCAGAGTTATGGGCCTTGGTCCGTGACCTTACATAATGACCCCGAAGACATATGAAGTCTCAATGGTATAGTGGATATGGTGTCCGCCGTGTGACCGGAGGTCCCGGGATCGATCCCCACCGAGGGAGGGTTCTCAGGTTCTTTCCAAAGACACCAAGTACTGGTTTGCCCAGGAAACCCACTCAAGAGTGTCTTTATAAGCCAAGGCTTTCGATGCAATCAAGCTACAATAAATAGGTTTAAACTAAACTAAAGTCGTGTGAAGTTTCAATTGAATATCTGTAGTAGTTATAGAGATATGGAGTTGTTGCCACGCAAACTTCAACCTGAATATTTAAGTACAAAAAGGGACATAATTCTGCTAAATTGCAGGTCAGACTTATGGGCCTTGGTCAGTGACCTTACGCAATGACCTCAAAGACATGTGTGAAGTTTCTTTTTAATATCTGAAGTAGTTACAGAGATATGTACTTGTTACACGCAATCTTTAACCTGAATTTTCTCTTGCACGCAAAACTTCACCTGACTTTTCTATGTTATATCTGTAGTAGTTACAGTTACAGAAACCTTAACCAGAGCATTATGGCGATGCGGACGAACAGGTGAGTAGTGTAGCTCGAAGTATTTGGTGAATAGTTGAGCTTAAAATGTAAGTACTCAACAGGTCACCTGTACTTGTAAAGCAACAGAAGGTTGATTTTGGCAGGTAGATAATCAAACATTATAAAATATGTCGGCATAGATTTTTAAACAGAGATAAATACTGTTTGCATAAACATTCAAAAGGTTTCTATTGCTCACATATTTATTACCCATAATAGTCTACATTTGATGCTACTCTGCATGTATGTCAAGACCCTAATGAGTTCATATGTTGACGGTAAATGCCGTTAAACATTGAGTACTATAACACTAAACTAAGTTACCAGCCCTGTTGAACAGTCGGCCCGTTACTGGGAAGATCGTGTCCACAGCATCTTCCTTCATCTCCACAGCCTCGCAATGACATACTGGAAGATATGGTGAACATAGAAATCAATGTGTACATACCAACATACAATTCTTATAAACTATATTTTACTAATTATGCTATGGTGGTTAATCTTTTTTTGCAGCATGATTTTGCTTTAATGTATGTTTTTTTCTTTTGAAACACCCCATGTATATTGACATATATGTTAACGTGAATTCTGAATACAATTAGAATTTTGTTATTTTATGTCTACTACTAATGTTCCTGCGCCTGCAAATGTGTCATCGATGACCAGTGTTTATATTATTAAATTAGTTTTGTCAATTGGGTTTTGTCAATTATTTGAAGAAACAAGGCCATCACATTTAGCACTGTTTCTTTATTAATTATTCGCAATTCTAACATGATACTCACTACTTTTCCTGTAGACACAGAAAAAAATTATAGTGGTTTAACTTCACCATAAACAACGCCAAAAGAAGTCTCGATTCTGAGCGGAGCATATTAAAAAATAGTTCTCATTACAATTGCAAAAATATGTGTCAAATCATGTGGATATCAAATCAAATCAAAATAATTTTTGCGTTTTCGTTGTTTATCGACCAATAAACAATTCTTTGTTATTCCAATGTTTGGCTATTAATCCACTCGGGATAACGACCTCGTGGTTTAATTGGCGATGAGCTCTGCTTTGTTAGGGTCTACAAAATTCACAGATTGGAGCAATGTCTGGAATATACATGTTCTCTGCTTTGTCTGTATGCATACAAATCATTTTGCAAAAGGAGAATTGTCCTCTTATACTGTACTTTCTGCTCATGTATTCTCTTATTCTGTGAAGTAAGTTGAGGTATCACAAAATAGTTTTAGTCCTGACAAAAAAATCAACAAAGGGTAGTATTCAAAATTGTGCAATTATCAGTTATGGTTCTTGTAAACTTTACTTACACCTGCTATCGTAAATCATTCTGTGCAGAATAAACAAAATGCCTTT
Organism: Congeria kusceri; assembly: GCA_027627225.1. Classification (NCBI taxonomy): domain Eukaryota; kingdom Metazoa; phylum Mollusca; class Bivalvia; order Myida; family Dreissenidae; genus Congeria; species Congeria kusceri. The sequence goes on from JAPFQT010000039.1 coordinate 1,106,173, forward strand.
TATCATTTTTGAATTATGCTTCACACACTCATAAACAAAAGGGAAGTAATTCAATAACCTTACAAGTCAGGTTCTTGCATGCAACACACCATCTGGTGATGGTGATCATTTCTGCCAATATAACTGAAAATCTCAGCATGCATGACAATATGATGCTCTAGACAATTATTTGACCTTTTACCTTAATTAGTGACCTTGAAGTTTCAGCTACAGACCTGGTTCTTTAACGCCACGTGCTGTCTAATAATGATTATCACTTCTGCCAAGTAATTAGAAAATTCTTCCATGCTGGGCAAAATTATACTTTTGTCAAAGTAAATTGCTTAAACTCTTATATTTGACCTATAAGTGTAACCTTAACTTTGGACCTAAGGATCTAGCTGTTGCACGCCATATGCTGTCTCATTATGCTTATCAGTTCTGTCAAGTAATTAGAAAAAATCCTCGGGCCTAGTTGTTGCACGTGACACACCGTCTAATAATGGTCATCAAACTTATTTGAAAATCCTTCAATGCTGGACAAAGTTATTGCCTGGACAAGGATCTTTTTTTTGCACGCTACAAACCATCTCGATGCTTAGCACTTCAGCCAAGTTATTTGAAAACCCTTCTCTGCTGGACAAAATTATGCTCCGGACAGTATCTATGGCTTAAATTCTTGTATTTGATACTTGACCTTTAAGAGTGATCTTGACTTAGGACCAAGGGACCTGTTTTTTGCACGCTACAAACCATCTCGATGCTTAGCACTTCAGCCAAGTTATTTGAAAACCCTTCTCTGCTGGACAAAATTATGCTCCGGACAGTATCTATGGCTTAAATTCTTGTATTTGATACTTGACCTTTAAGAGTGATCTTGACTTAGGACCAAGGGACCTGGTTTTTGCACGCTACAAAACATCTCGATGCTTAGCACTTCAGCCAAGTTATTAGAAAACCCTTCTCTGCTGGACAAAATTATGCTCCGGACAGTATCTATGGCTTAAATTCTTATATTTGACCTTTGACCTTTAAGTGAGACTTGACCTTGGTCCTAGGGAACTGGTTCTTATGCACAACACACCGTCGCACCATGCTTAACACTTGGCCTAACTTCTTTGAAATTCCTTCCATTTGGGACAAAATTATTTTCCGGGCAGGGTCTGTGGGTTATAATTCTCATATTTGACCATTGACCTTTAAGTGTGACCTTGCTCTTGGACATAGGGACCTGGTTTTTGCGAGTGACACACCGTCTTATTATGCTTAAAATTTATAATTATGTTATATAAATATTCATTTAACCATCTAAAAGGCACTATACATTATACGGTTACAATATATTGTGGTACTATAAGAGTCTGTATTATCAGACCAGATCAAAGCTTCCATTCAAGCAAGGCATAAGCTTTCTTGATGAGTAATAATACACACATCATGTCGGCAGACAGTAACAAATCATAACTGCAACAACAAATAAATGTCCTAGAATAATAGGAACAGATACCCTAGTATAGCTATTACAATTTAAAAATGAAAATAGTTGGATTATTGGGCCATACCACTGAATTTAATTGATTTGTAATCCTTTGTACACCATCACAGTGTAAGGGTCTGCTTAAATCATATTTATGACACAATTTCTTCTATGCAATAAAGAAAGACCAGTACTCTCCATAAATTACTGAATTTGTCCACAAACAAGAGCTGTCAGAGGACAGCGCACTCGGCTATTTGAAGTGTTTCAGTTGGTACATATTACATTTTTCTACAACATAGTATGTATAACATATTTTTATAAACGCACAAAATATGAAGAATGTTTATAGCCAAATTGAAGAAACTTCGACTAAATTATATTCAGTTTGCTACAAGTGAAGGACAATTCTGTAACATGACATGAAAACAATGAAATTTCCAATGCTCACACAATACATCTTGGTTGGCCACTTATTTTCCAACAATTATAATTACGAAGCAAATACCAATTAAATATGCAACCACTTATAATTATCTGCTTTTGTTATGAACTGTTCATTAGTAAAGCTAGTGGCCTTCATAAGAATAGACCTAATAGCACCGACATGAAAGCACAATGGTAGCATTCAAGGTGTCGTCGATTTTGTATGTAATTATGATAACACTTAGATAAAATTTCTCCTCAGTAATAAGAATAATTGGACCTTAAATCATTCATCATCTGTTCAGACATTCAAAGGTATCTGAATACACACAAAATATATGTATAATAGCATGTCATTATATATGCATTAAAAGCACTCAAGTGCCAACGAGGATTACAAAATAACCCAACTATTTTGACTACACTGAAAGGCTCTTATTTCCAAATAATATGTTGCTACTAATTAGTTTTAAGTAGGTTTTTGACAAGGTCAGCAACACGATACTATGCTGCAGTGACAAATGGCACATAATTACACTATGATTACACTTTACAGTTTTTATTTAAACAAGAGATGTTTGTAAAACATCTATGCCCCCGACTTGCAGCCAAGTTGTGAATATGTGCAATTGTTAAGATTTTTTTTCAGTATGCAATCCCAAGCGAGGTCTCAATATACGGTATCTATGTATGGAGTTTCATTAAAATATCTCGATGCGTTCTCAAGTTATTGAGCAGAAATTGTTTTTCTATTTTCAGTAATGGTGACCTTGACCCCACCCACCCCATATGAAATTCCAAGAGAGGTCTCCATATAAGGTATCTATGTGTCAAGTTTCATTAAAATATCTCGATGGGTTCTCAAGTTACTGAGCGGAAACCGTTTTGCCATTTTTAGCAATGGTGACCTTGACCCCACCCAACCCATATGCAATCCCAAGCAAGGGATATAAGGTATCTATGTATTAAGTTGCATTAAAATATAATGCTTGTCAAGTTATTGTGGGAAAAGCAGGAACGGTCAGCATTAAAATATCTTAATGCTTGTCAAGTTATTGTGGGAAAAGCGTTTTTCTATTTTTAGTAACGGTGACCTTGACCTTGAACCAACCCACCGATATCAATGTATGAAGTTTTTCATTAAAATATCTTGATGCGTTCTTAAGTTATTAAGCAGAACCATTTTCTATTTTTAGTAACTGTCACATTGACCTTGACCGCACCCACCCCATATGCAATCTCAAGCAAGGCTTCGATATAAGGTATATATATATATATATATGAAGTTTCATTAAAATATCTCGATGCATTCTCAAGTTATGGAGCAGAAACCTTTCTTTTATTTTTAGTTATGGTAACCTTGACCCAACCCACCCCATATGCAATCCCAAGCTAGGTCTCAATATAAGGTATCTTTGTATGAAGTTTCATTAAAATATCTCTATGCTTTCTCAAGTTATTGAGCGGAAACCGTTTTTCTATTTTTAGTAATGGTGACCTTGAGCATGACCCCACCCACACCATATGCCATATTAAGCGAGGTCTCGATATAAGGCATCTATGTTTAAAGTTTCATTAAAATATCTAGATGCGTTCTCAAGTTATTGAGCGGAAAACGTTTTTCTATTTTTAGCAACGGTGACCTTGACCTTTGACCTCAAAATGTATTGGCGTCTTCCTTTCCTCCCAAGTAACCAGCATACAAAATGTCATGATCGTAGGTCAGAGCGTTCTCTAGATATAGTGCGGAAACAAAATGGTCTACCGACCGACCGACCATCCGACTGACCAACCGACAGACGGACAAGTGCAAAGAAAGATACCCCCACTTCTTCGAAGAGGGGCATAATAATAAACCCCAGTCCTGTGCCAAAGAGAATTTTATTGTGTACTGCTTTTCCTCCACAACTGATACCACTAGAATTGTCACGAGTGATGGATATACCCCCACAATTTGGCATTGTCACAAAACTATGGCATTCATTCGAAAGAAATGGACAGATAGAGAATGCTATATTTGTGAATGGTCAACAGTGTATTTTGGAAAAATTTAATTTCAATACAAGCCATAAATCTGTCAACATTTAGTGGTTTATAACCCAAGTTGAACTTGATCTGTATTTTATGATAAAACACATATGTACCAAAAATAATTTTAATACGTGAAGCCTTTCATGTGTTATTGTCCATGTTTTTTGGGGAATTAAAGTCCAAAAGGGGCCTTAACTGTGTCAAAATTCAGTGGTTTGTAACCAAAGTCGAACTTGACCTGTATTTTATGATGCTACACATGTGTACCAATAATTATTTTAAAATGTCAGCAATTGTTGAGTTATCGTCAGGAAACTATGTTTTTAGGGAATTAAAGTCAAATAAAGAGCCATAAATCTGTCAAAATTTAGTGGTTTGTAACCAACATCGAACTTGACCTGTATTCTATGATGTCACACCTGTGTACCAAAAATTATTCCAATATGTGAAGCCTTTCTTGAGTTATCATCTGGAAACAATGTTTTTAGGGAATTTTAAGTCGAAACAGGGCCATAACTCTGTCAAAATTTAGTGGTTTGTAACCAACATCGAACTTGACCCGTATTGTATGATGTTACACATGTGTACCTAAAATTATTTGAATATGTTAAGCCTTTCTTGAGTTATCATCCGGAAACAAAAAACCATTAGACTTACAAGCTCACTCCTATATACCCCCCCTAAACTTCGTTTGTGGCGGTATAATAATGGTTTAAACCAAAATATCTGCATACTCAATAGAATGTCTACAGTATGGCTGAAATGCTTTAAATGCAGTATGATATTTTTTCCATCTCAATAGCCCTAAAGGACTATCAAATTATGGATACATATAAATAGCACATATTTTTCAGGTCACGCCATGGTACCATGATTCCGTCATGTACAGTTCATAGTTTCCAAAGATTCTTACATACTATAAACTAGACTTGTAGACCGTAGGACACGGATGCCCCCCACATTCGGCTGGTTGTCACAAAACTCCACTAATGTCAAAAAAAAAATGCAGCAAAATACCCAGGTGCACAAGTTTACATGCTGATGAACATGTTTATTAAGTTTCATCACTAGCAGTTATACTTTTCAAATAACACGCGACAAAAGTCCATAAATGTATTTTTTTTGCTATAAAAGGGCAATAACTCCACTGACGTCAGAAAAAATTCACCAAAATACTCAGGTGCACAAGTTCATATGCTGATAAATAAGTATATAAAGTTTTATTGCTCTAGCAGTAACACTTTTTGAGTTACGCGCGACACAAAAATCCGACGGACAAGGGCAAATCTATACACCACCACTCTGAAAATTGGGGCATAAAATAAAATACCATCTTATTGGTTTTACAAGTTATTATTATTGTTTATCTTTAGTGGATCTTATAATTAAAGATACTGCACTCCAGATAGGCATAAAAATTTGCTGTTTTTGTAGTTATGTCTAAACAGTAAAAACATTCGTAAAACCATCATTTTTTGTATAGAACACGATCAAATACTGTCATAAACTGTATAATTTATTGAAGAAATTTCCTTGAACCCGGAATTCCCGATTTATAAATACTGCGGCTTTTCCCAATACAAGCACCTGATAAAAATATGCGTATGCGCGACATGACAACATTTAACTGTAATAACCTAAATATAAACAGCACTATTTTAAAATCACTAAGTGAGTTAGACCGATAAAGACGAACTATATAAAACCATTGTGTTTCAGGTAAATTAAAACATATGTGTCTAATTTTTTAATGTATTCTATATGATCATATAAGAAAAATTGTGTATTTTTGACAGTTTTCTTTAGTTTTTACGATTAGACCATCTGTAGTGCAGTCCCTTTAAAAATTCATCCTAAAATCTTGTAATTGCAAGACATTTTGGAATTGCCTAAAAAGTTAGATTATTAATATGCTTTAAACCCAGCACCATTTATCAATATGTCCAATACGGATTTTGATGTCGTACCTGCATTGAATTGAATTAGTTCTAGTATAACATCCATTACAACAATTTCAATCAAGGCTTTTATTGATTTCAACATGAATGGTTTAGGTCTTGAGTGTCTCGTGAAGAACAACACATATAAAGGCATTTCAACAGGTTGTCTTTACAAAACAACAGAATGATAAGAATGGTACATTATATTGATCAGTAGTGCAAATTGCCATTCTGAGTGGGTTTAACTGCTGTTGTATCTTCTTAAATACCCTATTAAAAGTATATTCCAAGGTTTAAGTGAATAACTTCTGTAGTTTTGAAGTTACAAAACTTTTGATCATCAACTTTAACCAGAAAATCTATATGAAAAAGGGACATAACTCTGTCGTAATCCAAAACAGAGTTATGGGGAAAACTCTGTCATAATCCAAAACAGAGTTATGGGGAATGTTGCCCCTGATACTGAAGTTGATGACAAAGGTATATTCCAAGTTTCAAGTGAATAAATTATATAGTTTTGAAATTACAAGACTTTTGAATAAAAACTTTAAACAAATTCAGACGCTGACGCTGTTTTGATTATTATTTATGTACACCATCAAGTGTTAGGATGTGCCTAAACATATCTATGACTTATGTTCCTCCATGCAGTTAAGAAAATCCTGATATGACAGTACATTCTCTAAATAACTGAATTGTTTATCCATCAAAAAAAAAAAGAAAACCAGCTGCAAGTGAAGGACAACACTGCTACTTGACATGAAAACTACTTAATTTCCAATGTTAACAGATCTGATCTACACATTTTGTCACTTATTTTCGAACAATTATGATAACGGAGCAAATACCAAACAAATATGCGAACACTTTTATAGATCTGCCTTTGTATTGAAACGTTCATCAGTGAAGATTGCGACCATCATAGAATCAAAGCAAATAACCCGGCACTAAAGCACAATGACAGCATTCAAGGTGTTTTCAATGTTGTATGCAATTATGGCTATTGCCTACCTACCCGACTTTTCTTTGTTAAATGAAACCAGTTCTTTATATGCCAAATATTCTATCTTTTCTTTGAGTTAAATAAAAGCTCGCTCTACTTCCATTTTGGTCATTTTCTACTGGGTTAACAAATTAACTGTATCAGCTTGGTCCACGCATTTCAATAGGTCATATCAAAATGCAATTCTTATCATGTTTTATCAAACTTGTGAAAACTATGGACTGTTTGCTGGCATTCATTGTCTTATTAAAGATGATTGCTAGCAAAATCGTCATACCAACAGACACTTGATTATATTATCAAAAGCATAGTTTGTGTTAAATGCCATACTTTGACGCTAAATGGATCATAAATTTGCAATTAAAAACAATATATATATATGAGGCGTGTCGTGGGAAAACCGGGCTTAATGAATGTGCGTAAAGTGTCTTCCAGGATTAGCCTGTGCAGTCTGCACACGCTAATCCGGGACAACACTTTCCGCTTTTATGGTATTTTCTGTTTCAAGGAAGTGTCTTCTAAACATAAATCCACTGCAGGCGGAAAGTGTCGTCCCGTAGAGCCTGTGCAGACTGCACAGGCTAATCAGGGACGACACTTTACACACATGCATTAAGCCCAGTTTTCCCACGGCATGCCACTTAAATATATATTGCCTACCTACCAGCCCGTTACCAGCGACCTTGGGTAGGCAATGGCAAACAAACAATTTTTTAAGGTTGGCCTGACAATTATTAAGATGCGTGTTTATATGTTCATTATTTTGTTTTATAAATGTCTGAATGGATGGCTTATACTTACTGTTCGGAAAAAAGTTCTTCTTGCAAGATTAAAGCCACAGTCCTCAGAATACAATTCAATACGTCCTTAATTGGCATAAGCTCTAATGAACGTAAATGCCGTTTATTCGACTGAAAACTGTTTATTATTTACAAAATGCAATTTATAATGTCTATGTTCGAAAACGTTTGGTCCGAATGGAATACACACTCATGTACATGCTGATTTACTCCAGAAGCATCACCAGCTATCGCATACAGAAACAAAACGATAACAATTTACAAAAACATTATTATTTTACCGATTTCAATGCAGTTTATTTTTATTTTGATCGGTAAGATGTCCATTAGAAATGATTTCTGTAAAGTGTTATTTTTACTACATAATATATGTACTGCCACTTTAAATACCACATTTCTGATTGATCTTTAAATTAAGATTCCTCCAAAAATCTTTCAATTGCCAGACATTTTGGAATTGCCTACTGAAATAGTTCTAATAAAACAACCATTACAACGATTTCAATCAAGGCTATGATCAGTTTTGACATGAATATTTTAGGTCGTGAAGTACAACCTAATTAAAGGCATTTCAATAGGTTGTATTTTATAAGAGCAGAATCATGCGAATTCGCTCGTAAACAAGGCTTACTGCTAAACAATCCTTAATATCTGAAATGTGAATCACACACAAAAGTTTTTCAAAATGGTATATAATGTTGATCAGAAGTTTACAATGCCACTGTGCATGGGCATAATCCTTGGTATATTTCTTGAAAACGTGTATCCTATTGAAAATATTTTAACTAAAGGTGCACTAAATGGAAAATTTGTATACCAAAGTTTGCTTTTTTTGAAGATGAATGATAACCCTATTCAATTATTCTTAAATATCCAATGAAAATTTAACTTAATGAGTACATAGTGAAAGATTTTGTATAACAAAGCTTGTGGTTATTTGATCAGGGCTATGTGACACAAAGGAATTCACTGGGAGGGGAATCTCATTATCGAGCTTTTCAAAATTGTGTAGTGTCTATTGGTTAGTTTTCAAACATCATAATTGGACCATAGAATTTGTAACGCATATTATTTCAGCTAAACTTGTCTGCATTTTTTATCAAAGTAACACTGGTAACTACGTGCCAAAGATATATTAACCAGAAACGATAATAGATCTGTGATTGTGCTTT